>VDFB02105785.1:301052631-301444272 GCA_007258455.2 Sequoia sempervirens
GTTCTTTAAAAAGAGGGAAGATAAGAAACCAATCAAAGGTAGAGGCATGCACAAAAAGCCTCAAGAAAGGCACAGCCGCAGGGGGAGGATCCATTTCTTCTTCATTGAAATCAATGAGGCCCTCATCATCGGCTGGGATCTGTGCGTCCTCCACAAAATTCGGCAACGGCGACTCAGGTGGCTCCGAGACCTCCGAAACAGGCGTTAATGGGTGTATGTGCTGTGGCGTGGAACATTCTTTCTCAAAGTGAGCAAGTGAAAAGGACACCAGGCTGGAAAATGCAACTGATTTGGGAACATCAGATCAATCTCATAATCATGGTAGCTTATACTTTTTAGTTCAGATTCCTACATTTATTTCTCACGTTAGTTTAGAGATTTTGAATCATTCAACTATTTTTGTGACACGAATTGTGTGCCTCACAGAATTGGAAGCAGCTTCTGCTTGATAATGGTTTCGCTGCGGATGGTGAAGATTTTTTGGAATTAGCCAACCCCTCGCTCAAAAGTATTGTTGAGAATTGTTACCAAAAAGTATGGCTGCCCCTTCATCCCGAGGAGCGGCAGGACGATGAGAACCAGGACGAAAAGAGTAAGGAGCAGCAGGTAGCGAAAGAGAAGGAGAGGAAAGAACCAGCGAAAGACAAGGACAAGAAAGAAGCAGAGGATTCCTTGAGAGACGCTTGATACATATACATACGATGTCTCCATGGAGGGTATATTATCTTTCCAAAAATTCAGACTTCACTGTGAGATTGGACATCTGTCTTCATCCACAAAATCTTAGCATGAAAGATACAAGCATTCATAGGTGACATGCCACAAAATCTAGAACCATATTTACATTTAGTTGTATTATGCGTCCACCATAACCTTGGTTTCTATATTGTATCACATTTATTTTTAACTTACTTAGTATTTGGATATATAATTTCTAGAACTAGAAAATAAGTCTGTAACAGGTTTTTATTATATATTTCAAAGTTTGAAGTATTGAAACATTCTATGACTTCTATATAACTATTAATTTGAAACATAGTAAATTAAATTAATAATAATGTTTTTTAAGTATTGTATAATGTTGATTATATTTAAAAAAGAATGTGTTAGGAAATGTAATATTTTTTCAATTTTTTTTTCAGATAAATAAGATATAATCATGTTAAAATATAAGTGCATTAAATTATTTTACATAAATAACATATAATTTTAAGGGTAATCATGTTTAAATGGATGTTAAAGATAGAAATAATGGTTTTCAAGTTCTCTTTTATTTCAAATATCATATTTGAAAACTTCTTCATATAACATAAAGACTAACATCAAAATCTATATGAGTTCAATATCATTAAAAAGTTCATTTAAAATATGATAACTAAAATATATTTATATTTTAAATTCATTATTTCATATAAAAGTAAGTTTCTAAATTAATACACTTAAAAAATAAAATATCCAAGATCTTTTTAAAAGAGATATCCATTAGACATAAAAAGAAGTTTATTTCATATAAAAGTAAGTTTCTAAATTAATATACTTAAAAAATAAAATATCAAAGATCTTTTTAAAACATATATCCATTAAAGAAGTTTCTAAAATTTAGAAATTTCTTTCTGACAAAAGCTCTTTCATACTTAAAAGAGATATCCATTAGACATAAAAAATAAGTTTCTAAATTTTAGAAACTTCTTTTTAAAAATTCTAAATTAATGTATTTAAAATTAAAAAATAGAAACCTAAATAAAAAAGAAATATCTTAAATTTACTATTGCACATAAAAAAATATTCAATATTTTACAATAAAAAAATTGAAAGCATTTCAAAAAGAAAAAAATCATCCATATTCTATTTAAAAAAATAATGAATATCTCTAGAGAAATATTTTAGATTTAAGACTTTATTAAAGAGATTATTTTACAAAAATACAACTTAGATATACAATCTAATATAAAAGCCTCCTATAATAAGTGCACATCTAATATGTACAAAAATATAACTCAGGTATACACACCTTATTCTAGCGTATTCTAAGATAAAGTTGGGAGTTAGGGTTAGGGTGAATGGATTTAGATTAGGGTTACAATTAGGGGTTAATGTTCAATAAAAGATAGGGTTGGGGTTATGGTTAGAGATGAATTAGGATTAAGATTAAATTAGGAATAAGGTTATGGTTAGGGATAAATTGGGATTAGGGTTTAAAAGGGTTAAATTAGGGTTATAGTTAGGATTAGGGTTATAGTTAGTGTTATAGTTAAGGTTAGGGTTGGAATTAAGATAAGGGTTAAGTTATTAGAATTATGATTAGGGTCAAGGTTTAATTATGGTTAGGTTTAGTGTTTGATTATGGTTAGGGTTTAAATAGACTTAGAGAGGACTAGAGTTCAATTACTATCAAAATTAGGGTTAGACTCAATGTTAAATTAGGTTAGGTTAACAATTTAATTAGGATCAAGGTTCAATTAGGGTTAGGTTAGAGCAAGGGTTCATTTAGGGTTAGAGTTAGTGATAAGATTAGGGTTCAATTATATCATGGTTAGGATTTAATTAGGATGAAGGCTTTGTTAGGGTTAGGGTTAGAGCTAAGGTTAAATTAGGGTTAGGGTTAGAGTTCAATTAGGATTAGGGTTTAATTAGGGTTAGGGTTAGGGTTAGAGTTCAATTAGGATTAGGGTTTAATTAGGGTTAGGGTTAGGGTAGAGTTCAATTAGGGTTAGGGATAAGGTTTAATTAGGGTTAGGGTTGTAGGATAAATCTACACACCTTATTCTAGCATATTATAGCTCTTACTCTAACAAGTTAATTAATCTTGAAAGAAAAATGAACCCTATTGATGAGTCATGCTTCCAGACTAGCCTAAGAGGAATAAACTGAATTACCTTACCTTGAGACACTTCAATGAGACTAGGGAAGAGAGTAGCATGGCTCCATCAATTGGAGGTTTGTTGAACCAACTCGAAACAACACCTAACATTCCTCTATATCCTTCAAGGCCACAAGTTAAGGTTACGATTAAATTTTGATAAGGGTTTAAATAAGATTAAGGTTATGGATCAATTAGGGTTAGTGTTCAACTTTAATAGAGATATAATTAGGGCTAGGCTTTAGAAAATGTTGAAACTAGGGATATAATTAGGGTTAGAGTAAAGATAAGGTTTAAGGAAGATTAGGGTTTAAATAGAATTACAGTTAGATTTAGGGTTATGGTTAGGGTTAGAGTTAGAATTAAAGTTAGCATGAAAATTAACATTAGGCTCTGAATTAGGGATAAGGTTAAAAATTTGATTACAATAAAGCTTAAGGTTGTCAATAGAGTTATATTTAGATTTAGAGTTATTGTTATGGTTAGATTTAGAATTAGGCTTATAATTATGCTTAGGATTACAGTTAGGGTTTAGAGTTATTAGTTAGAATTAGGCTTATAATTATGCTTAGGATTACAGTTAGGGTTAGGGTTATAGTTAGAATTAGGATTTTCATCAAAATTAGGGTTAATATTATAATTCAAATTAAAATAGGCTTAAAATTATTATTAGGGTTAGAATTAGATTAAGGATTATAATTATGATTAGGGTTAGAATTAGGATAAAGGTTCTAGGGTTAGAATTAGGATTAGGGTTAGGTTTCCAGTTAAGGCCAACTTAATATTAGGATTGAATCAATGTTGGTGTTACGTTCAATTAGGGTTAGGGTTAGGTTTAATGTTAGGGTTAGCATAAGGGTTCAATTAGGGTTAGGTTTAGTGTTAAAGATAGGTTAGGGTTATGATTTAATTAGGGGAAAAATTGGGGTTATAGTTATGGTTATATTTAGGGTTTAATCAAGGTTAGGTTTATTATTAAAGCAAGGCTAACATTAGGGTTTAATTAGGGTTAGAGTTAATGCCAGGGTTAGGTTTAATGTTAGGGTTAGAGTTAGGGTTCAATTAGGATTATTTTTAGGGTTAAGGTTACGTTAGGGTATTATTTAATTAGGTTTGGTGTTAAGGTTAGGGTTAGAGTTTACTTAGACTTCTAAGGTTCCATTAGAGTTAATATTAGGGTTCAAATTAAATTATGGTTAGGGTTACCTAACCCTAATATAGTTATCTAGGTTCAGTTATGGTTAGGGATATTAAATATAACCGTATTTATAATAATAGTAACCTTAGAGTTAACCCTAACACAAATGTTGATTCTAACCCAAATTGAAACCTTCATCCTAACTCTAACTCTAATGATAATTGCAATCCCAAACTTTATCCAAAAACCCTAATTATAATAAGATTATTAACCATAACTCTAATTGTAACCCTAACCCCAACCCTAACTCTAATTATATATCTAACCCTAATCCTAACACTAACCATAAATGTAACTGTAATCCTAAACCTAAATCTAACTATAATAGCAATCCTAATTATATCGCTAACCCTAACCTTAATCCTAACCTTGACCATTAACCTTAACCCAAACCATAGCCCTAACCAAATATAACTCCTTATACTACCCCTAATTATAATTCCAATCCAAACCTTAATAGTAATTCCAACCCTACCCTTAACACTAACCAAAGCCTTATTCCTAGAACCTAAAACCTGTTATAATTATAATCCAAACCCTAACCATAACCATAATTCTACCCCTAACCCTACCATAATTCTAACACTAACTATGACCATAAACCCAACCTTCACACTAAACCCTAACCCTAATCATAATAATAAATCTAAACCAAACCCTAACCCTAATTCTAACCCTAACCATGATATAAACCCTAATCCTAAATGCTAACTCTAATCATAACCCTAAATATATTAATTTATTCAATGTGTTACACACGTCGTGACTGCTACTAGCTTATCTATCTTAATATATTAAGATATATATTTTTTATACGCCGAGAGATATCATTTTCGAGGCGTATTTTTTAAATTCAAAAAAGTAAAAAAGAAAAAAAATACGCCCCGAAAATAATATCTCTCGGCGTATAAAATATATATATCTTAATATATTAAGATAGATAAGCTAGTTTAATGGGATGGTAGTGACAAAGCAATATTCTTATGCTAGTAGATTAGAACAGTTCGTGCAAGATAACATAATTTACCAACATCAAAACAAAAACTTAAAAAGGAAAATGGGTTGGAGGGGCCACACAAAACAACCACTAAGTCAAAGGCTTAGTGTGTGATGTTTAAGCCGGACCAACGATCCATTCAGACTCATTCAATGTTAATCTGGAGAGGAAAACCGTGCTAATTAAGGAGGTTTTAATTTGTTACTGAATGAGCCTTTGTCCTGTTGAAGCTCGGGTCGGCTTCCTCGACGGGTCTGTAGCACATGAGCCGCTGTGATTAAACGAATGTTTTTGTCATTCCAAAACAGTTTGAAATAGACACATAATACCGCGCGAGGGAGACAAAAGAGTTTAGAGAAGACAAAATCATCTGCTACGTAGGTGAAGGCATGAGCAAATTGGATGAATGATTGAATGCAGGCCAGCGTATGGAAGGGATGGTGTGGTTGTATATAGAATGAGGAGAAGTTAAAGTGACAACGAGGAGGGAATATGAAGGTAACGGTGTGGGCAAGCTGTTGAGTTAACGGTTTGTCTCAACCTGCATGAGCGGTGGATCGAATAGTTGAGTGAACTGTTTGTCTTAACTAGCTGTTAGCTGTGGAGGACTAAACTCATATCAATCACACATGAAGGAGATTTTATCACTTGCAGTCAGTGGTGGATGAGATGACAACGGTGGATTTAACAATGTCAAATTCGATGCATGAAAGATATTTTACATAGTTTGTAACTATCGCCAGTAGTAATCTTCTTGCTACTTGAGTGATGATTGGAAGATCTCCGTTAGTTGCTGCGTTTGGATAAAACTCAGCTCTAGACTGCTAGATCAGTTTGTAACGAATATTGCATGATAGAATAAAATCTCTATTTGCTGTTGAAGAAAGATATACTATGTAATTGTGTATTGAGTAGAGATAGAGTTAGAGAGTTTTCTGAGAAATTGTTATGTTGTCAAAATTATCCCAGATTCTTGTTGAAGTTAGAGGACATTTGAGAAGCTGAGTGCTGCTATTGTATTGTAATTCTTTGTTATTGATAATACAAAGTACTGTGCTTTTGGTGTGGGGTTTTTTACTTGGAAAGGTTTTCCCCAGTAAATCTGTGTGTTATGGTATTAATCTTTTATGTGTATATTTGAATGTGTTTCTTTCTCTGTAACACTTTAATGATTTGTATGAATCTGCACTATCTCTCCTTTAAAGATTAGTGTTGGAAGTGTTGTTCAGCATCTTTGCTTCCTTTCAGTTGGTATTAGAGCCTGGCCAGTTTGGGTCCCGTTGTTTGGTAGCAGGTTTTTTGTACTTATCTTTGTTTGAATGAGAGTCTTTGCAGAAGTATTTCAAAATATTGTTGTAGAAATAAAGATGGCAAGCACATCCAGTAGAATTGAGATGGATAAGTTTAATGGCAGCAACTTCGAGTTATGGAAGTTGAAGATGGAGGATATGCTCGTAGATAGAGATCTGTGGGCTGCAATATCCGTTACAAAACCAACCAATACGACTTAGGAAGAGTGGGATTTGAAGGATTGAAAAGCCAAGGGTTTGGTTAGACTTTGTTTGTCTGATTCAGTGCTCTTGAATGTCCATGAAGAGAAGACTGCTAAATCTCTTTGGAAGAAGCTTGGAAATGTTTATCAGGCTAAATTCTTGGTAAACAAGTTATTCCTGCGAAAGAAATTGTATTCTCTGAAGATAGAAGATGGATGATCCATTGCAGATCACTTGAATGCATTTAACATGTTGATTGCTTAGTTGGGTTTTGTTGGTGACAAGATTGAAGATGAGGATCGTTGCATGCTTCTATTATGTTCTTTGCCAGACTCATGGGATCACCTGGTTATGGCTATTAGAAGTACCACCACCAGTTTCAAAATGGATGATGTGGTTCCATCACTCTTGTTTGAAGAGATGCAGAGAAAATCTTCTGAGATGGCCAAAGAAGCACTTGTTATTCGTGGCAGACCTAAAGAGAAAGGCAATAAAAAGGACAAGAAGTTTAGATCAAAATCTTCAGGGAGATCTAAGTCTCTTGGCAAGTTCAAAGCGAAATGTTGGAACTACGGCAAACTTGGTCATTTACGTAAAGATTGTAAGGAGGATAAGAAAAAAAAGGTAAAAAGAATTTTTCTGATTCTGACTCTGAAAAATCCTCTCAAGATGATGCTGATGCTTTTGTCACAGCCTTGACAACTCATGCATCAGAAGATGTGTGGTTAATAGACTTGGGTGCTTCTTTCCACATGACCTCGCATAGGGGTTGGTTCTCTAAGTATGAAGAGTATGATGTTGGAAAGGTGTATCTGGGTAACGACTCTCATCTGAAGATTGTTGGCCATGGAAGAATTAAGATTAGATCTTCCCTAATGGTAGAG
Source organism: Sequoia sempervirens (assembly GCA_007258455.2). Taxonomy (NCBI): domain Eukaryota; kingdom Viridiplantae; phylum Streptophyta; class Pinopsida; order Cupressales; family Cupressaceae; genus Sequoia; species Sequoia sempervirens. The sequence goes on from VDFB02105785.1 coordinate 301,060,064, forward strand.
TGAAGGGGATTGATGGTGTACTACATATCCTGGGTTTGGCACGAAACCTACTGTCTGTGAGTAAGTTAAGTAAAGCGGGTGTGCAGGTTGTTTTCTCAAATGGAGGATGTAAGATGACAAGAGGATCTATAGTGTTGGCTAAGGGTGTTTAGATTGACACTCTGTACAAGTTGGATGCATGCACTATTTAGTGCAATAGTTCTTCTGATATTCCAAAGAAAAGGCCTTTGGATTCTTCATCCTCACCATCAGATCTAGCAGTGAAGAAGTCTATTGTTTGTACATTTAATGGTCGTGCTTTCTGGGTACCTAAAGGTGCAAATGCTTTAGAGATGAAGCTTCTAGCAGAGAAGACAATGTTATGACACTAAAGACTCAGTCATATTAGTGAGAAGGGTCTTAGAGCCCTGAAAAATAAAAGCCTTGTTAAAGGCCTTGATGATTGTAATCTCGAGTTTTATTTTTGTGAACATTGTGTATATGGAAAACAAAACCGTGTTTCTTTCTATTTCAGTTCTCATAAGTCTTTTGGGGTTTTGGACTATATTCATTTAGATGTGTTTGGTCTTGTGAATGTTCCTTCGTTAAGAAAATCTGTATATTTTGTGTCTTTCATAGATGATTACAGTAGGACATTTGTTTATTTTCTCAGGAGTAAATATGAAGTCTTTAATCGATTTAAGGAGTTTAAGGCTTTGGTTGAAAATCAAACTGATAGAAAGATTAAATGTTTGAGGACTGACAATTGTGGTGAGTTTTGTTCGACAAAATTTGATAGGTTCTGTAAGGAGCACATGATTGAGAGACATAGGAAAACTCCATACACCCCACAACAAAATGGAGTTGTAGAGAGAATGGATAGAACATTGATGGAGAGGGCTAGGAGTATGTTGAGTGGAGTTGGCCTTGAGCAGAAGTTTTAGGCTGAAGTTGTAGCCACTGCATGTTATCTGATCAATAGATCTCCTACATCAACTCTTGTTGAAAAGACACCCATGGAGGCATGGTCTAGTAAGAAGCCTTCGATGAGACATCTCAAAGTTTTTGGTTACGAAGCTTATGCTCATGTTCTAAGTGTAAAGAGGTCTAAGTTGGAGAACACGACAATTAAGTGTACCCTCATTGGCTATGGTGTCGGTGTGAAGGGGTACAAGCTTTGGGATCCAGTGGCCAAGAAGGTTCTCCATAGTAAAAGTGTAATATTTCAGGAGTTGAAACCTTCCACAAATGAGTTGCAACCAAAGAAAGAGGAGAAGCAGAATAAGGAGGTAGTTCAAATTCCACTTACTCCAATGAAAAGTGAACTACATACTCCTGTTGAACCTGGTGATGAGGAGATCCCTAGAAGTTCTAAAAGTTCTGAAGAAGAAGAACCACAACCTCAACAATTCAGGAGGTCTACATGTGATAGGAGGCCACCAGAGAGGTTTGATTATTCACCAAAAAGATTTGGTTATTCACTGTTGGATTCTAATTGTGTTTTTGCTTTGATTGCTAACACTGATGAGCCTAGGACTGTTAGAGAGGCTATGGGTATGAGTGATGCAGATTCTTGGATGGAAGCCATGGATGAAGAAATGGCCGTTTTAAAGAAAAATAGTACATGGGATTTGAAACCTTTTCCTAAAGGACGAAAACTTGTTGGATGTATTGTGTGTTCAAGAATAAATGTGGTCTTGATGGTAGTGTTGAAAAGTACAAGGCACGTTTGGTAGTAAAAGGGTATTCTCAGGTGGAGGGAATTGACTATGGTGAGATATTCTATTCTGTTGCGAAGTTGACATCTATTCGGTTCCTGTTATCACTTGCAACAATGCATGATCTAGAAGTGGAATAGATGGATGTGAAGACATCGTTCCTTTATGGTGATTTGGAGGAAGAGATCTATATGTCACAACCAGCGCATTTCGTGGTAAAAGGTAAAGAAAATCTAGTTTGCAAGTTGAAAAAGTCTTTATATGGTCTTAAGCAGTCTCCTAGAATGTGGTACTAGAAATTTGACACCTTTGTGTTGTCTTTGGGATTTATGAGATCTAAATCTGACCATTGTGTATATTACAAATTTGAAAATGGTCGCATTCTCATAATTGCATTGTATGTAGATGATATGTTTTTTGGGAATGGAATGAATTTGATTTCAGATCTGAAGTCTTTGTTGTCAACATAGTTCGAGATGAAGGATCTAGGTGCAACAAGGTATATTCTGGGGATGGAGATTAGAAGAGATAGAGCTTACAGGAAGCTTTGGTTAAGCCATAGCAACTATGTGAATTCAGTGTTGGAGAGATTCAACATGACAGATTGCAGGAGTTAGTTGTTCTAGTGATGCAAGGGATGAAGCTTTTTGTGGAGGATTGTCCAAAATCTCCTACTGAGATGGAGGACATGACTAGAGTACCATATGTGAGAGCTGTTGGCAGTTTGATGTATGCGATGGTTTGTATGAGGCCAAACATTGCCCAAGCAGTGGGAGTCCTTAGTCGGTATATGGCTAATCCTGAACGGGTACATTGGGATGCGGTAAAGAGAGTGTTTAGATAGATCTGTGGGGTACTTCTGAGTACTCTTTATGTTATCATTGTTATCCTACTGGTTCTCAACATTTTGTAAGTATTCGTGGATATGTGGATTCAGATTAGGCATGTGACATTGACAACAGAAGATCCACCAGTGGATATGTGTTCATGTTGAATGGTGGTGCAATAAGTTGGATGAGTAAGCGACAGGCTATAGTCGCTTTTTCCACGATAGAAGCAGAGTACATGATAGCTACTCATGCTTGCAAGGAAGCCATTTGGCTTAAGAGGTTGTGTTCAGATATTGGTTTTGACGCAGGACATATTACTATTTGTTGCGACAGTCAGAGTGTTATTTTCTTAGTAAAGAATCCCACTTTCCATGCCAGAACAAAGCACATTGATGTTCAATTTCATTTTGTTCGTGACATGGTAGAAGATGGAAAGGTAAATTTGGAGAAGGTTGACACTTTGAGAAATGTTGCAGATGCACTAACGAAGCTAGTGAGCATAGAAAAGTTCAGATGGTGTGTTGTTTCCATGGGCCTTGGGGCCCTGAGCAGTTGATTATAGATGATTCTTAACAGGTCTTCGACAAGTGGGAGATTGTTGAGTTAACGGTTTGTCTCAACCTGCATGAGCGGTGGATCGAATAGTTGAGTGAATTGTTTGTCTTAACTAGCTGTTAGCTATGGAGGACTAAACTCATATCAATCACGCATGAAGGAGATTTTATCACTTGCAGTCAACGGTAGATGAGATGACAACGGTGGAGTTAACAATGTCAAATTCGATGCATGAAAGATATTTTACATAGTTTGTAACTATTGCCAGTAGTAATCTTCTTGCTACTTGAGTGATGATTGGAAGATCTCCATTAGTTGCTACGTTTGGATAAAACTCAACTTTAGACTGCTAGATCAGTTTGTAACGAATATTGCATGATAGAAGAAAATCTCTATTTGCTGTTGAAGAAAGATATACTATGTAATTGTGTATTGAGCAGAGATAGAGTTAGAGAGTTTTCTGAGAAACTTTTATGCTGTCAAAATTATCCCAAATTCTTGTTGAAGTTAGAGGACATTTGAGAAGCTGAGTGCTGCTATTGTATTGTAATTCTTTGTTACTGATAATACAAAGTACTGTGCTTTTGGTGTAGGGTTTTTTACCTAGAAAGGTTTTCCCCAGTAAATTTGTGTGTTATGGTATTAATCTTTTATGCATGTATTTGAATGTGTTTCTTTCTTTGTAACAGTTTAATGATTTGTATGAATCTGCACTCTCTCCTTTAAAGATTAGTGTTGGAAGCGTTGTTCTGCACCTTTGCTTCCTTTCACAAGCGGGGTTGAGCCATGTGGGAATTCATAATTTGGAACTACGTTGGAGATGATCATACTAGCGTACTGGAAGTCGAAGAATTGGACAAAGTAGCGGAGCGATGAATTTGCGCAAGAATTGTAACTGTTTGTTTCCATGGAATCAAGAATAAGTAAAAAGGTTATATGCTTTGTTTTCAAATTTTGAGTAAAATTGATGTGCAATTATAAATCGATTAAAAAATCGATACAAGTTATTGTTGATTTTTTTGCATTAATCGTTCTTGAAGTTTGTGTAATATGAGATTTTGTGGGTTGAGTTTTACTTGTCTCCATCACTCTCTCCAATCTAAACACCTTAATTTATACAAGACATCTAATAATTAAGCACATTTATTTAATGTGCCTCCCATATTAAATTCATTTCCTATATCCCAAATAATAATATCCAAGGAAAATATTGCACTCCTCAAAGTGTGGCATCCCCACTTCAAAGTGGACCACAGTTTTCTAAAAGTATCAAAATATTTATGCAAGGTATAGGACACCTTTCCTATTGCTACCATAGAAGCTAAAAAAATGTCAAACAAAGATTAAATGAGGTAGTTTCCTCATAACACCAAACAAATTTTTTTCCCCTAGAGTTTTGCTATTATTTTTAATATTGGAGAGAGATATTAGGTATCTTCCAAGAGAAAATTTTGAAAAAGTTAGGCAATCAACTCTAGAAAGCTACAATAAATTAGAGTAAAAGACACTAACATCTTTGTAAGTCACTAGTGCCAAAATGTATGACACGAGTGATAGGAGTGCTTAGGTGGGATAGGGGCATGGGCACTATCATCCACCTCTAGTTCTCATGTTTAAGAACATCATAATGGATAGGAACTTTTAGTGACCTTTCTTTAGCCATCCTAATTTCATTTCTAACATCATTTTTCTCTCCAAAACATGTTTGCTAACCCCATTCTCTATTTTTTATATAGCTTAATTAATTTCAATTTTGATTAATCTAAATCTTATATTTTTTACTAAATGTTATTTGAAATCTAATATGTTTTACATAGAAATCTCATAGAAAGAATTTTATTTCAATATTTTATGTAATGAAAAGTGTATGTGTTGATCATAGTTTTTTGTTAAAATTTAACATAGAACTCGAGACTTAGTTGATTCCACTTGCACTCATTCCTAAGGATTGATCTTGATCCTTAGTTTATCCATTGCCTGTCTTGGTCTATATTTGCAAGTTTTGGGATTCACCCTAGTTAGTTGTGCAATGTGTGGAAGTGAAACCCAAACTCACTCAAGACTTAGTTGATTCCACTTGCACTCATTCCTAAGGATTGATCTTGATCCTTAGTTTATCCATTGCCCGTCTTGGTCTATATTTGCAAGTTTTGGGATTCACCCTAGTTAGTTGTGCAATGTGTGGAAGTGAAACCCAAACTCTTAAAATTTAAATCCAAAATGTACGACAAACACAACCCTTCCAATTAATTATTATGCATCAACTCAAAGTGCAAAACCATTTGATTGCCACCTTTGGAGTTGTATTTAAGGACATGCCTTGTGCATTTTTACACACCTAGAATCTAGAACCTAACATTTGAACATCTTCAATTTTGAGCATTAATCATTTAAAAAGTAAAATTAAAGCATTCATAATGCAATTATTTACTTGTATTAACAAATTTTAGGTATTTGCACATGATTGATTACTATCTTCAATCTTTTCTAATAATTATTAAATTTCTTAGGGTTTTGATCAAAGGAGAATTGAAATCCTTGCTTAGGGAACTAAAAAGAAGATATCAAAAGTTAGAAATGTCTATTTATCCATATATCAAACATCAGATCTACAAATCAAACTTACATATATAATCACATAGATTAATAATTCTTTAGACTTACAAAAGTAACAATGAATAATCAAATTCCAAATTATGAAATATTCTTCTATTTATTTTTATTTTTCTTAATCAAATAAAAAATCTTTCTCAACTATTAATCTTAAAATAGTTTTATTAATTATTAAAAAATTTAATTTATGTACGATAGCATTTTTTCTTACCATTTTATTTAGGTTTTTTATTTTTTGTTTTAAAATGTTAGTCCATTCTAATTTAGAAAAGCAATGGTGACTTTGAAGACACCAACAAAGTAGTTGAGAATTTAATGTGCGTGTTCTATTCTTTGGGAAAGTGAGAAAGGTTCTACCATAATGAGATTACCTTATGTATGTTCCTTTTATTTAAGTGTAAATAAAATAAATGCTTTTTAAAATAAATTTATATAAACAATTTAAATTAATTTAGACAATAGATAATTGAAGATAGCGACAATTAGATATGAAAAATAAATATTAATATTTAGTTTAATATTTGATGGTGAAAGGGATACTATAAATGATTTGATTTGTCAATGTTTTCAAAAAATTTAGTTGATTTACATAAAGATCTCAAATTTGAAAAATTATTTATTTGTTGTTTTTGAACACTTAAATGAATGCAAGCTATTTTTTATAAGTTGTAAATTTAATTTGTCAAGATGTAAAATATTAAATTTTACTCATGTATATATATGGACTTAGTCACTTATTTGAAGTTAAGTGTTGTAAATTTAATTTAACATAATGCAAATTATTGAATTTTACTTGTGTAGACATGGATTTACCACTTAAATTTGAAGTTAAAAAGTTGCAAATTTAGTCTGATAAGAAACTATTAATTTTACTCATGAAGGCATGAACTTCCCCACTTATTTAAAGTTGAAAGTTGCAAATTTGATCTAACACGATGCAAACTATTAAATTTTATTCACCTCGATTTTGAATTTCTATATATATGCACAAAGATTGATAATATTTACAAATTCTTGATAATTATACTCTATGATGTTTTTATAAATATTCAATCAGCCAAAATCTAAACATTTATTTTCATTTTTTAAATAATTTTAAATAAATGAATATATTTAAATACAAAAACTAAACTTAAATAAATAAAATATATATTAAATCAATTCAAAATTACATTTAAAATTTTAAAATTTAAATCTACAATTATAAAAATACTTACACCCATAAATTTAATCCAAATTATTAATTAATATATCTAAAAATCAAAATCAAATATCCAAAAACAAAATAAAAATTAATAATAAGCATAAACTGAAAAAGGTGTCGGTATACAATTTTCAGCATTACACTAAGAAAAAAATATAAACGTTAAACCTTAATAAAGCTAGGAATGGAGTAATATAGCTAGCTCGTCACAAATAAATGAAAATGACACGTTACCATGAAATTGGTGCTACGGTGGAAGGCAAACTAGGCTACACGTACCACAAGATTCCTCCCTCTCTTCCTCTGTTCAAAAGGGTTTGGAAACAGGATTTCAAAATTTCACAGCCTGAAAAATGGAAGGGGAAAACACAAGCACGGGAAATGCTTCTGTGGGAAGTAAATTGAAGAAGGGCATGTTAGACGCAACCACCAACATCAGCGAAACTCTGCAATATATTAAAGCTTTCTTCCTTGCACAGGTTTGGATTATTGCTTTTCTTTGAAATTTGGTCTCATTTATAGTTAGTTTTCTTTCATGATGTTAATGGTGGATTGCAGGGGAAGAAATTAGTAGCTAAAAATGAGCAGGAATTGGCTGAAGCAGATCTTCAAGCACAGAGAATTCAGGTCGAAGCAACTGATGCTGCTGAGACAGAGAAGAAACATCATGACGTCATTAGCTATTAATTCTTAGGTTTTCTTCCTTTGTTTGAGTTATGAGAAACACGGGAATTTTCTGTTTCTGTTTTCTGCTGGTAATGTAATATAATTTTCTGTTTATGATCTGTGTGATCAAGAATATCAAGGGTTTCTAAATAAATAAATAAAAAGAATATCAAGGGTTTCTGCAACCAAACTATTGGTGGATGGTATTTGTTGATTACTAGTCATTATGTAAATCTTGTCAATAAAACATGGTAACATGTAAATCTTGTAATGTTCTGCTGTAGCTCTTCTCCTCCTATAGCTTATATGTGGTTTCTTACACATGAAGAAGTTCTGTAAAAAGACAAAGGGTTTTCAAGTAAAATTGGAGTACACTGGTTTGTTTTCTGTAAAGTCTAGTACTGTTGTTTTCTGTAATTTTGATGAGGTTGTGTGGTAAGTGATTTGAATGAGAGTATAAGCCCTCTAATAACATAAACAAAGTGTATCATATTGGTGACTTTTGGAAGTGTCTTCCCTTAGGGACAGAAGAAAACCCTGTGAGTAAGTGTCGGTTGAGTCTGAGTCCTCCTTGAAAAAAAGGGGATGGTAAGGTTTGGTTTTAAACATCCATGAAGGGGCCAGGCCATATTGGACCAATAGTTGTGACTTCAAAGTTGTTAGTGTTGATGATGACTACCCATAATTAAACAAAATGTATTCCTTTGATCTAAAAAGCAACCAATCATGTGATTCCACATCAGCGCTCAATAAAACATGCTGTGAATTCACAAGTATTGGTCTCACTTTTTTTTGGGCCTTTTTGGACACCTTGACAAAAAGCATGCTGATGTGGCATCATATTTGATGATGTGGCCTTGAAACCTTAGTTATAAGCAGGGGACTTGCCAAGTAAGCTGCTGTAAAAAATTGGGAGTGATTTGAAATTTCCAAGTAGGATAATTAGAAGCGTGAAGTTAGGGTGCACAACTACTGCGTCCTCTCCCCTAGCTTCATTTCTTTGTTCATGCTCGTCTCTTATTGTTGTTTTAAGGTTCGTATCGTTTGTTTTAATAAGATTTTAGGCTCTTCCAAAAGTTTTCGATTCATAGATTTAGTTACCTAGTCCCGTGAGGTTGGTGCTCTTCTCCTCTTGTAAATCTTCCAAAAGTTATTTCGAAACTCTCCTTAGATTCATTGTAGTCTTGTGAGGTTGTACCTCTTTTTAGGTTCTTCAGAACCCTCTTTCGATTCATAGTTGAATCCCGTGAGGTTGTTGATCTTCCGAAAGTTCTTTCAAAACCCTCTTTCGATGAATCTGGTGAGTTTGTGCCTCTTCTTAGGCTCTTCCAAAGGTTCTTTCATAACCCGAACCCTCTTTCTATTTCTATTCATAGCTCATAGTTGAATCTTTGTTAGGTTGTTGCGTCTTGTTACGATTCATTTTAATCCTGTGAGGTTGTCGGGTCTTGTTAGGCTCTTCCAAAACTTCTTTCAAATTCGGCTTTCGATTCAGTTTTAGTCCCGCGAGGTTGTTACCTCTTCTTCCAAAAATTCTTTAATGAAAGTAAAACGACTTAATGAAGATATCACTAACATGTTAAATAGAGAATAAAAGGATGTTAATAAACTAAATGGAAAAAGGCCTAAAAAGAGTAAGAGTGAGATTTTAATATATTAGTTTAGAGAGATTTAAAAGTATATTACACGACATTTTAATGTATTAATTTGGAGAGATTACAAGTATATTAAACTTAATCAAATATTTTAGATCTATTTAGGAAGGATTTTAGTTTAGTAAGTTTAATAAAACAAATTAAGCAAAGATAGGAAGGATTTTAGTATAGTAAGTTTAATAAAACAAATTAAGCAAAGATAAAAATATAGGATTTTGACATACTAGTTAAGTGAGAAAAGGATATAAAAATTAGAAATTGGGTTAGTTAATATTAATATAATATAATAATTATTTTATTTATTTATAATTTTAGTTTTTTTTTTTAAATACGATGTTATACGTACACGTTACAATCACTATATGTAATTAATTTGATCGAATTAAAAAGGGTCTATATTAACATTTTAGAGGAAAATAAGATGTCATCAATAATTAATGGTTATGGCAAAATGTCATCAATAATTAATGGTTATGACATTATAAATTTTATAAATTTAGAAAGACCTTATATATTATTCATTGATACATAAATTAATGGTTATGGCATTATAAAATTTAGAAGACCTTTATATTATTCATTAAACAAGACAAAACATATAGAGGTGATCAAGAAGGATTATATATTATTCATTGATACATAAATTAATGGTTATGGCATTATAAATTTAAAAGACCTTACATAGAGGTATAGAGGTGATAAGAATCCTTTAATGACGTGGACTATATAATGGATCTAATATGAACACAAATTAATTGTCTTGTGTTATTATAATTTATATTTAGGAGGAAAAGATCCAATCTTTCCATTGATACATATCTTTTAGAGAATCATTGTTAGATGAGATTTTTTCCAATAATATCAAAGGGAAAAACTATCAAGGTAACAATTTATTAAAGAAAGAAGGCAACCCATTGAAGGCAACCCATTGATCCATGACATGATTAATTCTTGTTAGATGAGATGCTTTTCAAAACTGTCAAAAATAAGGTAAAGAAAGAAAGGCAACCCATTGATCAATGACATGACAACCCATTGATCAATGGCATGATTAATTCTTAGATCCTTGACATGATTAATTCTTGTTAGATGAGATGTTTTTCAAAACTGTCAAAAATAAGGTAAAGAAAGAAAGGCAACCCATTGATCAATGACATGACAACCCATTGATCAATGGCACGATTAATTCTTAGATCCTTTAGAAAATCAATGTTAGATGAGATTTTTTTAATGACATGATTAATTCTTAGATCCTTTAGAAAATCAATGTTAGATGAGATTTTTTTCAAAACTATCAAGAATAAGGTAACAATTAATTTAAATCATAGTATTACCCCTTCATAATGAAGTGGCATATTCTAACTTTAATCTTTTTGTTTCTAATAAAAAAAGATTTCATAATACATCCATCATGTGTAGAAGATAAAGGAAATCTATTCATAACACTTCCATCATGTGTGGAAGACACTTAGGAATAACAAATGAATAGAGAGATACACACATCTCAATCTATTAATATAGTGTGTACAACCATGTCAACATGAGCATGTGGGTAAAAGTACAAACATATGTCACTTTTATAAAAGATTTCGTCGACACAAACAAAAAAATTTAACTCAATCATATAGAAGTGGTCTTTATGTTTTGAATTTCAAAATGATGTAAATTAATGAAATGTAGAACTCTCGATGAAGTTTATGCGTATAATTTTTCAAATATTTTATAATTTATTTTTTGATTTTTTTATAAATTTAAGAGCAGATTTTGAATTCTTGAAAATTTCAAGACAAAGTGACCTTGAGTCGACATCACAAAAATAAATAAATTATTTCTCTAATTTTTTTTCAAATAGATAACTTCGATATGTAGTGCATTGATTTTTTTTTTTTTTAAATGATGTATATTACCCTCATAATAACATTTTAAAGTCAAACTTACTAGAATTTGGTAGTTTTCACTTGATGTCAACTTTTGTCTATTTTTTTATCATTTTCAAAAAACAAATTATACGCTTTCAGAGAGGATTCTCTTCTCTAATCCACCATGTATTTTTAAAATATTTTAACATGTTCTATTTTATTTTTCTAATCAGAGTCTCATTTTTTTATTATAACAATCTACTTGTATTATTTTTTTTAAAATAACATATTACAACTAATCAAAATATCAAAAACATTATATATTTGGATTAACTTCGAGCTCTACATAAGGGTATTTTTATTTTTTTGAAAAAATTCATTCTAACTGAAGAAATGTTATGTTCAAGTGGAAAGTTTAAAAGAATTCTAAAGAAAGTTGAGGTAGCTACCAACAAGACTGCCACATAAATTGTTTTGACTGAAATATTTTTGATCAAAAAGCTCGATCAAAAATATTTTGGCTGAAACTTTACATGTACATTGAGGTGCATTTGAAACCTCTAAAGGAAAAATATATATTTTATAGTTTCGTATGAAAGTTTTTCGCATGAAACACTATGTGTCATGTATAAGCCACGTAGTTTTAGACAAAACAGTTTCGCCCAAAATTGTTTAGGGCGAAAGTATTTCGTTTAGAACTATTTAGTTAGTCAAGTGTGTGTCATTAACGTATCCTACTACGAGTGTACCATCTAAGTATCAAAGTTTGACCACTTCATATTCATTAATGTGATGAATGTAAAAGGGTCCTAATCATCGAACTTTTAATTTCCCTTGTTTCTTAAATTTTCTATCATATTGCAGCACTAAATCCCCTATTTGGAATGTTTTTAATCGTAAGTTCCGATCATGCCACGCTTTCTACCTTTTTCGTTCCAACTTTTGGTTGTACATAGTAACTTGCCAAAATTCATCCATTTTCCCCCAATCTTCTATTCTTGTTTTTAATGATTCATCTTCTTCTAGCCGCAAAGTTAGTGCGGTGCGTATATTAGGTATTATGAAATTCATGGTACTGTTGCATTGAGACCATATACCAACTAAAAGGGTGTGAATTTGCTAGTCCTTTTGTAAGAGGTGTGGTATGCCCATAGTACTATTGGTATCTTAACATCCCAATCCATCCGATTTCCATTGCACATTTTTCGTTAATGCTTTCCCAATTATTTTATTTAAGGTTTCACTGGCCTCATTTTCTTATGCATGGTATGGAGATATTTTATTGTGATTTATCATGAAATTTTATAACAATTCCTTTATCATGTTGTTTATGAAGTGCTTTCACTGATCATTGACTATGCTTAGCAGGCATCCATATCTAGTAATGATGTTTTCATATAGAAACTTGGTAGCAATTCTTGTGGTATAGTCTCTAGTCGGTTCTGCTTCTACCCATTTCATTAAATACTCTACGTCGGTTATAATGAATCATGCCCTTGAGTGTTTTTTCGATGGGTCAATTGGCCCAATAAAATCTATTTCCCATTTCTCAAAGGATTTTGGGCTAGTACCAATCTTAGGGGCATCTCATCTTAGGTGGTAGGTTTTCCTACTCTTTGACAAATATCACATTCTTTTGTGTATTCCTTGGCATATTTGTGTAGTGTTGGCCACCATAGGTCGACTAGTTTCACGCTTCTTGCAGTAGTTTCTCTAGAGTTATGGCCTCTGACAATCCCGCTATGTGCTTCTTGCAAAATGGATTTTCTTTCATGTTTATAGATAACTCTTCTCAGGATTTCGTCTTTTCCCCTATGGTGTAGTTCTCCTTCTATTAATGTATATGGTTTTTCTCTCCACACTAATGATTGTTTATCTCAAGTGAGGATGTCTTTTAGGAATTCTCTAGTTGATAACAAAATAGCAATATCTTCTAATTCCTCTAGTACTGCTATGATGAGAAACAAGAGTGTAGTGGGTAACTCTTCTCTATATATATCCAGTTCTTCACCGGTTTCAATCTATGATAGGTAATTTGGTACTTGGTTGTTCTTCCTATGTTTTACCTTTATCTTGAAATCAAATTCTTGGATAGTAACATCCATCTAGATAACTGGCCATGAGCTACTAGTTTGTTGAGAAGGTATCTAAGGGGTTCATGATATGTGAAGAAGGTGAAAGGGGTGGATAGTAAATAGTGCTAGTACTTTTATAAGGTGTATACCATTACCAATACTTCTCTTTCTATGATAGTGTAATTCTTTTATGTTGATAATTTCCTACTAGCAAATGCTATAGGATGATCTTTATTCCCTTTTGGTTGGGTGAGTACTGCTCCTATCATTATTTCGGAGGCATCTACGTGAACATGAAAGGGATTATTCCAATCTAGAAAGATTAGGATTGGTTCCTCTATAACTTTCTATTTTAAAGTGTCAAAGGCCTTCTAGGCTTCCTCATTCCATTCAATGTTTTTCCCTATTTTCTTTCTCAAAAGGTCTTCTAGTGGGGCTACAATTTTGGCATACCCTTTGATGAATTTCTTGTCATACCCTGTGTATCGTAAAAATTTCTTGACTTTTAGAGTGTTCTTTGGCAGTGGAAAATTTAGAATCAGGTCTACTTTCATTGGGTCTACCATTAGTCCTTCCTTGCATATGATATGGCCTAGGAGTGTCTCATATGGTACCACAAATGTACACTTCTTTAGATATAGTAAAATTTGCATGCTTCTACATCAGTTTAGCATCATCTAAAGAACTTGGACATGGTCTTTCACTAGGCTATAGACCATCCAATCATCTAAGTATAATTCAATAAAATCATGAATAAAGTCTTTGAAGGTATTGATCATTATCCGGTTGAATACCACCAGAGCATTCTTTAATCCAAATGACATAACTATGTACATATATGATCCCCATTCTATAGAAAAAGTTGTTTGGGTTGGTCTTCTTCCTTGATCTTTACTTGTGGTATATGAAAAACCCATCCGTGAATGAGTAAATCTCCATTCCGACTACTGATTCTAATATTTCCTTTGTGAATGGTGTGGGAAACAAGTCATGTATGCATGCTTTATTTAGTTCCTAGAAATCGACACACACCCTTATTTATCTAGTCTTTTTGTTTTGTACTACCATTGGGCTTATCCATTTCGCATCTTCTACCAGTTTGATTATTCTGACATTCAACATTTTGTCTATTTCAGTTTTCACTTTCTTCTTCATGTTTGGATTTAGTCTATATGGTCTCTTCCACGCCAGTTTTGCACCTTCTTTGAGTTGGATCTTCATAACTCCCACTTCCTCTTTGATTCCTTTCATTTTGGTAAAGTTCCAGAGGAATAGATCTTGGAAGATGGTTAGTCTTTCAATTGTTTGTGCAACCACCTTTTCATCCTAATAACCTCCTATGCGTGTCAATTTTGGATCGCTTTCTGTTGCAATGTTTGTTTCTTTCAGTCTAATTGGTTTATTGTAGTACTTTTGCTTTGGGTGGTAATTTATTTTATTTCCCTCTCCCCCCCGACCAATTTCTATATCCGGTATATGTTCTTCCTCATCATCCTGTATCGCACAACAATGTTTTTTTTTTTGATTCAAACACCTCCCATTATGTCTAATCCTTGTATTTTTATATTTCTTCTTCCTTTGATGTTGTGGAATGGGATTGTGCTACCGGTGTTTCCTCTTCTTCTATTGGGATGAAGATAATTCCCTTTATTTTCTCGAGTACGGTTTGCATCTGAGGGTTTTTGCTAAAGAATGAAAAGGTTTGGATGAATTCAGTGGTTAATTCTATCCATGTTTTGGTTTTTTCCCTTCTCTCTTGATCAATATATTGAGCTCTTTCTATCGGGAATAGTGTCTAGTATAGCAATTGAACATATAGTTGATCATCATACTCATAGTTTCCTTCCTAGTAATATCTACATTTCTCTAGGTGCTTTTCTGGTGGAATGTCACTTTCATAGGGAGGTATGTCATCATAATCTCTCACCTCTAGAAAAAATATTTCCTTTTCCAAGGTTTTAAATGTATCCCATTTATTTATAGTTGTCTTATGATTATTATATCAACACGTGACAGTGCAGGTAAGAGTATGCAGTAGTTTGGCCAGTCTATCTGCTTCATTAGGGATAGTTCACTTGATTTGGGTTAGGGTATTAGTTCGCCTACTTTGGAGTATTTGGATAGATTAACTTGAGATATTCCTTGAGAAATATGACAAACCATGTGAGAATCCTCTTTATTGTTCTTTTATTCCTTCCTGGTAGTACCGCACATCTCTTGCGCTACACTACCTTGTTTTGGTTGTGCTTTCTTTATCATGAATATTCTCCAAGAGCCACAAAGTATTCAAGAATGCACTTCTTTATTATCTTGTATCCATGCTTCTAACACGACTTCATTTCTAGTACTACCTTTTGTTTCTTCTACTTCTAATTCTCCTTCTGAATTGGGTTCTTCTTGAGTTTTATCGGTCAGTATAGTTATGGTGTTTATTGTCCGATCATTATCATCATCCTCTTCTATATTCACTTCTTCAACATAGGTTCCTTTGGGATTCTTCCCTAAGGGTATGTGGACCACTCACTTATCATCTATGAAGGACATTTCCTGCTTCTGGGCATCTATGATTGCTCTAGAATCTACAAACCATCTGAGCCCTAATAATGCATCAAATGAGTTGAATGTCTCCTTCATAGTGACCACCTCAAACTCTACAGATTCTTTCACTCCTTTTATATTAACTTCCACATTTCTCCAGGTACCCATTGTTTTCATTCCAGTGTCGTCCACCAAGCTGATGTTGTAGGGGGTTGTTTCAATGTTGATTTTCCCAAGTATTCCCATATTATTTTAGGGATTAGGTTGACGTCTGATCCCAAATTGACCACTACTTTAGGGATATTTTCGGGTGGATCCAGAGTTTGATCATGATTGGTCTCATTTTCAAATGTTTACCCATAGTTCTAATTTTCGGTATATTTCTCTTATTCCAATATTTATTGATTTGTTTTAATTTGGTAAGCAGGTCTTGTTGCCCTGCTAGTTTTTTTAATTGTTTACAAACCTTTACTTCTGGTTTTGTAAAGTAGTTGTTCTCCACTTTCTCTTTATTTTTCTCTTGCTCTAGAATTCTTTTAGTTTATTTTACTATATGGTCATGTTATTCCTTTATAGGGTAGAAATCCATTTCTTCATTGGATCTTTCTTCTTATTCTAAAGTTACTATATTAGTTCTCCTGGTATTTGTGCCCTTCCTAGTTACCACTGCAGCCTTGTCCTTTTTCCTGGGTCTATCCTCTATGGAGTATTATTCTTTGATTCTATCTTCTTTCATTATATATTCATCATCTTTTCTTATCTTCTGACATTTTTTAGATCCTTCTATTGGGTCTTTAGGTGTCTTAAGGAGGAGTCTGGCCCCTCTTGTAGTGCTTGAGTCTTGTTGCTCATCTTTCTGAGGTTGTGCATTTTTGTAATGTTGGTGCACTTTCTCATAGTTAAATGCATTATTATATTCTTCACCACAAAATCCACATTATTTTCTCTTTTCTCCCCAACATTCCATAGCGAAGTGCCCCAGCTTACCACAGTTAAAGCAAGTAGCATCCGCTCTTCTTCCTCTTCCTCATACATGGCCTCTTCCTCCTCAGTATGGGTTGTTATCATTGTAATCTCTTTGTCCTTGAATGGCATTGGAATTCCTTTAGTTTTGTCATGGTGGGATCCTATATCCATGATCTTGTGCACATAATGGTCCTTCTGCTAACCCTTTTATGTATGCCATCTCTCGATCATAGTCAGGTTCCTCTTTTATCCAAAATTTATGTGTTGGAAATTTTGTTGTTTTGTGGTTGTCCCATTCTCCACACAACCCACAATAAACTAGGTTTGGTTTTCTAATGATATGGAGGTATACCCTTAGAGCATTTGCCTTATTTTCTCCTATTTCCATCATACATTCATTTCGGATATGACCCTCTCTACCGCAATAGGAACACCATATGTTAGGCCTTTATGGACCAATTTCCTACTTCATGAGCTCTTGTCTTAATCATAATTTATCCATTTCCAACTATAATCTCTCCATCTTCCTATTTTCTTTTTCCTTCTTTGTCCTTCTCCAGGACTGACCTTCTATTTGACATGCTAATGCAACCAATTCTGAGAATGAGCCAAAATTTCTATCATCCAAGACCATTCTAAGTTACAGATTTATGGCTGAAAGGAACCATTCTCTTTTATGTTTATCATTTAATGGTTCATCCAATCACTTGACTACTTCCTTTAACCTTTTATCGAACTCTAAGATGGATTCATCATCCCTTTGAGATAATTCTCTTAACTTTCTCACTCCTATTGGGAGTTCCAGACTATCAATTTTTTCTAGAAAGGATTTATTTACTTCATCCCAAGATTTATTGTTCTGAGGGTATTTTTTTTATACCATTTTAGTGGTTTTTCTCTTAAGGAGATGATGAAATCAAATAGCTTCATACTATCTCTCTATTTATTCTGGCTCTACCATATAGTTTCTAGCAAGAAGATATGTTTTGTGGCGTTACTAGTGTCCCTTTCAAAGACTGGCATATTCCCCATTATGGTCATGTCCTCTTCTAATGACCCTTCTTCTTGAATTGTTGTATCGCTACTCCGATTGATGAATGTGGAGTTGGATTCATTGTCACTTTCTATCCTTTCATAGTGACTCTATTTTTCCACGGTTCTCCACCTAATAGATTGGTTGTTACCTTTTATGATGTCCCAATTCACTGTATATTTTGTCCAAAATTTAGGCTTCTCACCTTCTTCTCTTTCTTTGTCTATTCTTATATGAGTTATATCTAGCTCAAGGCGTGACTCCTAGTCCAAGGGGGACGCCTATTCTTTGTACCTTTTCATTTGTAATTCTATCTTTTCATTAGTGATTGAAATTTTCTTATGTTTGGATAACAAATCCTTAGGATTAGGTTCCACTGCTTTTCCTTTTTGTTCCCTTGTGGTATCTTTTGCTTATGGTTTTTTTCCTCTTTCTTTCCTATCATCAATTTCACCCACGTTGGCATGCTTAGTGGCACCCTTCTTAGCACACTCCACTCATTTCTTTAGGATTTCCTCTACAATTTTCCTGCTTGTTCTTTCTCTCTTCATTCCATTTCCCTCTTGCGGTACCTTTCTTATTTTTCTTGGGTTTGTTTTAGCTTCCTTTCTTTCACATTCATTTACATCCCTAATTTGATGATTTCAAATATCTCTCTTTTTTTTTGTTTTCCTTATTTCCATATGTGTCCTTGGTCCAAATTTTTATCTTTTCCTCCTATATCAAGGTTTTGAAATAATATTTTGAATAGTCACATATTTTCAAGGATCTCTAAGATCCTCCCCCCTTTCCATTCATCGTCTCCTAATGGCCTACCCCCTCTCACAAAGGCAACCCTTAGGGTCTGATGATTTTTTTTCCAACTTTCCTACTTCTTTTGTGCCTCTACCTTCTTTATTGTTCTCTCCAAGGTCCCAACAATTGAACCAATGTTGGCAAGAGAAAAGAGGGTAGTACAGTTTGGAGATCTATACCCCAATACTCCTTGAGTAGTCTATTTATACCCCAAAGGATACAATAAGATAAATAAGCATATGTGGTAATAATCTGTAAGGCATATATGACATACAACATCATACTAACAAAATAAATTTCTCATATATCCAAAACACACATGTTTTCCTTGTAACTCCTTTATATATATTGTATTATAGCAAATACAAAAGGGAAGATCTAGTCTTTGCTCTGGTAGTATGTTATCTTTACCTTATCATTACACTCTATTACCTCACATCACTCTCCTATCTCTCTATCTATTATATATGGCATATATACAAATGTTCCCTTGAAGGGATATGACTCCTAGCGGCTTAATGTCTTTACCAAGTACCACAGTCTTCTTCTGGTATCCTGTGGTATGTTGTGTTTTTGTGCTGGTCCTGCTAACATCAATTATTGTCCCATTTAAAGGCTACAAATTTATGAAGAATATGTGTAATGGGTGGTATTTATCAGCGAGTTGTGTAATAAATATCCTAATAGATTGTAACTTTCCTTGCAAACTTTCGAGTTGCTTGAGTTTTTTTGAAAAAGGAATCTCAATAATCGCTTTTGACTTTGGCAGGGTCCACTTTGATTCATCTTTGTGATACTATGTATCCCAAAAAAAATTCTGAAGTGACTCCAAAGACACACTTATTTAGATTAAGCCTTACCTGATATTTTTCTAGTCTTTCAAAAATTTCATCCAATACCTCAAGATGACATTTTCTTGTTATAGATTTAGCTAGAATGTTGTCCATGTAATCTTCTAGAATGGTGTGAAACATGTCATGAAAAATATGGTCATTTCTCTTTGATATTTTTCTCCTACATTTTTGAGGCCAAAAGGCATGATGTTCCAATAGTATGTACCCCATGGGCATGTAAATGTTGTCTAATGTTCATCCTCCTATGCTATCGTTATCTGATTATACCCTGAGAACCCATCCATAAGAGATAACATCTCATGTCTAGTTGTGAGATCCACTATGATATCGATGTTGGGCAATGGAAAGTCATCTTTGGGACATGCCTTGTTAAGGTCTCAAAATTATTTACATATCCTGATACCCCTAGTGGGTTTTACACTAGTACAAGGTTTGAAACCCACTGAAGATCTAGTCTATAGGTCTAATGAAGCTCACATCCACTAACTTTTGTAGTTCTACTTTAACCTGTAGTGTTATCTTAGATGCATTTTTTTGAGCTTTTGTTTTACTAGTTTAGCATTTGGATGCACTATTAGATGATGTACCACTAATGATGTATCAAGCCCTAGAATATTGGAATAAGACCAAGCAAAGTTGACCTTTCTCTCTTTCAAGAATATTTCCAAGTTGTGTTGTTCTTCATCATCTAAGGATGTAACATAATATGTGATCTGAGGCTAATTAGTTGTTCCAACATTAACTGGTTGTGTGTCTTCAACAAGAACTGATAAAATTTCTTGATCCATAGTGATACCATGGAGATTGAATCCTTCATCCTCAAGCACCTTAGAGAGGTTTCCACCTTTGGATATGCCCTTTCTTTTTACATTTTCTTGATCCGAAAGTGCCACTTTGTGGTTTCGCTAGGGGATCTTGTTTTGAATTTTACATTTGTCATTTTGAAACTAAAGGATTCAATCTTGTCACCATAGTATTTTTGAGTGTCAATTTCTATGTTGAACCCTAATTCATGATCACCCAAAGGTATGTCATCTCATAGTCCCATGAATTCGGTGATAGCTTCATCATTTTTGAACAAATTGAGAATTGGTGCTTGTTGTTGGTCCCAATCAATGAGTTGGGGATATACGAGTTTGAGGCTATTGTTTTTAATGGGGTAAGTGAATGATGTGGTTATGATAGTGTATATAGATGCATTTTCAAATAGGTCCATTATACACATAGGAAAATCCTCAATGTAATTGTTATTAAATGGATTATACCAAGGAGAAGCTACAACTTCCTCAATGGAGGTACCCTCAGAAAAAGGAGTCACATTTTCATGTGATCCATACCCAAGACCCTTATATCTTTGTTGTTTTTCCAGAAGGGTGGTTTCTCTGATGCCTTGTTTTTTTAGACCAAGTCCACCATTACCTATGTAACCCATGTTCTTGATCATCTGAAATCCTTTTCTATTCTGATCAACAAGAAGAGGAGCTTCTTCTTGTTCTTCTTGATATATCCATTTGGAGAAGTCTCCTTCATCTATAATCTTTTTATTAAGTTGTCCCCATTTTACAAAAAAAAATGGTTTGAACTTGATAGTCTTGGATGCCTTGTCGATTTGATGAGGCTTTATATATATTTTTGGAGAGAATGGTAGCCATTCGACATAGAAGGATTATTTAAGGTTGTAGTCACCACAACCATTGTCTTATATTTGTACCTTGACATTAGAGGGTGTTTTATGGGATGTAGATGTGATGCTAGCATTGTTGGATCAATGTAGGATGATGAAGGTATTGTTCCATCATTATTAGGGACTTGGAGCAACCTATGATACTTTCTTCCATGTTTTTGCAATAGTAGAAGGGTTTGGGATCACCATGGATGGTAACCTCGGTATCATTGTAAGGAAACTTGAGGCATTGATGGTATGTATATGGAATGACCTACATGGCACAGATCCATGAGCAGCCTAGAAGGATGTTGTAAGGAAATTCAAGGTCTAAAACTTGACGTGTCATTTCAGCTATTACAAGACCAACCTGTATAGGAAAAATTATGGTTCCTTTCGAGTCTCTCTCTTTATCATCATATACCTAGATAGGTATTCATTTTTTTCTTTCAATTACTGCATAGTATCCCAAATGTTTAACCAATTAAAGAGTATATATAATCAAGTTTGCACCTCCATCTATCAAAACTCTCTTTACCTTATGTTTTTGAACATAAACCTCAAGATGTAATGCATGATTATAATATGTTTGAGAGGGAAGGTATTTTTCCATGAATACAAGGTGATGAGTGGATGTGATATGCCCTACCATAGCCTAGATTTTTTTTTGTATCTATATTAGTAGGTACAAACGATTGTAAGAGAGCCTTATCTAAGACTTCTTTATGTGTAGGGGAGATTCTTAAGATTTCTAAGATTGATATTTGTGTTGGGGTTTTCTTGAGATGGTCGATTAAACTATAATCCTTGGGATTTGATTTTGTTGGACCTTTTGGTTGTGGAGGAGCTCCTTGGATGGTGACTCTCCCTCTTCATGTGGTGACTCCACACTCAGGATTTTGTCCATGTATTGAAAAAATGGAGATATGGTGGCTGTCATAATGTGTATGTCCTACAACATTGTCATAGGAATGGTTGACTTGGTTGTAGGCTTTCAAATTTCCAGCATCATTTCCTTTACCATGATCGGGCATAGGATTCTTGTACATACCTAACTCATTATTTCCAGAGGTCCCTGGGCATTGATCAATGCTTACCTTACCATGATCTATGAGGTCTTTAATGATATTTTTAAGCTTCATATAGTTTGATGTTTTGTGCCCTTTTGTTTCATGATACTCAGAATAATCGTTGTCATTGTACCATGTGGGTTTAAATTGAGGTTCTTCATATTGTCAGAAATCAGGAAGCTTAATTAAGTTCATTTGGATTAGTTTGATTAAAAATGTTTCAATTGGTTCCTCTAGGGAGTGTACTTGCATCTAACAAGGTAGGTGTTTGGTCTAGGAGGTGGTCCTCTTGGAGGATTGGTATTTTGTATATTTGTTTGTTTGTTCAACTTATTTTTGTGCTTTGTACAAACTTTATGTCCACCACATCCTCATTGGTTGCATTTTTATTTTGGCCCATATGTGTGGTTTATCATTGGAACTTGGCGGTTGGTTGTTATCCTTGTAAATATTCACTAACCATTTAGAAATAAGATCCCTTTAGATGTTGAGACCTTTTTCTATGAGTTCTTCAAATGTTGTGGCACATTGCATACCTAGGTGAAATCCAACTTTCGTGTTTAGATTATTCACAATAATATTTACTTGTTATTTTTTTAGAATAGGCCATTTACATTTTCTAGCTTTATGTCTCCATATTTGTAGAAAGGAAGGAAAGGTTTCTCCATTTTTTTGTTTTACAAGATATAATTCATTTAAAGTGACTTATGCATAAATATTATAGGAGAAGTGTGACAAATTGGTCTACAATTTCTTGAAAGGTCTTAATGTCTAGAGGTAAGTGTGAGAACCATTCAATGGCTTGTCCACCTAAGCTTCTTGGAAAGAGGTGCTTGAGATATGTATCATTGTAAGAAACCTATAAACAAGCTACGTAGAACTCTCGTATATGTTCTTCTGGATTACTGCATCCCTTTTACTTGTCAAACTTTGGTATCTCAAAGTTAGGGGGAAATGGTAACATTGTTATGCTCCTATCGAATGGATAGGGACATAGATATTGGAGAGCATATAATTTCATAGGTGTTCCCATATGTATATCATGGATCTTCTGTGTTAAGATTTGGATTTGTGTTGTTATATCGGTATGGGGATTATTTGATGGTGGGTTATATGTGTTGTATTGAGGTATGGTGGATGAATTATATACCGGATTTTGATAAGGGGGGTTTTAGATGTCATGTCATATGGATTGTATGGAGTGTGTTGAGGTTGAGGGTTTGATTGGTATTGTGGATCATTTTTTGTGGTGGAGGTATATAGTATGGATCGTATTGATGTTGTGGAATGGTGTGTTGTTGGGGGTTTTGTGGTTGACAATAGATGTATTATGAATGTTGGAGATTTTGTTGTGTGTTTTGTTGTTGTTATTTTTGTGTGATTAGTTGTTGTGTGAGTAGTTGTTGTTGATAAGCAATGTTTTTTTGTTGTTGTGGTGGTTGTTGTTGTGATGTATTGATGGTGGTGTTGTTGTGGTGTAGGAGTTTTTGTGAGATTTATTGAGGTGTGGGTTTTTGTTGAGGAGGTTGTTGGGGTATGTATTGATGTGTGGGTTGTTGTTGTGGAATTGATTGATGTGTTAGATTTTTTTGTTGTTGATGTATAGGGTGAGTTGGTTGATGTTGTGGAGTTAGTGTTGTTGATGTGTAGATTGTTGTTGTGGACTATTTTTGTGTTGTTGTATGTTAGGGACACTTGGGTGTATATTCTGTGAAGGTGGTATTATAAATGGATTAACCCCATATTTCATTGTGTTCAAATTTGGAATGTTGGGATTGGGTTTATTTGTGTATGTTGCAATTGGTGGAATGTTTGTGTTTTGAAATCCTAGGTTTGTTTGATTTCCTAGACCTTGGTTGTGAAATAATGGATTTATGTATTGTCTTGAAAATTTTGTCAAATATGTATCAATTGGATGTGCAGTAGATTGACCTAGTACACTTGGTATAGGTGGTCCTGGTATTGATTGTATGGCATGATGTACCAAGGGTTCATTTCCATATGTATGATTAATTGATGCCATAGTATGTGTAAGGGTATGTTCCCTAAGTGTATTGACATCAAAGTTAGTGGATAGTTTGGCACATCCTTATGCAAGTCTCAACAAGTATAGATTAGGGTCAACAATTAATAACGAATCAAGTGCCCTAGCTAAATACAAGTCTTGTTGCATTTCAAGGATTTTTTCCCTAGTGAATTTTGTGAATCCTTCATTTTTGTGGGTAATGTCTTAATGGTGACCATTTTATCTTGAGATGTTTAGACTTTTTTTGGAGTACTATACCCTCTAGGATCAAATTTGACATTGTGCATTCCCAGGGTTGTTTTGATAGCACTCGTGGTAGTGGGTACACTAGAAATACTAGGATTAGATTTCATTTTATCTTATGTTGGGACCTTGTTATAGGCATAAAATTTGTAGTGATCCTAAGAGATGTGAGATATGAAGTTGGATGAAAGTGATTTGGGTGGATATTTTGATGTGTTTCAAGTTGGACTAGACATGACACCTAGAAGGCTTGGACCAATGTTTGGATGATTTTTGGATGGGTGGAAGATTTAAAACCTTCAATAAACAAAGTTCTTGACTAGATCTCATGTTTGATGGGTGTTTGATGATAATCCTTTCTTTTCCTAGACTAATGATTCCAAGCGAAGGAAAAGGATAATGAGGTTACCAACTTAGAAGAAGACGATGATGACTAAGCAAGTTAGCTCACAAAGATTTGATGTTGCTTTAACTAGATACTTGAGAGGAGAATGTTTTCCAAGCAACAAGCTAAACTAAGGGATGAGATATGGAGATCTAAATCAAATGGCCAATGTCAAATGTAGGTTGTTGTTTGGATGGGTTGTTTTGTTGGTTTGGTATTTGATAAAACTGATTTTGATCCAAATATGACTAAGAGGTGTTTAAAGAAGTCCAAAGTGAACGAACAATATGGGATGAAGATGAAACATTGTATGTTGTTATTTTGTATAGTGGTGATGACTACAAGTTTATTTTGAACAGGTCTATGGTCCTCTACTATCTATTGGTTGAAATTAGGAATTTGAGATTTTGGAGAATTTTGTTGTTTTGAGACTAATAGTCAAAATTTGTCACTCTAAAAAAGCATCATTTTAGCTGATAGAAGCGATGCATTGCCCCTAACAAAAGTGACAAGGTTTTCAAAAGCATCAATTTACATATACATGTCTTGAAGGATCGAGGGTCATGAGGCTTGGCTTGAAGGATGTTGGCCACAACTTGGGGTACAACTTTCATTCTCCCCCCTTTATATACTCCACCCAAAAATGTGATTGAGGTCAACCTTGAGGTGATGTCCAATCCCTAAGTAGGCCTCCTAATTGAAATAAACGGTAATGGCATTATTTCTAATTCTTAAGATCATTTTTAAGAGTTGTGAGAGAAGAGCATATGCAAAAAGTCACACCTCGGATGTACAAACAAAGATTGCAAACTAATGGTGCTTTTGATTTCCAAGTTTGCACAAAGCACAAGGAAAGAGCATACACAACCACTAGCTTACCAAACACGACATAGAATTCATTTTAGTGCAACAAATTCAAAGATGATAGTTAGTTCAATTTTAATACACCAAAATCAAATGTGCAAGTTGTTCATTTTAAAGCACCAAATCAAAATATGAAAGTTTTGGGTTCAATTTTAGAGCACCAAACCAAAATATGCAAGTTGTGGGTTCAATTTTAGGAGCACCAAACCAAATGTGAAAACTAGATTAAACAAAACCATACAAAAAAAATCATTAGTAGTTTTGCAATTTAGTCTTCTCCCAATGTAAGCCACATGTTGTGTAAATATTAGCTCACAAAGAAAGACCAAGAAACAGGCACATGTTAGGGTTAGAGAAAAGAAAGATTCAAAAAAATAATTTGAAAACCTTAACAAAACAAACGCATTGAATTATGCTAGACAAAAGTGGGGTCAACCCGCAATACTATGTACCACTTTTTGGCCAAGTTGGACATTAATATCAACATTTTTACAAAAATTCACTTTATGAAACCTATAGAAATTTAACCATTAATAATTTGGAGATGATGTGAACTAGTGACTTGTGAGGATTTGTGTGTAGATTCTAAATATATATATATATATATATATATTTAAATAGAAATAAATTATGATTTTTTTTACGTAACGTTTAATAACTTATTTTTTATAGTAAACAACATTATTAAAAAGTGTTGTTTATGTCATCATGCATAACTTTTTTATTGAAAGGATAAAATTATAATTTTAAAATATAGATTTTTAATATCAATATCTATTGCATGGATATTTTTCATAATATTTTATTGCATAGCTTTTTTATTAATTTTTGAAGTCATAATTATAATCAAGACATAGGTTATGTTGTCATGTGTAACTTGTTTTGTATGTATTGAAATTATTTTTTTATTTTTTTGATGAAACAAGAACATCAATACCTAGTGCACACATATTTTTTATAATTTTTTTCTCTATTTTTCTATTTTTTGTGTGTGTGAAACAAATACCTTGATGTTTAGTGAAAAAACAACATTCACAAGAAATAAAATATAAATATAATAATAAAATTAAAAATATTTAAAACTATACTTTTTGGAAAGATTATAATAAGAGTTGCATACTTACAAAATAATTTCTAAATGACTTTTTTTAATCCCTCAAAAGATAAATATAAAGTGTTTTTTGTGAGCATTTTGATAGGTGAGAAGGAGACTCCATTGTGGGAAAAACAAACATGTGATTTTGCAAAAGCGCCTTTGTAACTTGTAGGTCAATAAAAACTCAAAAGTACATCAATTTAGGGGTGTGGGTCCCATTGGGCGTGACAAAATATTGTAGGGAAAATATGGGTATTAATCAAAATGAACAATTAAGAAATTGGGGTTAGTAAAACATCAAAACACACAAAGAAAGAGATCATATTAGCCCATACTCAATGAAATTAGGAAAACAATACTTCAAAGATTCAAACAAATATTAGTACACCATTTCAAATCTTCAATTCCCTTATGCATTGATGTCAATTTGTGATGTGGATTGCTCAAATTATGCATAACCCATCATTGCAAAAGCTTAATGATGATTTTGATTCATAGAAGGATGCTCAAATTTATCAAGATTGCTCAAGAATTTAAGAATTCCTAAGCTCATGAAAATTATGAATATGCTCAAGATTGTGAATGATAAAGCTTGTGAATGAATTTAATGAAGGAATAACTTGTTTTATAGATTTGCAAATATCTGATCAATGGTGGAGATTGAATTTAAAGATGAATGGATGAGAGGAAATCAAGGAGATCAAGGGATGAAAATGAATGAGAGCCCAAAATATCCCTATTTTCATGAAAATTTGGTTAAAGATATTTTAGAGGGAAAATATCTATTCAAATTTGAATTTGAATTATGGAATATTCCTTTTGGTCTATTTAGATCATTCGAGACGTGTGATACATTCAGACAATTTTAAGTGTCTACATTGGTCTCTCGGGTTTATCAGGAACACTAGAGACAACAATCACATGTTAATAGATCCATATGAGTTGCAAGAAATTTAGTTTAAGAAGATTGCAAAGAAATAGAATTTGTTGAAGAAGAAATAGAAAGAGAGTCTTTAGGAGATGAATCTAAAAAAAATATTAAGAACTTCATCTAACATATCAAAATATTCTTTAAAGAATGGATTATCAAATGCATTAAATATTTGGATAAATATATCTAACAATGTCGAATAACATGCATTCACCAAATTGAAGAGAAAATAAAAGTGATCTAATTGATTAAGAAAGAAAAATAGAATGTATTTTGGAAGATTCAATTTCACCAAAATGTAATATAGGAAATTTGAAACTTAATAAAATATATAGATGTAAGTAGCAAATACATATATCACCTCAAGATAACATAAGATATATCGTAGATTTACAATATGAAGAAACTCGATACAATAATAAAATAGAAATAACTTATGTTGAAAGAAGTTTAATGATAAAGCAAAGAATAAAATTGAATTTTTCATTTATTACAAAAGTAAATAAAATCTATTTCTAACATAGACATATTGATAAAAAGGAACCTGAAACTAAACATTGAGATTCTTGGCCAAGGATGCCATCACGTAGTGTAGACGTCTATTCACCACACTATTGTCTTCTCACAGTCAACCCAGAATATTCCAGAAGGTTCACTCTAGTCAATAAAAAATTAAATTTCACACACATCAAGATGAAAAAAATGTTGGGGGTTGCTTAGGGGTTTGCCTCAGTCAAACCCCCATTTTGGTCTTTCAACCTCCATGAATAGCCAGAGAAAAAATAATTAATAGATAACATTCAAATCCTAGCTATACTAGGATGTAAAAGTAGAAATTTTATGATACATAAATGATAAAACAAAATGATCTGGTGTCAACCCTAGTCTACAAGGAAAACCACCATGTGATTTGATAGATATGATAAATAATGAGATGTAAAGTGATTCAAAGATTCATTCCATTGATATAAAATAGTAATAAGAAATAACAAAGAGCATTACCACAGTTCAGGACCTCTTGAGATATTTTCTTGATGTCTTTGATGATAATGTCGAGTGATAAATCCTTAAATGTTGTAGAGATAGATAAATGTCATGAAGAGCTTGTTGTTCTTGAGCTATAAAAGTGGTTATAGAGAATTTGGCATAGTTTCATTATGGAGAGGGTTGGTTACTTGAAAGAGTGAGAGTGTAATTTATCAAATGAGGAAGAAAAAGATTTGTGTTTGCTCAAATGGGCTGGAAGAGGTGTTATTTTTTTATTTGAGCATTACAACCTGCATCATAGGCAGCTCACATGGAAAATGCACTTTTTAATTTCAAAAATTAGTTGGACACTAGCATGCCACATGGATATACTTGTGTGGCATTGTAGTCTGAGATAATTCTACCAATTTTCAAACCATGGGTTGGTAATGCTTCATGCTTATTATTTACGAGAAAAAACCTTTGAATATCAACTTGTAATATTTTATCATTATTTTTTAAATCTGATCAAGTTCAAACCGTATGTGTGAAATCGTGCAAGTATGCAATTTCTAACACTACAACATTGTGTCACATAAGGACTTAGTGGGTAGAAGGATTCGACTAACTCCTAGACAAAAAGAACCTATGTACATACAAAAATGTATGAAAACATACATAACGACATACATGGTACCATACATAACATGAAGAGACGGCACTGCGCAGGGCCTACCAGATGGATGATAGAAGTGATGGAAATGGCAATAGAAGGAAAAGGCACGGGAAGCAAGGAGGTGTCTCGTCGCCGATAATACGCCGCCGTTTTGTTTCCTTGTGGGAGAAGGTAACCGTTAGTGCGAGAAGGGCGGTGCAGACGGGCGGTGTTGTGGTTTAAATTGTAATGGGTATTGTTCACTTGGAAAAACCACTGTGCTTTGGGTATTCTCATTTTGCAAATTAAAATTGAAACGTTAGAGAGCAAGGGCGCACTACAAGTAGGGGAGAGACCAAGTGACATGAGGTGAGGTGTTTCTAACCGACTGTATGCAATGTTGAAGGTTTTTATGTATTGTTTCATGCATTTTTGTATTGTTTCATGTGTTGTTGTTAAAACCATGGGAATGTAATGAAATGTGGATTTAAAGTTGGGTTGTTGTTAAAAGCTTTTGTTATTAAAACACCCATTGAGTTGCAAGTGAAAGGTTGCAGAGCAAGGGGAGACTGCAAAAAGTGAGTTGAGGGGTTTGTAATGATTTGGGTTTTTAGTTGTAAAGGGGTTTAAAATGTTATGAGGGTTTTTGTTTGTAAATTGTTTTGAAACTTTAAGTGGGTTTAGGGTTTTGTAAAACCTGGTGTTTTGCATCTTAGAATTTTAGAAAACAAAATGAATGTCTTTACAAGATTTTGTTATTTAGACCTTACGAATGTAATGAAAGGCAGTATTTTATAAACACCCACGAGGGTTTTGGTATGTTGTGATGTGGGTTGCATTTTTATAAACACCCTGTGTTTTCCATTTCATTCATATTGGAGTGATAATTGCAACTACAAATTGTATTTGTTTGTCATGGCATTCCAAGAGGCCACATTTGTTTGAAGCATTTTTCCAAACAGTTCACTGCCTTTGTCTATGAAAGCATATTAGTAAGCATAATAGTAAGCAATAACAGAGACAAGGTAGTGAACAGTTTGAAAATTGCCTCAAAGAAATGTGGTGACAAGCCATAGACAAGGCAATGAATTTTTTGTAAGTATGATTGCTTATGTATGGCTTTCCATTGTGTTTTGGCAGACATATACTCACCTCACACTGTGTTTTCCAACTTGCAATCACACTATGCATGTATATGGTTGTTGGAAAACATCGTTTGTTTACTATGAAAGCATAATAGTAGATTTGGATTGTCGTGGCATTGCAACACCATGGTGATTGGGATGACATGACAAGCCATAGACAAGGCAATGAAATATTTGTATGTATGATTTCTTATCTATGGCATGCCATTGTATTTTGGGAGACATATACTCACCTCACACTGTGTTTCCCAACTTCCAATCACTATGCATGTAAATGGTTGTTGGAAAACATTGTGTGTTTTCTATCAAATCATATTAGTAGATCTAGAATGTCATGGCATTCGAACACCATGGTGATTGGAATGAGATTGTTTGTGAACTGTTTCTATGTATGATTGCTTATATAGGGCATGCCATTATGTTTTGGCAGACATATACTCACCTCACACTATGCTTTCCAACTTGCAATCACACTATCCATTATCTTATATGTATTTTACCATTTACTTTAGAGTTTTGTAGATATTTTATGGTCTATGGCTTCACTAAAGCTAACAACAAGAATCCAATGCACATTGTGTTGTGTAACTTCCATGCATCATACCATAATCATTGTTAGAAGTGTATTCTTTGTTGTGCACTTGAATGTTTTTGTTCTATTGCATTTTTATTCTTTTTTGGGGGTTGTAGACTGCAAGGTAACCCATAGTGATCAGGTAAGATTGAGAGACCATTTTTATTGTTTGTTTTATTGCTTGCATTAGAATGACAAGATTGGTATTAGTATTAGTTTTTTGTGATAACTCTAGAAATTTATGGGCTGAGGACTGGGAAGCAACCCATATCCTCCTAGGTAAGATTCAAAGATTGTCTTTAGTATTCTGATTCATTTCTTGCATTAGAATGAAATGATTATTCTTTTGAAATAAATATGTCATTTTATGGGGTTAGTTTACATTGTTTTTTCTTGATATTGTTATTTCCTCTCTGTGCCATGTATGCAAAATGATCGCAAGAACTAGTCTTAGGTGCATTTATAAACTAATTTAAATAATTTTATTCCCTCTCTTTTCCAAACAATGCACCATTTTTTGCATATTTCATGTTTCAACTGCCAGAAGAAATTTGTAAATCAGGAATACAAATATGCAAGTTTGACATTAGAGCTTATAATATACTTGCTTTGCTATATCGATATGGAGTTTGATTTTAAAGGCATGCTAAGTTCAAACTAGGTTAATCTATAGGTATTTCTAATCTTCAACTTAATACACATCCAATATGTCCATGCGCGATGGTATACACTAGAATAAATATTGACTATTTTATACTGCTACATGCTACTGATTCCCAATTATGGCCTTGTTTTACATGCCAGGAAAAGTAGTTTTCCACAGCCTAACAGAAGAAATCCCTGAAAT
Organism: Sequoia sempervirens; assembly: GCA_007258455.2. NCBI lineage: Eukaryota > Viridiplantae > Streptophyta > Pinopsida > Cupressales > Cupressaceae > Sequoia > Sequoia sempervirens. Next base: position 301,091,869 of record VDFB02105785.1, read on the forward strand.
ATAAGTTCCATTTGTCTTTGTCATATATGATAACTTTGTTTTATCTTTTGGCATAGAAATGAGTTTCTTGTGATATGGATGGTACAACAGTGTGTAGAGTATAATTGTGGTTATGATTGAGGACATAACTTCTTACAAAATTGTCTAATGGAAGGTCAACTTGATATCAAGTTTGGGCTGATGCAGAACTGACTTAATGGATTTATGTTGTAGAATTGTCATAATACATATTACTGCATTTTTTAATTGTGTATGTTTCATTCTAAAGTTACATAATTTTCATTGGCGAAAGTTGTCTATTTGAACAAGTGCATAGCACAATTTTTTTCTTTTTTTATTGAATTAAAGTTGTTGAGAAAAATATAGAGAACCATGGCTATTCTTAAATAATATCCATAACTAGTACAACTAGATAGCAGCCATCTAATTAAGATACATATTATCCCTCCAAAGGAGGGGAAAATGAAAATAGAAAGAACACTAAATCTGTCACATACCAAATGGGACTGAAGCAAGAGAAAACTGTAAATTGAAATAGTCCCAATTGAACAGTAACCAATTGAAGCGTTCAACTGTGTAGGTTCTTGTATTGGCTTTGATATCCAATTGATCAGGCATGTGGTTCATAGTATGATGTATGTCCTTGAAGCATTGATAATAAGATTTGTTCAAACATCCCTCAATACAACGAAGAATTATCCAAGCAGGTTCAGTCTAAGCCGACTTGCAGTTCTGAACAAGAATCATGGAGGCTTAGTGTATGACATCTCCAACCTAAGGCATAGCACAAAGTTAATAGATTTTTTTTGTGAATAGTATCATAAGGGTATTATTTCAGGTTCTAGGAGGTCAAATTTTCTACTTTGTACACTATAAATTTTTCAATTTATGATGGATCTACATTGCATTAGGACAATGATAGATGCCATGAACGGATCTTAGTCAACTTGATTGGTTGATTGCATACTCTTCAACATAAGGTGGACAATAGAATATAAAGGTCAATTTATGTAGACAAGGAAATTAACTATTTTTGTGTATGATTTCTTATCTATGGGTTGCCACTGTGTTTTGGCAGAGATAAACTCACCTCACACTGTGTTTTCCAACTTCCAATCATATTGTGCATGCATATGCTTGTTGGAAAAAATCGGGTGTTTACTATCAAAGCATGATAGTAAATATGGATTGTTATAGCATTGCAACACCATGGTGATTGGAATGCCATGACAAGCCATAGACAAGGCAATGAAATATTTATGTGTATGATTGTTTATCTATGGGTTCCCACTGTGTTGTCATAGACATATAGTCACCTCACACTATGTTTTCCAAGTTGGGATTCTATTGTGCATGTATATGCTTGTTGGAAAACATCTGGCGTTTAGTACGAAAGCATAATAGTAAATATGGATTGTCATGGCATTACAACACCATGGTGATTGGAATTCCATGACAAGCCATAGAGTAGGCAATGAATTATTTCTATTGTTTGTCTATGGCTTGTCATGGCATTCCAAGATGATGGTGGTGGAATGCAATGACAATTCATATTTTCAATTATGCTTGGATACATTTTTTCAACAATCGATATTTACTATTTATCCACGATGTTTGAAGCCATGAGAATCCATATTTACTATTATGCTTTGATAGATTTTTTGCATGCATGTGTAGCTTGTTCAAAAGAACTTGTTTTAGGCTTTTAGCCATAGAAGCAAGGCAGTGAATTATTTTCTAGATTTCTTTCTTAGACATGAATGAAAATTGTGGTAGCATAGTGAACTATTTCATAAAATGCCTCAAAAAAATTTGGCCTCGTGGTGATGGAATTCCATGACAATCGATATTGTAGTTGCTGCAATATGGATTGTCATTGTAACACCTACTCATTGAAATATCAGTAAAATTAATAAATTAGACAAAAATAATGAAACAAATATGATAACAAGAGGAAATTCATTTAAAACCAACTTAACAAACTTCATTAATACAAAAGTAGTATTTTAGTTAGTGTCTTAGATAAATTTTTGCCTTTAATGAATCTGAACAACATATGCTCTTTATATTTCAATGATTAACATATTCATGAATTGAATGCAATCATGAGACTGAGACAAGTAATATTAAAGCAATTCAAAAACCTTCACAACCATAAAACATGAATGAGACTATAACACCCTATTTTTCTTGAGTGGAAAACCCTCTTGGGGTAGAAAAACCACTCAAAAATTGCCTCACTGGCTTAATCTCAGAACTTGTTATTTACAATGCTTCGTTGGCTATATATCAACATTTTCAATCACTATTTTAATGATACACAAAGTATCACTTCTATTTCTTTTACAACATCTTCTGATCTCGCATCACTCAAGATTCAGATGCAGAAGTTTAAGTACAACATAATTGATTAATTTCACAAAGCACTGAATGTGCTATCCAAATAACTTTCAAATATGAATCAATGAAATATCATTTCTAAACTAAGAATAATACTTCTTTTATGCTCACCATCTTTTTGAAAGAATACATGGAAGGATATATATATAATGTTATGGATTACTGAACTAGAGTATCTATTCAAACTGAAAAGTAACTTTCTTCTCTAAATGTCCCTTAATAGATAACAGTTACAAAACTGAAATGTTTTTAACAAATTTTAATCAATGATTCCTTGAAAAAATGCATGTTGTCCTGACATAACAGTATATCATAAATATATTTGAAAGTATAACTTGTGTTCCCAAATGATAAAGAAAATTGAACCATGACAGGAACAACTAACACTTGGCATAATGCAAACCACCAATTGTAATCATATGAATGGAGCTTGACAATAACTAACCACAATGCCAACATGGATTAAGTTACAGATTTGAGATAATAAAAACTTTACCCAAACAAAATGAAAAGAACTCAGCTTTGAGTTGATACCCAACATTATATGTAGGGTTTGAAGGCAATAATAGACTTTATACATTTTAACCCTATTGAAAACACAGTGGGTTGTACGTTGTATATCACGCAGTGTTTTCCAACTTTCCATTATACATAGACAGTATGGTTGCAATGAAACTCTTGTGTTTTTTTAGACATTGAGAATTTCCTGAAACTCACCTAAAAAATTTATTACAACTCTTTGGTGGACTAAAATATGGGTTTCAAAATCATGATATGATGGTAAATCAAAATGCACTGAATATTTGCAGGTTGGAAAACACAATGTGGGATGTCAATACATGCTTTTATGAATCTCCCACTTGAAATAGGACATGTACATACATGAGTAACGATTATCCCTTTAAACAAAATCCAAGCACATACCATTCACCTCCTTGACATTCACTTTGGCCAATAGGAAGAGCACTTCGCTGAAAAATGTCCCCTTTGTAGCATCTGAATTGTTGCAAACTCGTGCTAGGAAATACAAATGGCATAGGAGGAAATGGTATGGGCTTGGATTTGTTGAAAGGGATAATCGTTACTCTCATTACTCATGTATGTACATGTCCTATTTCAAGTGGGAGATTCATAAAAGCATGTAGTGACATCCCACACTGTGTTTTCCAACCTGCAAATATTTAGTGCATTTTGACATCCCACACTGTGTTTTCCAACTTGCAAATATTCAGTACATTTTGACATCCCACACTGTGTTTTTCAACTTGCAAATATTTAGTACATTTTGACATCCCACACTGTGTTTTCCAACCTGCTAAGGGATAGAGTTTTGAATGTATTGAATACTTTCAAATGATAAAGGGACAAACATGTGGTAATGAATTTTTCGTGTTTATGGATGAGTTTCAAAAGTATATCATAGTCCAGAAAGGAATAAATTTCAAGAGTTAGTGGGTTGCAGTTTTTTATAACACCCTGTGTTTTACAATATGTAGTTTTACAAACAGTATTCATCTAAGAGCTTTTCTTTTCATAAATGTTTTGCAATTTTTATTTATGTTGTGAAGTAGTCGATGAATCAGTAGTTGGAAGTATATATCAGTTTTTTTCTAGATGCTTGCAGCGCTATTTGTTACTAACTTTTTTTCCCTTATTTTTTGACAGCACAACCAAAAATGTTGAACTCAAGAATTCACATTGGGTAGCTTCCCCGCGACAATGAGAAAGACAATGGCAGTCCATTCAGTATGGAGAGGTAGCATCGTGCCTTCAAATTCAATTGTCGTATGGTGGAGGATGCCATTCGCAAGATCGGTAGATTTCCTGAGCCCACCAAACCTGTACTCCCATATTTTGAGGCTGATGTGGCATGTGGTTTCCTGTCAAACTGCATGGACCTGCTGACAAATCGTATTCAAGTTCAAATTTTGTGTGCAAAATATGTTTGGATACATGTGGTCAATCACATTCAGCTTGAGGAAGCATTGGAAAGATATGATGTTGATCAGGGTGTCTACCTCATTGGTGGCATCTTCCCATTCATTGCCTCAATCATCCTCAGATATGAGGTGTCTACAACAAACATTTAGCAGCACCATATAGCATCAGGCTGATCATTTTTTCGACCAAGCAATGCAATTGCATGGTCATGTTGTTGAGCCACACATAGAAGAGGACATACATGAGATGTATCTTTCCCTACGTACACTGCTTGACCACCCCACACCAATTTTGTCAAATGATGAAAGGGTTATTCAGTGGCTTGGCATAGGATGCCCCTGCCATTCCAATGAGGGCACAAAAGTAAAGACAAAAAATGTAAAGAGTGAATCTGATTAGGATGTTGAAAGACTTGTTAAATGAAAAATGGAAACTAAAACTTTGAATTTGATTTTGTATTACTCTTTTGAAACACTATAGTTGAATAAATGAGATTTTGTATTGTTGTTTATTAGTGTTTATTACTGTATTTTTTTATCACTCTTTATTACTATTTATTACTGTTTAATACTTGACTATTGTTTTGTAAAACTATAGATTGTAAAACACACGGTGTTGTAAAAACAACAACCCACTCACAATTGTAAAACACAGGGTGTTGTAAAGTATTTTGTATTACTCTTGATTAGTGTTTATTGGAAGTATTTTGTATTACTCTAATTACTTTATTACTGTTTATTTTTGTATTTCAATATGGACATTTCAAGGTGAAGAACATCAGACATATGCAATGCAATATCATAGGTACAATTAACAAGGTATGAATGAGCAAGAAATTTTCAATAGATAAAGGTCATGAACATTGAACCAATAGTAGGACAGTCACCACAACGTTTAAGTAAACCTATGGTCAACACTCTCTTTTCTATTATCAATTTTATTCCCAATTTCATCCATGAAGAATTTCCTCAACATGTACATCCTATTGTTAGCCATAACTTGAGCAGGTGTCAAGGATAGCTTTCAGTTTTTGATTACCCAAGCAACAATTGACAAAATTCAGCCTTACCAGATAACATGTGGTGAAAAGCTTTTTGAAGTTATTGTGGAAAAGAGTTCTTCACACTATAATGTGCAGTTTTCAATTAACCTTTTTTGCATGAATTCCATTTCTTTGATCGGTTATTTTGAGCTTGATGACCTTGATCAAGAACAAGGAGGCTTGGACTCTGTAAAAGCAGGTTTCCAATATGCTTTGCCTCTTCAGGAAGGCTCAAATTTGTCTCACAAGTTAGGTATACAAAAAGATTGTAGCCAATTACAAGCACACTTTTTCTTCTATGCCACTCACAAAGTATCACCAAACACCTCAAATTTTTCATTTTTTTTCCCATGATCTGGTTGCTCTTAGCCAATTTTATATTCTCTTCATATTCACAGTTGGAATGAATTTCATTCTCAAAGGTCGTTGATCTATTTAGCATGTAAACTAGAATGTCAATACCCCACTTCTTGAACTCTCTTTCCCAAGGGAAAAGCATGTTTTTTGGAGCAATAATCAAAGGCTTGCTTAAGACCTTACAAAAATATTATAAGCAGGCCTTTGATTATTGCTCCAAAAAACATGCTTTTCCCTTGGGAAAGAGAGTTCAAGAAGTGGAGTATTGACATTCTAGTTTACATGCTAAACATATCAACGACCTTTGTGAATGAAATTCATTCAAACTATGAATATGACGAGATTATAAAATTGGCTAAGAGCAACTAGATCATGGGGAAAAAAATGAAAAAATTGAGGTGTTTGGTGATGCTTCCTGACTGGCATAGAAGAAAAAGTGTGCTTGTTATTGGCTACAATATTTTTCTATGCCTAACTTGTGACACAAATCTTAGCCTTCCTGAAGAGGCTAAGCATATTGGAAACCTACTTTTACATAGCCCAAGCCTCCTCATTCTTGATGAAGTTCGTCAAGCTCGAAATAGCCAATCAAAGATATAGAATTCATGGATGCACAGGTTGACGAAGTTCTTCATGGATCAAAGATATGGAATTCATTGATGAATGGAAATCATGGATCAAAGTTATGGCTAACAGTAGGATCTATAGGTTGACAAAGTTCTTCATGGATGAAATTGGGAATAAAATTGATAATGGAAAAGAGAGTGTTGACCATAGGTTTACTTAAATGTTGTGGTGACTATCCTACTATTGGTTCAATGTTCATGACCTTTATCTATTGAAAAGTTCTTGCTTATTCACACCTTGTTAAGTGTACCTATGATATTGCATTGCATATGTTTGATGTTCTTCACCTTGAAATGTCCATATTGAAATAAATTAATTAACCACTTAGAAAAGGAATTAAAACACAAGAATTTGTCACGGTGAAAAGAAGAGGACCTTAATGCTATTCAAAGAGAGTTGCAATCTTGGTGCAGAGCACCTTGTTGCTCAATTAAATGAAAAGAGTCTAGATAGGTAGATAGAGTCATAATAATGTTGAATAAGGCCATGTGAGGCCATTTTATAATTTTTTTTGTGGTTTTGAGTCATTATGTGGTTATTAGGAGAAATGTTGCAAATTTGATAAAATGTTGTCAAGACAATTTTGTAAAAATGCAAAAAATGTAAAATCATGGAATGCCAAGGGTCAGGTAGTTGTACACATAGTTTTAGGTGTTGGTAGGTGTCATCTGACGTATAAATATGTGTTGAACTCATTGGAGGAGCTTGTCAAAGGCTTTAGAGAAGAACACTCAATAAAATTTCTTACGTTTCTTGTTATTTTCTAATAAATTCTGAGTTTGCAGACCTGGTACGGTTCTGTACACACTGCCATTGAACTGATTTGCATCTGGAACAGTAATAATACGTGTTAGCTTCCTTTCAAAGTTGTTTTGATTGGTTTTGGGGGTGTTTTTTGAATTTGACACATCATTTCCTTCAAGCGGCTAGAAAATAGGGGTTAAGGGTTTGATTGTTAAAATGGATTGACAGGCCATTCCAGCTTTTTGTATCAACTGTTTCTTGGTGGAATGGGCCTGAATAAGTTAGGAGTAGGGGTAGGTAACATGGATTAATGTTGGAAGAGAATTTACAAGGGTTTCTCCACGCTTCCCTATTGAAACAGTGAATTATGGGCCTTAAGAATAAGGCAATAGTTGGTAACTAGGAGAAATTGTATGAGAATAAGGTAGGGCAGGCTAGTCCTAATGTGAGTGAGAGTATTTTGTTGTGTTTAGAAGGTTGGAAAAGTTTGGAAAGGTCATTTTTGTGATGGGGAATGGAACCCTAGTTGTTAAAGGGTGAGAACAAGTGAATTTGAGTGGTTTAACAAAGGAAGAGTCAAAGAATCTTGGGGGCAACACATTTGAGTGGTTTAATGAAGGAAGAGTGAAAATATGACAGTGAACTTTAAAACATTGTTTTGTTACATTCTGCATAAAAGAAAGTGATCATTCAAGAAGAATTGACAAGTCAGTCACAACCTAGTGTGTTTTCCATCATGCAAATATTATGTGCATTTTGTGTTCCAAACGTATGAACATATATTATTACCATGTTTGCTAAAAGTAAGGGTTGTTAAAAAATATGAAGGTCAAGTTGAAAACATTGTTTTGTTACAGTGTGCATAACAGAAAGTGGTCAGTGAACAAGAATTGAGAAGTGAATCACAACCCAGTGTGTTTTCCATCCTGCAACTCTTATATGCATTTTTTTTGTGTTCTAAACATATGAACAAATATTGAAATGGATTGTTTTTTTTTGAAATTAAGGGTTGTCATAAAACAAGAAGGTGAACTTCAAAACATTATTTTCTTACAGTCTGCAGAAAAATAAGAAGTGAGCCACAACCCACTATGTTTTCCATGATGCAACTGTTATGTAAATTTTGTGTTCCAAACATATGAATAGATATTCAAATGGGTTGTTTTGTTGAAACTAAGGGTTGTCATAAAACAAGAACGTGAACTTCAAAACATTATTTTCTTACAGTCTGCAGAAAAATAAGAAGTGAGCCACATGTTTTCCATGATGCAACTGTTATGTAAATTTTGTGTTCCAAACAAATGAATAGATATTCAAATGGATTGTGTTGTTGAAACTAAGGGTTGTCATAAAACAAGAAGGTGAACTTCAAAACATTATTTTCTTACACTCTGCAGAAAAATAAGAAGTGAGCCACAACCCATTGTGTTTTCCATGATGCAACTGTTATGTAAATTTTGTGTTCCAAACATATGAACAGATATTCAAATGGATTCTTTTGCTGAAACTAAGGGTTGTGTTGTGCAGTTTTGCACACACGCCCCACTGAAAGCGGGGACCCTCTTTTTTGCTCTGGCTTTTGGCCCCTTAATTTTATTGATTTCATTGTCTTTGGAGGTCCTTAGATGTTCATCTTGCTTGCCCAAGTGATTTCCCCAGGTTGCACTTTGAAAAAACTAAGTTTTGAACAAAATTCAGGATTTTCCAGTCTGCCTGGAATTTCCCATAATCCTGTCTGCCTGGAATTTCCCGGATTGGCTTTTGGTGTCTTTTGGCCCCTTGATTTTATTGATTTCATTTCCTTTGGAGGTCCTTAGATGTTTATCTTTCTTGTCCAAGTCCTTCCCCCGAGTTGTGCTTCGAAAAAACCAAGTTTTGAACAAAATCCGGGATTTTTCAGTCTGCCTGGAATTTCCCATAATCCTGTATGCCTGGAATTTCCCATAATCTTGTCCGGCTGGAATTTCCCGGAATCCTGTCCGCCTGGAATTTCCCGGAATCCTGTCCGCCTGGATTTTCCTGGATTCTGGTTTGGAGTCCGCCTGGCCCGATTTTTTCCGGATTTTCCCCTTGGTCTGATTTCCCCGGAAGGGCCCAAATCCCGAAATTTCCCAGAATGGAATTTTTGAAAATAATTTTTATTTTTTTTTTTCCAAAATGGAATTTTTAAAAATGTTTCTGAAAATGAAAATTCCTTGAAAAGATTTTGAAAATAAAATTTCCAAAAGTGGAAAGTTTCCTTATATAAATGTAAGTTTTTTTAGAAAAGGTCAAAATTTTATTCGAATTTAATTTGAACATGTGGGCTATTAATGATGATATCTATTTTTCAGAACTAAACAAATATTAAAAGGGGGACTTGCTTATGGATTCGTGCCAAAAGAGGGAAATCTGGAAGTGTTCAATTTAAATTCTCAAAATGGGACCTGCCTAAGAATCTGTGCCAAAACTGTCTACAGCTGGAGGACTTTCTGGAGGGCACGTGAATCTGATCTTGCTAGAGATCGTGGGCCGACATGGATAATATTCATGCATTTAATACAAACCTTGTCCTATTTTGAAATTCTCCTGGCCGGCCTATTTTGGGGCCAATTATTATTGTAAAATCTAATTAGGCCGACCTATTTTGGGGCTAGTTATTATTGTAAAATATAATTGGGCCGACATGTTTGGGGTTTTCTATAAATGGCGTTTGTGCCTCATTTGTAAGGAGGAGAGATTAGGAGAAGTTTTGATAGAGAGCAAATTTAGTAGTAGAGTAGAGGTAGAAGCTAGTCAATTTCTGAGCAAGTGATGTAACAGAACATTGGAATTGTTGCTGGAGTTTGGTGATTCAATACAATTGAAGGCATTGTGATTTTCTGGTGATCTCTTTTGTGTTGACTTATCTTGCATGGTTCTTATGATTCTATTTTTAAAATTGCTCATGGTTATTAGATTTAGATTTAGATCTGATTCAATGATGTTCATGATTTAATGTTTGAAGTGTTTGCAACAATCCCTGGTCCATAATTTTTGCAGCTAGCTGATTGTTAGTTGCTTTGTAAAGTTAGCCTGGACCTTTATATTCATTGTGCTTGGTTCAATTATGGAGATTTATGCATTTCAACTGCAATTGGGTTATCTTGGGTGAATGTTCATAATCTGAAAATCTTTAAAACCTTAGAAGATTGCACTGTTTCTGTAAGATTGTAGATTAATCTTGGTCAAGCAGAGATTGGTTTCATTGGGATTGGTCCATTTCAAGTGTTTATCATTTGCATTGTTAATCTTAAGAGTTAGAATAGAATAGAATCTCTCTAAACCCTTATCTCTTTTGTTGTTTATTTTGAATCTGGGTTAGTTTTAGGATTGAAAGCATCACCATATTGTTGCATTTGATGAAATTCACTTCCAGCATTGTTCATTTGTAAGGCCCCTTTGTGATTACCAGCATTTTCACATATTATCTGAGTTGTTTATGCATTGTCATGACTTGACACCCGAGAGACCTTGGGGTGATTTTTAGTAACTTGTTGTTGAAAATTACTTTTCAAGAGAGATAGAATATTGCATTCTGTCTGAGTTGTGGCTGTGCAGAAAACACCATCAACAGGTTGCCATAAAATAAGAAGGTGAACTTCAAAACATTCTTTTCTTACACTCTGAAAAAAAATAAGTGAGCCACAACCCACTTTGTTTTCCATGATGCAACTGTTATGTAAATTTTGTGTTCCAAACATATGAACAAATATTCAAATGGACTGTTTTGTTGAAACTAAGGGTTGTCAAAAAACAAGAAGGTGAACTTCAAAACATTCTTTTCTTAAACTCTGTAGAAAAATAAGAAGTGAGCCACAACCCACTATGTTTTCCACGATGCAACTGTTATGTAAATTTTGTGTTCCAAACATATGAACAAATATTCAAATGGACTGTTTTGTTGAAACTAAGGGTTGTCATAAAACAAGAAGGTGAACTTCAAAACATTATTTTCTTACACTCTGTAGAAAAATAAGAAGTGAGCCACAACCCATTGTGTTTTCCATGATGCAACTATTATGTAAACCTTTAAGCTATACCATTACTTGTTTAAAGAAATTGATTAGAAGAAACTAATCACAACCAAGTCAAGTACTCATAAGAAGGGTCCAAAGAGGGTTTCACGGATTTACATCGAAGAATAACAAATAATATGAAAGATAACAACAAGATTTACTTTCTTCTCAAGAACCGACAACCAAACAAAAGGAAACTCAAAAACTTAAGCAAAAAAAAATTCCTTAAGACTAAGAGAGAGGAACCGGTGACACCTGTGGCTCTCCATAAAATAGGTCTTACAAAAGACTTTAAAAAAAAAAAACCTTGAATAACCTTGGTATTTCCTTCATATTGTTCTTCATATGGTATGGTGTGAATGTTGTTATAATACATGAAGGTTTGTTTGACATGTACATAGATAAAGATATGTGATATTTACAAATATGAATGACCTAGGTGGGTGCAACAAAGAAAGGAATGTGACACATTGATTAGATGCAAGCAAGGCATATAAATGGCTTACGAAAAGTATTTGATATGGGAGGAAAGGATATGGAAGGTTGGATATGCAAATGAATGGAATGGAAATGCTATCAATTCATCATTTTTGAGTTGTACGTAGAAAATGAAATGCAAGATATAGAAATATGAATGACCTAGGTGGATCCAAAGAAGAAAGGAATGCAATGCATTGATGTGATGCAAGGAAAGCATATAAATGGTTTATGAAATTTTTTTGATATGGAAGGATAGATATGGAAATGAATGGAATGGAAAAGGATATGGAGTGATCATTTCTTTCATCATAGAGTGGAACAATTCCCCCTTTGTTATTGGTTATGCTTTTTTTAATCATCATAGGGCGGACTGACTCGATACATACACATAAGAAAAACTCATGCCCCATTCCTCACTCTCCTTCGTACACAACAAGGTGTAGAGATCCTCAAGCGTCCTTGGAATGTGACAACAAAAGAAAAGATATAAAAATATAATGATATTGATGGAGACAAGAGACAAGAGTTAAGATAAAGCACAAGTTGTCATGCATGCAGTATGAAAATGATAAATATGCAATATCATGATAATGAAAAAATGAAAATGCTAATGCATATGATAAGGACTAGTGCACAAAACAGTTGTAGGATGGAAAACACAGTGGGTTGTGACTCAGTAAAGCCCAATGTTTTAGTATGTTAAATATTTTATTGTTTTTTTAAATGTTTTAGTCATAACAATGATAACGCAATGATAAATAAGAATTTAAATGATAATGATAAACAAGATCTTATTCCTTAGTCAAGCTCAAAACCAAAGGACATATGGATGGATAGGGATCAATGATATGGGTAAATGATAGGACATGTAAGGACATGTAAGGATACAACTTATATGGAGGATGAAGATAGATGGATCAAAGTATGGAATGCTATGGGTGGAGGGATCCAATGACAAGGGAACCCAAAATGTTTACTCTTATACAAAGGAGAAATAGAGGACCTATGGAGGACTCCAAACATGGCATGTCAAAGTAATAACATGCCCCCATGGTAAGAGGTATGACAAGTTATAACGACATGACATGGATATGGAAGATAAATGGACATGAAAGGAAACAAGACATGGACGACAAGTGATATGGAGGATGGAAGACACACATGGTATAAAGCATGCATTAGATTTAATTTCTTGGTATTTTTCCCCGATACTTTATGCAAGGTCAAAGGAAGGTGGATGGATAAAGTAGATAGCATAGAATATAAATGAAGGAATATGATGGCTAAGTGGAAATAGGATCATCAATAATGTATCGTACGAATGGAAAAGTCTTTCCCCCAAGTGTACAAGCAAGGGTATGTGTATGGATGTGAAAGCTAGTGGATATGAATGGATATGAATGGCCATGGAAATGGACGCTGATGAAGGTGTATGGATATGAATGGAGGACTCAATTTTCTCTTTTTCGAAGATGGTACCCCACTGACTAAATGTTTCTTATAAACCAAGGCTAACATGTTCCCACTTAAATACGTTGGTAGGAATATTCGTAAAGATAATGGAATGGATAGGGGTAGGTAGAAGGGGGTTAAGGATTCATGCAAAGGATTGGATTAAAGCTACAGAATGAGGGATGAAGCTTCGATGGAAGTATGGAATGGAGTCGTTACGAGGGAATCTAGGCAAGAACAACATTGGCACACACCTTTAAGGGTGGTGAAAGTTGAAGGATTGGGAGTGGGTTGGGATGATAAAGTTGGGCATATAAGGATGGAAAACAGATTTGGAGGATGAATAATGGAGGAATAATGGAGTATTTTCGATTAGCAAGTAGGGATACCAATTATGGGTTTTTATTTCAATGCATGGATTTTTTTGCTTTTTTTGGAACCCACATTGTTTTCACTTTTCATTTTTCTTTATAGCCTTTTCATTTTTTCTTAATAGGCACCTTCCATTTTCTTCGAAGTGTTTTGCTTTTGATTTTGGAGCATATTTTTCTTTATTTTGGCATGTCTTTTTAGTGAGACATGATGATATTTAGGTTTTTGTGGATTCTTCGATTTATGCATTTCTTCTTTGGTATCCCAATTGCTTGGATAGGCCATAGAGGGATTTTATGAAATGAGAGGATTTTGAAGTCGAAGGTGTTGGAATGAATTCAATGGTATCTACCTCTGTTGTTCTTGAAAGGGCACCGAAGGATATGCATTAGGGACATATGAGCCCATGATGGATGGAATGGTTCGTGGATACGATCCAACAATAGATGGTGAAGATGATGGAGGAGGTGGACGTATTGATCTAAAGGGAGGCCTCTTGTGTTTGAAATAGCTACCAACATCTTAAGAAGGAGGTATGCAGCTAAGGCCATAAGAATTCATATGTGTTTTAATATTAGGGTGTGTAGGTAAATGGAACTCATGAAGGAATGTGGTATTGTACGAGAAAACCAGCTTTTATAAAGGTGGATGAACCAAGCTTATATGTTTGTGGTTCATGAATGGATCTTTCAAAAGTTTAGGACTTTCATGAGATGTGAGGGAAATGCTTATACCTTGGGGGTCTTTACTTATTGAATGGATGGCAAGCTTTTTTTAATGAATTTATACATTACAATTATGGTATGGAGTTGACATACTTCGATCATGAGATGGTATGGTGTCATGACATGGAATGGAATGTTGAGATGAACTAGGATCATGAGAAGGAGTATTTTGATCTTCACATAAAAGGGGGATCTAAGATGTCATGCTTTCGATCAATGAGGTCAAGTGTGTACGTGGTTGACTTTCTATAGGTGCTATGAAGGTGGAAAAACATGGGATGGATGAGGTGAAAGTGGGTGGAACTAGAAGACTATGACTACCATTTTGTGAAATAGAATTTTGCATTGGGTATTGTATTCCTTACAGGGTGACTTTTGGTGTTCCTTCAGTTAAAGAGGACGGATAGTTGTTTGTTCAACATGGAAGACATTTTGGTTTTGCTTGTCAATGGACAAAAAGGATGACATGGATGGTGACATGAATTGGGTATAAGTTTCAATGGTAGGTTTATGGTTTTTCTCGCTTGATTAAGATTTAGATATTGAATACCCCATCCCACTACGGAAGATCATAAACACCTCCAAGAATATATAGACTCTATATTACTATGGTCTTCAAACATATCGTTGGATGTTTGATAAATGTGCAAACAAAAATAATCTGTATGACAATAAAATGGCTTGTTGCAATGAGCACTTTCTATTATGTGAACTATAACAATGTATTTAGGTGCACCTTAATACTGCAGGCTGGAAAACACAGTGGGTTGTAGTTTGTATATCACGCAGTGTTTTCCAACTTGCAATTATATGTAGATAGTATGGTTCTCATGAAACTTGTGTTTTTTAGACCTTAAGAATTTCATGAAACTCACCTACAAAATTTATTACAACTCTTTGATGGACTAAAATTTGGGTTTCAAAATTGTGATATGATGGTAAATTAAAATGCATTGAATAATTGTAGGTTGGAAAACATAGTGGGGGATTTCAGTACATGCTTGTAAGAATCTTGCATTTCCTTTTGATGGGAAGCATGTTGATTATCCCTTTAAAAAAAATCCAATCCCATAGAATTCACCTCCTCGCCATTCACTTCAGCCAATAAGAAGAGCACTTGGCTGAAAAACGTCCCCTTTGCAACATCTAAATTGCTAAAAACTCATGCACTAGGAAATACAAATGGCATAGGTAGTTCAATTTCATCTTCATAGGCAACAAGAGATAGTGGCAGCCTTGCATTTCCATTGCTCGGAAATCTAGCTAGTGATTGTTGAGTTGTGGAGGAAATGGTATGGGATTGGATTTTGTTTAAAGGGATAATTGTTACACCTGTATGTAGATATCCTATTTCAAGTGGGAGCTTTCCTGTTTGTTTTGTATCCACTACTGCATTACACAAATTCCCTCCTCCACCAACCTCCAATGCAGCTATTGTTGTGGCATCTTAAACTTTTATTAGTTGTGCAACAACACCTTTCACTTTTGACCTATCAATTATGCAACAACACCTGTGAGTTGAGACGTTGATGAGTTGTGCAACAAGAGCTTTCACTTTTGACCTATCAGTTGTGTGACAACACCTTCCATTGTTGCCTTTGTTTTATGAAATTCTTGTCTTTTAGATTGCAGCTCTCTCTAAACAACATTAAGCTCCTCTTCTTTTCACCGTGACAACTTCTTTTGTTTTAATTCCTTTTCTAAGTGGTTAATTTTATTGATCGCTTGTTTTTCTCCACTTTGAGCATTTCCATCTATTGTTTTTGCAGTGTGTTTATGATTAGAGTATGCAAATGTTTATTTTCGCAAGCTCGTTAGGGAACTTGTCTACCTTTTATGATAAAACTTGCATGCCTCCACCCAACTAATTCTCTTTTTCTGCACTTAGGTCTGATATTGCCTTTCCTTATCATCCATTTCCAATTATATTTGTTTCATGGAATTGCTAACTTGAAGAATGATTTCCTTTATTTTTTCAACCCCACTTATAGCATCATCTCTCTCTTTCTCTACTTGCACAAATTCATATGCAATACAAAACCTTTTGAGTTAATCCCCTTCTGCATTTCCATTTTCCCCTTACACATACTGCACATGCTCCTTCCTCCACTTGTTAGGAGCAGGAACAAGCTCTTCAGTCAATACATTATGTATCTCGTTTACTTTGGCCTGCTTCTTTCCAAGTGTTTTTAGAGCAGATTCCTTCTTTTTCATTACACACTTTGTAATATCTCCTCATATTTTTTTAATTACTACCATGTCATACAATTCTCATAACAAATATTTTTTGGATTCTATCAGATTTCTTTTAGGAAAAGGGATAGAGTTTTGAATGTACTGAATACTTTCGTGTACCTTTGTAACTACTTTTTTTCCCAACTTTCACAGTGTTTTCATGATTGCATAATCCATTTGTTTCTTTTAACTAGTTATTTGCAACAAGTGTTTTTATGATAAAATAATTCATATGTTTCTTTGAACAAGTTATTTGCAACAAGTGTATTTGTGATTACTTAATTGATATGTTTGAGATAAGACTTTAATGTTTCAACTCAACAAATTCTCTTTTTCTGCACTTACATCTAGTTTTACAACTGTGAGTGGGTTGAACTTTTCATAACACCCTGTGTTTTCCAATCTGTAGTTTTACAAAATAGGATGCATGTGCAGTATGTGCAAGGGGAAAATGGAAATGCACAAGGGGATTAACTCGGAAGGTTTTATATTGCATATGAATTTGTGCAAGCAGAGAAAGAGAGACATGATGCTATAAGTGGGGTTGAACAAATGAAGGCAACCATTCTTGAAGTTAGCAATTCCATGGAACAAATACAATTAGAAATGGATGATAAGGAAAAGGCAATATCAGACCTAAGTGTAGAAAAAGAGAATCAGTTGGGTGGAGGCATGAAAGTCTTATCAGAGAAGGCAGAAAAGTTCCCTAATGAGCTTGTGAAAATAAACATCTGCATACTCTAATCATAAACACACTACAAAAATAATAGCTGGAAATGCTCAAAGTGGAGCAAAATAAGCGAACAGTAAAATTAACCACTTAGAAAAGGAATTAAAACAAAAGAAGTTGTCGCAGTAAAAAGAAGAGGAGCTTAATGTTTTTCGGAGAGAGCTGCAATCTAAAAGACAAGAATTTCATAAAACAAAGACAACAATGGAAGGTGTTGTCACACAACTGATAGGTCAAAAGTGAAAGCTCTTGTTGCACAACTCATCAACGTCTCAACTCACAGGTGTTGTTGCACAATTAATAGGTCAAAAGTGAAAGGTGTTGTTGCACAACTGATAAAAGTTTAAGATGCCACAACAATAGCTACATTGGAGGTTGGTGGAGGAGGGAATTTGTGTAATGCGGTAGTGGATATAGAATAAATATGAAATCTCCCACTTGAAATAGGATATCTACATACAGGAGTAACAATTATCCATTTAAACAAAATCCAATCCCATACCATTTCCTCCACAACTCAACAATCACCAACCAGATTGCCGAGCAATGGAAATGCAAGGCTGCCACTATCTCTTGTTGCCTATGAAGATGAAATTGAACACCTATGCCATTTGTATTTCCTAGTGCATGATTTTGCAACAATTCAGATGCTGCAAAGGGGATGTTTTTCAGCCAAGTGCTCTTCCTATTGGCCGAAGTGAATGGCGAGGAGGCGAATTCTATGGGCTTGGATTTTGTTTAAAGGGATAATCTTTACTCCTGTATGTACATGTCCTATTTCAAGTGGGATCTTTCTTGTCTGTTCCATATCCACTACCGTATTACACAAATTCCCTCCTCCACCAACCTCCAATGCAGCTATTGATGTGGCATCTCATACTTTTATAAGTTGTGCAACAACACCTCTAACTTTTTGACCTATCAAAATGCTTTGCAGGAGCATTATAGGTAATGTGAACATTTCATACAACAATTTTGTGTATTTGTTGATAGTAAGGGTTGTTATAAAATATGAAGGTGAAATTCAAAACATTGTTTTCTTACAGTCTGCATAAAAGAAAACGCTAAGTGAACAAAGCTTGAGAAGTAAGTCACAACCCACTGTGTTTTCCATCATGCAACTAATATGTGCATTTTTTGTGCTGAAAGTGAGGGTTTTTAAGAAATAGGAAGGTGAAGTTGAAAACAGTGTTTGGTTACAGTCTACATAAAAGAAAGCGCTCATTGAAGAAGACATGAGTAGTGAGTCACAACCCATTGTGTTTTCCATCCTACAACTACTTCTCACAACCTAGTGTGTTTTCCATCGTGCAACTAATATGTGCATTTTGTGTTTGAACCATATGAACAGATATTTGAACGGAGTGTTTTGCTAAAAGTAAGGGTTTTTAAAAAATAGGAAGGTGCAGTTAAAAACAGTGTTTTGTTACAATCTGCATAAAAGAAAATGCTCATTGAACAAGAGTTGAGAAGTGAGTCACAACCCACTGGAATTTCCATCCTGCAACTAATATGTGCATTTTTTGTTTGAAACATATGAAGAGATATTGAAATGGAGTGTTTTGTTGAAAGTAAGGGTTTTTAAAAATAGGAAGGCGAAGTTGAAAACAGTGTTTTGTTACACTGCATAAAATAAACCGCTCATTGAACAAGACTTGAGAAGTGAGTCACAACCCACTGTGTTTTCCATCATGCAACTACTTCTCACAACCTAGTGTGTTTTCCGTCATGCAACTAATATGTGCATTTTTGTGTTTGAAACATATGAACAGATATTCGAATGGATTCTTTTGCTGAAAGTAAGGGTTTTTAAAAAATACGAAGGTGAAGTTGAAAACAATGTTTTGTTACAGTTTGCATAAAAGAAAGCGCTCATTGAACAAGACTGGAGAAGTGAGTCAAAACCCACTGTGTTTTCCATCATGCAACTACTTCTCACAACCCACTATGTTTTCCATCATGCACCTAATATGCCCATTTTGTGTTCGAAACATATGAATAGATATTCAAATGGAGTGTTTTGCTGAAAGTAAGGGTTGTTATAAAATATGAAGGTGAACTTCAAAACATTGTTTTCTTACAGTTTGCAAAAAAGAAACTGTTCATTGAACAAGAGTTGAGAAGTGATTCAAAACCCACTATGTTTTCTATCATGCAACTACTTCTCACAACCCACTATGTTTTTCCATCATGCAACTAATTCTCACAACCCACTGTGTTTTCCATCATGCACCTAATATGCGCATTTTGTGTTCGAAACATATGAACAGATATTCAAATGGAGTGTTTTGTTGAAAGTAAGGGTTGTTATAAAATATGAAGGTGAACTTCAAAACATTGTTTTCTTACAGTCTACATAAAATAAATCGCTCAATGAAAAAGAATTGAGAAGAGAGACACAACCCAGTGTGTTTTCCATCATGCACATGTTATGTGCATTTTGTGTTCCAAACATATGAACATATATTGAAATGGAATGTTTCCTGAAAGTAAGGGTTGTTAAAAAATATGAAGCTCAACTTGAATACATTGTTTTGTTACAGTTTGCATAACAAAAAGTGCTAGTTGCATGTGCTTACATGGATTTGTAAGTTTGACATAAATAATAAGACTTGAGGTGGCATTTCCTATCATTATTTGATGGCATTTGACATTGTTTATAATGAAATTTTACATGGCAACAAAAAGTGTCATGAAATCTGCAAGAACATTGTCTTACATTTTTTTAAAGTAAGAGGAGTAAATGCTTTTGACCCGGAGCTATGAACCGGTGAGGTCACAAACAAGGGATCTCATCCCCTAAACCCCAAAGGGATTCGAGCCATGATGGCAAGATTAACAATACAACTTAACAATTGCACAATGCCACTATTAGCATAATACCGTAGTCTTCAAACATACCAAAGAACTATAATTCCACAGAATAATTGATCAATAATTACATGATCAAAGATAATGTAATTCCACACCATAATTGTTCAATAATTACATGATCAAAGATAATGTAATTCCACAACATAATTGTTCAATAGTTACATGATCAAAGACCGAATGGAAAATGAATATTGTCAGCCTCTTTCATCCTCTCCTGTAGTTCCTTTTATGTGCAATTGAGGAGACGGTCAAATAAAATCTTATAGGCTTCTTTAAGTCCTTGGCACTAACGGTGGGGTGATTCCACTTGCACGAGGGTTTGGGGAAGCATCTGCTTCAACCATTTCACTTTCAACACCTTCATCCTGTAAGAAATCCATGAATATAAATGACTACATTCAACAATTAACATATAGATATAAGGAAAAGGAAACATCAAATCTAAGCACAGAGAAAGAGAATCAGTAGGGGGAGAGATGAAAGTCTTATCTGAAAATGCAAACAACTTTCGTTACACATTTATATGAGCTTGTGGAGGAGAAATACAATTCAAAATTAGATAGACCACAAAACGTTGCTAATAATTGAGGCCCGATTTTTCTGCTTCTTTCACAGAAGTTGAAGGAAATTATGAAATTGAGCAAGCTAGTGCCAAGAATCAATAAAATCAAGCCTCGATTTTATTAGTGACGTTTCTTCACACCCACCACTTCCTTGTTCATCCTTTCCCTACAACGCGAAGAATGTTAATGTCACATCAAATTCAAATGCATGCAATGAATTCATTCAAATTATGAAAATACACATTCAAAAGCAGATTTTAAAATTACCCTTTCTTCCACTTTATTCCTCTGAAAGAACCAGGGACAGTGTGTTTTCCAATACGTTGTCAAATTCAGCATATTTGTAATAGAAATGAAAATTTCTAAATGAAATCACAAAGACACTCTAAAATCAAAGAAAAAAGCGACTGCAACGACACATATTACAGCCAACCACAAATGCATACTTTAAAAGGGAAAGTCCACGATCTCCTCCCCAGGCACCCTTTCTTCTTGTTGCCCTGTTGAGGCACATTTTCTTCTCCCAAATGGACACTAACTTGCTTGTGCCCACCACTTCCTTGTCCATCCTTGTCGTCTAATGCCAAGAATGTAAACGTCACATAAAATTCAAATACATGCAACCAATTCATTCAAAATATCAAAATACACATTAAAAAGCAGATTTCAATATTACCCTTTCTCTCGCTTTCTTTGACTTTCCCCTTCAAATTATGCATCCATGATTGCCTGTAATATGTAAAAAAGTTGCAAGTGTTACGAGACAGTTAAAGTTCCAAAATTTACTACACCATCTATTGTAAGCAAGCATATAGTTTTTGAATCATAAGAAACAAAATTTGAAGGTGGAATTCCTTACATTCTTTGTGGGTAGGAAATAAAAAACTTTTGACAAGCAAATAAATGACAGGGGACAATGTGTTTTCCAATACTGCAAATAATGTGAACATTTTTTTTTCTTGCAATCAGATGAAGATAGTGAAATGACATTTTTACTCTTACAAATAGCATTTAATACGACTATTCATTTGAAAGTATCCATGATGAGAAAAATAGTCAACCTCAAACGATTTAAATTTCAACCTTTTTCTTTCATTTATAAGCAAGCTACCATAAACAATAAGACTTCAGGTGGCATTTCCTTTCGGTATATTTCATATTAACATAAATAGAATGCACATTATAAACACACAGCCAAATGATTATTGTCACAATCTGCATAATAGAAAGTGGTCATTGAACAAGAATTGAGAAGTGATTCACAACCCTCTGTGTTTTCCATCTTGCAACTATTATGTGCATTTTGTGTTCCAAACATATGAATAGATATTGAAATGGAATGTTTGTTGAAAGTAAGGGTTGTCATAAAATATGAAGGTGAACTTCAAAATGTTGTTTTGTTACATTCTGCATAACAAAAAGTGCTCATTGAACAAGAATTCAGAAGTGAGTCACAACCCTGTGTGTTTTCCATCCTGCAACTCTTATGTGCATTTCTATTCCAAGCGTATGACAATATTGAAATGGAATGTTTGCTGAAAATAAGGGTTGTTGAATACATTCAAACTATCAATATAATTTTTGGTGGGGGATACATAAAAGTATCCAAAATCAACTGAGGTGTCACCAACCAATTGGGTTCTCACAGTGTAAGTAACCAAAACATTTTCATTACATTCATGTTGTCTATGTGTAATTGCAGGTTCAAAAAAATTGTGTATTATGAACCCTGCAACCCAAATACTATTTTCAAACCCTTTACAAGTAACAACCCAATTTCCTTGAGATGAATATTCATGCTGTTGTGTAAAATTCCAGGTTGCAAAACACTGGTTTTTTGAAATCTACAACTCACACAATGTTTTAAAACCCTTTACAAGTGACAACCCAATCGATTACAAACCCCTCATCTCAATTCCATTGGTTTTTCATCTCCCCCAACTGCTCTCCAACCTTTCACTTTCAACCTACAGAATGAGAAAACCCACAACATAGTGTGTTTTCCAATAACAGTACTTCTTACATATTAACCATGGTGTTTCCTTTCATTGTTGGTTTTGTCAATTCTATCATCCGTCTGGCCGGCCCCTCACTACGTCATCTCTTCATGTTATGTATGTTACGATGTATGTCGTTATGTATGTTTTCATGCATTTTTGTGTGTACATAGGTGCTTTTTGTCTAGGAGTTGGAGAAAGCTAACTCCTAGACAAAACGCACCTATGTTATATACATGTATATAACATGATATCGTACCCCCATCCCCCATCCCACATGGTGGACCAAAGATACCGACGGAAAGACTTGATGGATCGGTAGCCCCATGCCATCACATGTAGAATGCCAGAAAAGGACGTGCAACCCTGGTGGGAAAGTCAAAAACACTAACCATTTTCCACATTTTCTTTTGTTTTGGTCCACCATTTTCTTCATTTCATTTTGCAATTTTTTGGGGAGGGAGGCGCGAGCATTGAAATGGAGTTACAGGCGGCCAAAACAACGCGGGCATTGAAATGGAGTTGTAGGCGAGAGGTGGCCGAACCAACACAGACTTTGAAATGGAGTTGCAGGTGTATTTATGTTATTTTTTTATGTAGATTGTTGTGTTTTGTCTACGTTTTCTGAAAAGCATTGAATGACTACTAGTTAAAGAAAAAGGGTTTCCATTGATGGAAAAATAAAATGATTTGTTTGCGTGTATGGTTTTCATATGAAATGCATAGTTGTTTCTGTTTATGCAAAATAAATAAAAATCAATTGGAAATTCTTTGCATTCACCATAGTAAGCATCTCATCTATAAAAATATCATAACTTCTTAATGCAAAATAAATTTTGGAAGTTTAACTGACCCGTACACTTGCAATTCAAGCTATGACAACTAGAATCACCCGTATTTAGTGCAGAAGCTTCACGTCTCCAAAACCATCCTTCTCAATCCACTTGCCCTTGTTTTCTTCAATTTTGTTTCCTTGAATATATCAACCACCTGGAAGGAAGACAAGTGTTAGTGATAGATTAAATTGGAAAATTAAAGACATTTGGTACTACAAAGAATTCTTTTTATTCCAAATTTCACCAATATACAATTTATATGTTGTGGTGAGTGAAAAATACCATCTTGCACAAACAATAAACAAACATATTAAACTGTACATTGGGAATTTAATTTCCAATTTAACCTATCACTAACACTAGTAGTATATATCAGCAATTATATCTGGCATTCTGCCATTCTACAAGAATTGTGAAGCATTGAACGTTTATTTTGGATATTTAAAAAATTCATCTCTCCTAACATATGAAAGAGGCCATAACTTACAATAATCAATAAGTGCATAGAAGACAGAACAAGAAGGATACCACCTACCACTATCATACTTTTGTTTATATCTTGTGTATCTCAATGAACACCTAAATGACATATCGGTATCGTAACCATTGTTCAATGATATTGTAAACTGAACAATTACTTGTATAGATGACTAAAAAAATACAGATCATTGCAAGAACAAAGGTTAACAAGTCAACAAAAGCCTTTCTGATCACCTTGATTGATCAAAAAATAGCAGCTACTTTGCCGACAAAACACACCTATTTACATATAAAAATGAATAAAACTGTACACAAAAACATGAAAAGAAGGCAGAATAGGATGTCAGTGCACAAAAGAGAATTAGTTGGACGGAGACATGAGAGTCCTATGTGAAAAGGTAGACAAATTTTGCAAACAAATTATTAAAAACAAAACATCTACATTCTCTAATCAAAAAGACACTCTCAAAGCTGAGAACAGTATTTGGGTTGCAGGTTTCATAACACATATTGTTTTCCAACATGCAAGTATGTATAGACAACATTCTTCTAATGAAAACCTTAAAGTTTGTAGATAGTAACAATGTACTAAAGTTCATTCGCCTTCACAATTTATAGCAACTCTTACTTATAGAAAAAAATTGAAATTCAATTTCGTCATATCATTTAAAAATAAATGCACAATATAATTTGCAGGTTGGAAAACACAACGTGGTTTGCTATTTATTTCATTCTCTACATTCAAAGTTATGTGGTTGAGAGCATGAGCAGAAATGTCTTGAAAAGCTTTTATTCATTAGGCAGTAGGAATGAAATGAAAGGCAATGTTTTATAAACACACACTATTTTCCAACAACCATTAAAACTCTGAAAGATTGCACGTTGGAAAACACCATGGGAGGTGAGTGCATGATTTATGAAACCTCCAACCCACACAATGTTGTAAAACCCTCTACGGACACAACTAATCTCTCGACAAAACGCACCTATGTACATACGAAAATGCATGAAAACATACATAACGACATACATGGTACCATACATAACATGAAGAGACGGCGTAGTACGGGGCCCGCCAGACGGATGATAGAAGTGATGGAACCGACAGACAAAAGGAAACGTCACAACAAGGAAAGCGAGGTGGTGTCCCGTCGCATCGAATTACACCGGCACTTTTTTTCCTTGTGGAAGAAGCTATATGTTCATTGTGTGTGGGAAGGGCATTGATGTGATTAAGACATGCGTTTTAGATTGTAACAAGTATTGTTCTTGGAAAACACTTTGTGTTTTGGGTTTTCTCCTTCTGTAGGTTGAAACCGAATCATTGGAGAGCAAGGGGGCATTGCAGGCAGGGGAGACAACCAAGTGAGTTGAGGTGAGGGGTTTCTAACCAACTGTATGTACATAGGTGCGTTAGCTCAGATTTCCTGGCTTACCAATTGGGTTGTTATGTCTAGGGGGTTTTAGAACACTGTGTGGGTTGCAGATTTCATAAAACTCATTATTTTCCAATCCCATTACATTCTTACTATCTAATTCACAAAAGGCTCTCAATACAATCACAAAAAATACCAAATTGAGCTGAGGGGCGAGTAACCAATTGGGTTGTTACTTGTAAAGGGTTTTAAAACATTATGTGGGTTGCAAATTTTGAAAAACCAGTGTTTTCCAACTTGGAATTTTACAGAACAGTATGCAATTTAGACAGTACAAACAATTGGAGTATGAGTTGTCATTTTCAGATTTTTTTTTTTGGCATAGGAATTTGAGGCAAAATGACATGTGTTTTTTCAGTTTGGAGAAAGAAAGGGGAAAACACTCTGTGTTTCATGTCTGCACATTCAAAGTTGATGGTTGGAGTGCACATGTAGGAGTTGGAGGAAAAAACCAATGTTTTGAACCTTAGAATTTAACAAAATGGTATAAATGTAATTTAGATGGTACAAATGTAATGAAAAGGCACCTTATAACAAGTCTTATGTAGAATAAAATTTGTGTTTCTATTTCTTAATATGATCTAAATATACATGCACAGTATGATTGCAGGTTGGAAAACATAGTGGGAGGTGAGCTAACAACATGATTTATGAAACCTCCAACACACAAAATGTTGTAAAACCCTCTACACACTGACTCCAAATAACTTACTGGCTGTCTAGAAAATAGTGCCTATCACCACACTCCTATGATCTAAATAACACAAAGCTTTTCAATACATACTATTTTCGAAAATTATAGGATGCAAAACAATGTGTTTTACAAAACCTGCAACCCGCTTAATGTTTCAAAATCATTTAGACACCACTATGGGGGTACAATATCATGTTACATACATAGGTGCTTTTTGTCTAAATACTAGTTATTATATGAATCGGCCTCTAATATTGGTATAGTATACCATTAGGGGAGAAGCTAACTCCTACACAAAAAGCAATAGTATACTATACCAGTATTAAAGGCCGATTCATATAATATACCAGTATTAGAGGGAACAACTGATAGGAGACAGTGTGTTTTCCAACACTACAACTCCATTTCTATGCCTGCATTGATTTGGCTGCCTGTAACTCCATTTCAATGCTCGCACATCCCTCCCCAACAAACTGCAAAATGAAATGAAGGAAATGGCAGAGCAAAACAAAAGAAAATGTGGAAAATGTTTAGGGTTTTTGACTTTCCTTCTAGGGCCACACGTCCTTTTCCAGCGTTCGACAAGTGACAGCACAGGGCTACCAATCCGTCAAGTCTTTTCGTTGGTGTCTTTTGTCCACCGTGTGGGATGGGGGATGGGGGGTACGATATCATGTTGCATACATTGGTACTTTTTGTCTAGGAGTTAGCTTCTCCAATATTGGTATATTATATGAATCAGCCTTTAATATTGGTATAGTATACCATTAGGGGAGATGCTAAGTCCTACACAAAAAGAAACGGTATACTATACCAGTATTAAAAGCTAATTCATATAATATACCAGTATTAGAGGGAACAACTGATAGGAGACAGTGTGTTCTCCAACACTACAACTTCATTTCTATGTTCGCATTGGTTTGGCTGCCTGTAACTCCATTTCAATGCTCGTGTGTCCCTCCCCAACAAACTGCAAAACGAAATGAAGGAAATGGCAAAGCAAAACAAAATAAAATGTGGAAAATGTTTAGGGTTTTTGAATTTCCCGCCATGGCCGCATGTCCTTTTCCAGTGTTCGACAAGTGATGGCATGGGGCTACCGATCCGTCAAGTCTTTCCGTCGATGTCTTTTGTCCACCATGTGGGATGAGGGATGGGGGGTACGATATCATGTTACATACATTGGTGCTTTTTTCTAGGAGTTAGCTTCTCCAATACTGGTATATTATATGAATCGACCTTTAATATTGGTATAGTATACCATTAGGGGAGAAGCTAACTCCTACACAAAAATCAATGGTATACTATACCTATATTAAAGGTCAATTCATATAATATACCAATATTAGAGAGAACTGATAGAAGATAGTGTGTTTCCCAACAATGGAAGGTGTGATTTTGAAGACATTCATACTATTTTGTAACATTCCATGTTGCAAAACCATAGATGTTAAGAATCAAGACAGTGTGTTTTCCAACACTACAAATAATGCAAGCATTTTATTTAAACACAACAATGCAGTCTGATTTTGGGAGAAAACATTCATACTTTTTTGTAACATTCAATGTTGTAGAACCATACATGTTAAGAAGCAAGCAACCTACCATGAGACAACCCTTTACATTTAAACAAGGAGATTCAAATAATTGAAACCCAACATTGTGTTTTCCAAATTGAAATTATTTTGTGCACTTTTTCTTTTCAATCATGCAAAATTTAAACACAACAATGGAAGGAAGGTGTTATTTTGAAGACATTCATACTGTTTTGTAACATTCCATGTTGCAACCATAGGTGTCAAGAAGCAAGACAGTGTGCTTTCCAACTATGCAAATAATGCGAGAAATTTATTTGTTTCAATCAGGAGAAAGCTAACTCAGACAAAAAGCACCTATGTATGTAACATGAGATTGAAATGGAATTTCACTTTCCTCATCTAATTCAACCAAATAACTACTCGCATTATTTACAGTGTTGGAAAACACACTGTCTCCATATAAGGTGTTAAGCAACAAGCAACCCATATAGTGTTGTAAAACCCTCTGCAACTAAGAGGAGACATTGTGTTTTCCAACTCTGCAAATAATGTGACCAATTTATTTGTTTCAATCAAATAAAGAAAGTGAAATGACATTTGGACTGTAGCAAAGATTTGTTCAAAAATTTGAAAATGCACTTCATTACATTCTTGGAGCATAATGAAATAAACCTCTTCATATCGAACTAACTGAAATGGGACAGTGTATTTTCCAACCCTGCAAAACAATCTATAACACTGTGCCTTGCAGGTTTCATAATACCTATTGTTTTCCAATTTCATTACATTCTTGGCACCTCATTTTTCTTTTTGAAAATAATGGTTTCTAATGCCAAATTTTTTGGGGTTTTTTTCCACTCCAAAATTTGGTTTTTAGTTTCTAAGACAACGTTTTTTGGGGTTTTTGTCCATTTCGCAATGGCAAAATTGGAAAACCAGAATACGGAAGGACAAAAGACAAAAATTAAAAAACCCTCGACACAAAAAAACATTAACATCCTTGCATTTCAAATAAATACCCCTTCTCCCAACGAAAACCCTGAAAAAAAACATTTTATATCTATTTCACAAAAAACCCATTTCATAGTTTTTTTTTTTTTTTGTACTGAACAAAACCCATTTCATAGTTCAATCAGCTACTTCACAATCCCTACAAAATAGTGAAATGGCACAAATAATGGTGGATATACCTACCTCCTATTGCTCATGTTCGGTCGGTCATCATCGCCTGTTGCTCGCGTTCGTTCATCCAACGTCACCTCTTGCTCGCATTGGGAATTCGTTCACCTATCACTTGTTCTTTTCACTGCCTGTAACTCCATTTCAATGCTCGTGCGTCCCTCCTCATGGCCGCCTATAACTCATTTCATTGTTCGCCACCTCCCTCCCCAAAAAACTACAAAACGAAATGAAGAAAATGGCATACCAAAACAAAATAAAATGTGGAAAATGGTTAGGGTTTCTTGACTTTCCCGCCAAGGTTGCGCATCATTTTCCAACATCCGACACATGATGGCACATCACTACCGATCCATCAATTCTATTCATCAGTGTCTTTTTGTCCAATGCATGGGATGGGGGATGTGGGGGTACGATATTATGTTATATACATATATAACATAAGGTGTGTTTTGTCTAGGAGTTAACTTTATCTATGGGTAGAGTGTAGAGTTAACAGGCATATACTTTACATGAAAATATATCTCTAACTACGATGAAGTCCTATGACCCAAATGAACAAAATATTTCAATGTCAAGGGTGATCTCTGAAGTGATAAATAGATGTTAGCGTAAACTATTGAAGTAAATTGAGGAGTATCCATGTGATAAACAAAGAGTATCATTTGATTATTATGTGTGGTTATCCACGTTAGAGTGATCTGCTATGAGTATCAATACACATAGAGGAGTATACATAGTGATATTGCTTATTTGTAAATGTGTCAAATAATAACTTACAAGAAATGAATTTTAAGGTGTTAAGGGGAAGAAGTGGGATTTGGTATTTTGATCCAAGTCACTCCAAGGATTTTGTTAATTGAAATCGATTCAATTAAAATTGTGTCAAGTGAAAATGGAATTGGACTATAATGTTTTAAAATATCATTCCAAGGATTGTCTCAAGTGGAATAAGAATTGAAGCATGGTGTTTTGATAGATTTCATTCAAAGATTTAGTCAAGTGGATGCACTGGGTTTCATTTTTTGCTTCATCATCCCAAGGGATGTGCCTTTTTTGTTTTGTGTGATGTCTTGCACTACTTTATAATGTGTTGTGTTGTCTTGCATTATATAATGTGTTATATTATTCTATGTTATCTTGTTATGCCTTGTGTTGAATATGGAGTATTTATTTGACCACTTCAAGCCAAGTTGGTGGTTGCAGTGGATAATGTTTTCCATTATAAGTGGGTTGATATTATCTCCCTCAAACTAGTTGCTTAAAACAAGTACAAGACTATGATGAAGATGATATTGGATATACATGGCATGTTTTCATTATTATTATACGTGTATCCTAATAGATCATTGATCTTATTATAATTCATAGATTGATATAACCTTGTTGTAAGTTGACCATTGATATATCTAATTATGGTAATTTATTATATATTTACATTAAAATGAATTTAAATATATACCTTATACTTGAGATTTTACTTGATATATAGTATACAAGTATTACATAATACATTGATTATAAAAAATGTGATCCATTTTGGGGTTGTTTCAAAGGTTATATGATGTCATCCTAAGAATGGATTGGCTATAAGTCATAAGGAAAGAGTGGATTATTTCAAAAATGAAATTTAATGCTACAATAACCACATGTTTCCAATTAACCTACAAGGTATTAAAAGGTATCAAATCCAAGAAATATCTTCAAAATATAATTTATAAAGTCTATAAGGAAGGAATGCCAATTGTATTCATTCCAACTTGAGAATGCAATTAGAAAATAATGACTATATATAGCTCATAATCACTTGTTGCAAGTGTATTTTGATGTTTTCTAAGAGATATATTAGGAATGCCACATAAGAAAGTACTTTATTTCTTAATAGAAATAATACTTGGGTTTTCCCCTATTTCAAAGGCACCTTATAGAATGATGACAATAGAGTTAGAGGAACTAAAATTTTAGGTCAATGAACTCTTGAAAAAGGCTTAATTAGATCTAGTGTGTCTCATTGGGGTGCACCTTTTTTATAAAAAAAGAGAATGGCATCTTAGGGCTATACATACACAATCATATGCTTAACAAAGATATGGTCAAGAAACAATACCCTCTACCAAGAATAGAGGATTTGTTTGTTCAAATGAGATGAATAGAGGATAATCACTTGTTGCAAGTGTATTTTAATGTTTTCTAAGAGATCTATTAGGAATGCCACATAAGAAAGTACTTTATTTCTTAATAGAAATAATACTTGGGTTTTCCCCTATTTCAAAGGCACCTTATAGAATGATGACAATAGAGTTAGAGGAACTAAAATTTTAGGTCAATGAACTCTTGAAAAAGGCTTAATTAGATCTAGTGTGTCTCATTGGGGTGCACCTTTTTTATAAAAAAAGAGGATGGCATCTTAGGGCTATACATACACAATCATATGCTTAACAAAGATATGGTCAAGAAATAATACCCTCTACCAAGAATAGAGGATTTGTTTGTTCAAATGAGATGGATAGTTATTTTTTCCAAGATTGGTTTATGGTCAATATATCATAAATTGAGAGTAAAAATGGATGATATCAATAAAAAAAAATTTCCAAACTCATTACAGGAATTACAAGTTCACTATTTTACCTTTGGGTTAACTAATCCAACTACTTTTATGAACTTGATGAATAGTATCTCTAGAGATGACTTGGATAGATTTGTGTTAGTCTTTCTCAAAGATATAGTAGATTTTTTTCAATAAGGAAGACCATGAGCATCATTTAATACTTTTTTTGCAATGGCTAAGAGAAAATTGATTGTACAACAAGATATGTAAGTTTTCCTTCTTTCAAATGAAAATCAACTACCTTGGGCATAACATATCATGGGGCATATGTAGATCCAAAAATGATTAATTCCATTTATCAAATGGCCTACCCATCAACATGTAATGGATGTATGAATATTTATGGGATTTGTATGGGTATTATTACAAGTTTGTGGATAATTTATCCAAAGTTGCAAACCGTGTCACCTCACTACAAAATAAGTGAAAGATTTGTGTGGACCCTAGAATGTGAATCTTCCTTCCAAAGGCTAAAAGAATTAATAGCATCATCTTTGATACTACTTATTCCTAAAATAAATGGATGGTTCAAATTATGGACAAAAAATCCCTAAATGGCATAGGGGGGTACTTATCCAAGATGGAACTGTGGTAGCATGAGTCCAAAAAATTAAAGAAACATGAGAACTATCTCCCATGAATTGGGACTAGAAGCTATGTCACATGCCTCAAAAAGTGGAGGTGTTACCTATTAGGCAATCCCTTGATCTAAAAATACATCACAAGAGCCTAGAATATCTCTTCACATAGGAAAATCTAGATGCTTGCTAGCATAGATTGTTAGTTCTTAAGAGATTACAAGATTAACATATTTGTAAAAGAGAAGGAGAATAGGGTTGTTAATGATATCAATGGATGGAGGTACATTGCAACAATGCCTTTATTATTGTCATAATCTAAGAAGGTATAGGGACAAAAAAATATGACCCCTTGTACCTAGATTTTTTTGCTAAAACATCATAAAACTAGGAAATATTTGAGTACTATTGAGATACTAATGGACTACTCAAATTTTAGGAGATTTTTTGTGTTCCCTTTTAGAAATTTGACACAACACCTTTTTAATGAACTACATAATGCACCATATTTTGCACATACAATGGTAACAAAGATGATTCATGAATTGAAACAACATTATTTATGATCTAGAATGAAGGGAAAAGTTTCATAATTTATGGTAAGATACCTCAAGTTTCAAAAGGTTAAGGTTGAGCATTTTCATCACTCGGGTTTTTGTACCTTCACACCATCACAAAAAATTAAATTAGTTATGATATCATTGGATCTCATCCTCGAATTGCTTAAGTCTAGATAGACATAATTTTGTCCTCATGGTGGTCAATAAGTTGACTAAAGTTGTCTGCTTTATTTTGGGAAATCTGCATGATGATGATACAACCTTAGCAATAAAATTTGTAAAGGAATCAACATACCTATATGGCTTAAAATAAGTGCAATTTATAACCATGATAAGCTATTCACCTCACAATGTTAGCCCACCCTAATAGCTCCCTCTAGTAGAAAACCAAATTTTAGTTCAACATATCATCTAGAAACTAATGGCTAAACTAAAAATGTAAGTGTTTAAACAACATAAAAAGTGGAAATAACACCTCTAATTGAGGTTTAGCTACGACAATACCTACAATTCTTTTGTAAAGATGGGCCCTTTTGAAACACTATATGGCAAAAATTTAAAAACACCCTTTAGGATGGAATGGGTTAAAAAATAGAGAAAATTTTGCTCTAGAATGAATGGAAAAATGTATGTCACATTCAATTATTCTTCAGCTTTAAGAAAGCCTTAAATTGATGAAAGGAAAAAAAATTCAATTTATGTCCCACAAAAGTTCAATCACGTTGACTTCATGATTTGTTTGTCCCTTCAAGGTGCTAGAAGAAATTAGCTTAGTTACCTAGTAGTTGGTGTAGACATGTAAAATTGACCTAACACTTATCGCACATCCTAAATGACATTTTCGCATCATCAGCATCATTATCATTGAATATCACTACATTTCACGTCAATTGCATCAAAAACCCTAATTTCTCTATTAATTGAATAATAATACATTATTTAATTAATTCACTTTTTCACCATTTTTGACTAATTAAATAATTTCATTTATTTAATGAAGTCCTAACTGATTAATTAAATAACATCAATTATTTAATTATGTCGCTAATTAATCACTTTCCCCTAAACTTGAATAATTGAATAAATTATTCAAAACATCATCAAAAAGGTCAAATCAAACAAATAAAACTTTGTTTGCAAAATTCAAACATGATTTGCATGTTCAACTCCAAAAAAAGATTAATTAATTAAATCAATTAATTAATTATCCTCACCCACTTTCATGATTGAGCAAATTACGATCCCTCGATTGCTCACTCTAATTGGTTGACTGATCCGTCTATTTCCTAACAAATCAATCTATTCTTTAATTCCATGGATTATTCAATCTATTTCCTCAATCCCACTGAGCACTCAAAATTATTTCTTCAATCACACTGATTACATAATCAAAATACACTAATTATTCTCATCTAAATCCTCTCAATGGCTTTGAACTGTTGATCAAGATATTCTACTATGTGATCTTGAGCATTCATTTCGAAACAAAAATTCTATATAACAACCTCATTTCTTCTCAAAAACAATCGGAGAATCAACATACTTTACACAACAAAGTAATGCCAAAGTCTTAATCAATATTTTGACAAAGCTTTACACATATCTTCGATCAACACACATGTTCTTCAAGCTTTACCAAGCAAAATGGAGGCTTCACATTGATACGAACAAGCCAACATCTTAGTGAACACACTTTGACATGGGATGGTAACGCTACGTTTATTGAATTCATTTTGTGTTTGTCTCTTTTGGTTGCATCATTTGAATTTGTTATTTGTAGTTTCATTTCGTGAGTAATGGGCATGAATCATCTTTTTGTTTGTTTAGATTAGTTTCTATTCACTCACTTTGATCTCATTGCATCTTCCTAATTTCCCCCTTACACAGTTGGTGTTGGAAGTTTGGAAGTCTTTCATTATTGATGCATCTTGGAAACATGAGCATGAAGTGTACATACATTGGTTGATTCAGATGACCCAGTGTTGTCATTGATTTCAACATTGTGGGGAAGCATTTTTCCAATACTAACTATATCGGAAAGTTGATCTATCATGAATTTGGATAAGTGTTTCGATGTGGTTTAATGTGTCATTTTTTGGGTCCGCACTTCACCGCAAGAAGAGGTATAAATCTGAGCTTTTAACCATACCATGAAGGCTGGCTTATACAATTATATTCAAGATCTCATGAATTTTTGTGAAGCAGACTAGAAGATATCAATGACATAGTTCAACTTTGTATATCACTATCATATCTTTGTTCAGTGTATCTATGTGGGGGATTTCACATTTCCTTGAGAAGAATGTTTTTGTGCTATGATTCTAAAGATAGACTCACTGATGTTGTTGAAACGTGAATTTGAAGAAAGAACGAATCTAGAAGTCACTTGTATGGAGAAATGTATGTATGATTGAAAGTTTTTGTGATTAGGTCCAATTCATGGCCGACCTAATACATGATATGTGTTGTGAAGATTAAATATACATTGTGGATGTTAGTTGGATCTATTTTAGATCCATGCTGACCTAAATTAAGTATTGCACATTTTTCTTGACCACAAAGATGATTTTGAATCATGTGTGGTGCCGACAAAAGGTATTTTGGATTGTTTTTGTTTACATCTAATTAGGTTGACCTAATTAATGTATTTGAATGTAGTTGGGTATACATATGTGAGACATTTTGGAGTTGAGAAGAAAAAAGAGAGTATGAATGAAATATCAAGTGCAAGTGGTATCATATGATGTGAACATGTGAATTCAAAGGTGATAGATCAGAATAAGAGTAGAGTTGTTGAGCGACTACTAAGCAAAATAGTACTATGTATTCGGAGCTTCAAAGGAACTGAAATACAACACAAGGGAGGTATACTTTGTATCAGTTCATACTTTGGTTGTGAGCCATTTTTGTATTGTACTTAACTCTAGTTGTGAGCCTTATAAGGACAGTGTGTCCTTGCAATGAGCCCCTGTAATATACTATATCTGAATATAATATATTGTGAGCTAATCATCACTGTGGTTTTTCTCATTTTGGGTTTTCCATGTAAAAATCCTGGTGTTCATGTGTTATGTGACTTTTTGGATGATTCATGCTTTCATTCTTTATTTATGTTAATATGTTTTGGTGATTGGATAAGTTGTGTTCAAAATTTTAGTAGAATACTAATTCACCCCCCCTCAGTATTTTGAATGTTCAACAATTGTTATCAGAGCTTGGTTCCTTTAGAAAAGCCTAATAGCTTGAGGAAGATCTTGGAAGTTTGAACGCATGGCTGACAAGAAGTGTCCTATTCCTCCAAAAGAATTTTTTGCAATTGAATATGTAGAAAATGACTACATGTTTGACGAAGAAGAACTTAAGGCTACTCTTGAAGATCTTGATAGAGTCAAAACTGAGAACAAAAGTTTGAAGGAAATCCTAGGAGAAGAAAATGAATGCATCAAAAATCTGAGAGAACAAATCAAGAAGTTCAGAGAAAGACATAGGGAAGTCAACGTACAGTTGAAGTAAGAAAATGAAGAAATCACCAAACTGAAAGTGTAAATGGAAGAAAAAGGAAGGATTGAGGAATTTCTAAATGCGTTTTTACAAAGAAAGACTAAAGAATGCTCTAGACTTGAGCAAGAAGTGGTAAATCTCATATCTGATCGGGAAAAGGAAAGAATAGATGAGGAGAAATTAAAAATAATTACTACAATCCTTGATGAATTGATTGCAATACAAAAACCCTCTAAGGACAAAGGTGGTTTGGGACTTGAAGAAGGACAAATTTCAAAGGCAATCAGACACCTAACAAGGTTGACAATCAAAAGAAGATTCAAGGCAATAGGAGACAATTCAAAAATCAAAGAAGCAATGCTAGAAGACCTCCTATCAAACAACCAAATGCTCAAAGGTACCAATCTTTTAATGGTATTTGTTTTTCATGCAATAAATTTGGACATAAGACAATAAAATGTAGGAGTAGAATGAATCAAAGTGTTGGATCATTCTTTGAACAATGTTTTGCATGCAAGAAATTTGGACATAGAATTACTGAGTGCAGAAGACAGATGATGAATAGATAGAATACTGGAAGAATGTTTCAATCTTTCAATGGCTACTATTATACAAGCAATGTATTTGGGCATAAGGCTAACCGGTGTGGATCAAGGATGAATAGAAGTTAGAGAAGTGTTTTGTATGCTACTCTTGCAATAATCTTGGACATATTTCAAGAGTTTGCAAAAGAAAAAATAGAAGACAGTCCAATTCGGTAAAGAGGAATGAACCTATGAAGAAAATTAATCCTACTGGGGTTAAGAAGGAAATGGAAAAGATATGGAGAAAGAAAGAGGAGTTTGAGAACAAAGACGAGTCAGAAACTTCAAATGCATCTATGTCTCCCTTTGGCGTAGATAATTCACTTGAAAATTAAACCAAGGCATGAGAATAGGGGAGCAATAACAAAAAATTCTAATAGCCCCCTGGAAATATAAGTTGTGAAGACATGGCACGAAGAAATATCATGAAATAGGAATTTCTAAAGCTATAGAAGAAAGGTGCGGAAGAAAATATTGCAATGCAGAAGTTTGCAAAGCTTATGTAAATTTTCATACAAGGTTTTAAAGTTTATCGGCCTTTTTGAAGTATTTATTGTTTAAGAATTTATTGATATGGGTCAAATCATGGAGTTAAAAGTGTGTTTGAGAAGACAAATTTAGTTGATGCGAAGGAGAAGTAAATTGAAGAAGAAGAGGTGGATTTGAGGCGTCTCCAGGAAGTAGAGCATCAAAACCCTAATTTTCACCGAAGCAAATTCAAGAGGTATTCTACGTACTCAATCCTTCTCTAGAATTTTTATTTTAGATGTAATGGAAGGGTCGAAGGTAGTAAATGTCTCAGAGATATCGCAATCTAAATTGAAGAGGCATTTTTTGGTACTCCCTTTGGAGTTTCACCTACTGAGGATATTTGTGCATACATTCATGGGAAAATAGAAGAAATTTCCTCTAATAAATTACGTGTTTTATGGACAAGAGAATTGGAAGAAAATGACGATGCCATAAAACCATAATACAAATCCCTAATTGAAAAGAAATTGGATGTGTGGCGGAAGTTTCCAATGTTTGAAGTCAATAAGAGGTACATTAGAATTGTATTGAGTAGGATTCACAATGAATCTATCTAGATTGATGGTGCATATTCAATAACCAAGGAAGCAATAAGGAATGTAACTAGTTTATGGCCCTTCGGACTAGTTCCAGAGCGGAAGTCTGTCAAAGTAGAGGAATTAATTGAAAAAACTAGTGCAACTCTTGAAGGAAAGGAACTCACCTTGAGTACATTTGGGAATCTGGCTATCTGGTATGCTACAATGCTTGTTGGACATAAAATCTTCCTACCTAACAATGGCTATACAATCTTTGCTACTGTTGCTCACATTGCACTTAACATGATTGAAAATGGTGTTGAATATGATCTTTATGAGTTACTCCGATAGCACTTGATGAAGAATCTAAAGCAAATCAAAAAGAACAAAAATCATACATTCAGGTATAGTACTTTGATAATCTATTTACTTTTCTACTTCATGAAGGAAATACAGATAATTGGAAAAGTAGAGTGGTCAAATACAAAACCAGTTGCACATCAAATAAGAAATCTTATGGGAAATCTTGGTGGATCGGATGCTTAAGAGGATGCTCTTGCAGCATTCTTTGGAAAGTTTCAAATGAGAATGAATGAAAGAATAAGAATACCCAAGAGTGTAGTGGAAAGGTACTTCAAAGACATCAATTTCCTGTCTCCACTGACTTTTGCTTCATGGAAGTAATTGAGCCTAGACTTGTTTGGATTTTTGAGTTGAATATGAAGTGACTGAGGAGGAAGTTGTTCATTATGTAGAAGTGCTTCTAGGAAGCCCTAAAGACCCTTGCAGATCAGGCTTAGAGGACAAGTCTAAAACTAAAGCCTTCAACAGTTCTAGGAAGACAAGTAAGAAAAGGAAAAGCATTGTTATTCCTCCAATTGAGATTAAGCGAGATGTTACAGAACAAGAAGGAAGATTGCAAACAAATGTGGCCCAACATGAGCATGAAAATAGAAGTGCACATGAAATGAATGAAGCCATAAAATTTTTACAAGAGGTAATCCTCGGTGCAAGCATTAATACATCAGTGTCTAGTATAGAAAATCTCAAAAATATGATTGATTTGTTGAAAGCATACATCTTCATACTAAAAGAACAAACTGGAAATGGGTCAGAAGCAAGAACTATAGAGGAAAATCTAGAAGATATAAAAAAAAAAAAGTGCAGATGCACATCACAGAACCTTGAAAGGATTGAAGGATGTTCAAACTTGTGAAGAAGAAATACATAACTTAATATCATATTTCTAAAGTGGTCTAACTACACACAAAGTACAAAGGATGCAATGAATCGGATTGAAATTCAAATGGGCAGTCAAGCATATGTTTATGATTTAGAAAGAGATAGGAACAATCAAAAGTGGTATTACATTATGCAAGTGCATGACAATTTCTTTGCTTTATAGAATCAGAGGACATAGACAATCAAACAATATGTGGCACTAAGGGACTTAGTAAAGATAAAGTGCACTCCTATATCCGGTGCCCTTTCCAGTGTTGATAAACTCTTAGAAATAAAGCTCAACCCCAATACTATGGAACAAGGAAAAGAGTCTTTAACAAAGCTTGAACTACTATGCAGAACTCTTGTAGATGCAAAAAAATCTTGGGAAGAAGGAAAATCTACTTGGTAGGATACTCTAAAGAAACTCAAAGGATCTACATCTTCAGGTTGACATGTCTTTCCTCTATGATCAATTTTTTTTCTTTTGAAGAAGATGCATACATATATATGTCAAAGGGAAGCATACTTGGCCCCTGCATGACCCTTTCCATTGATGTCAAAGGGGGTGAGATAGTGGAAGTAAAAACATTTTTGTTAATACACTTGGAAAGTGATAATTACATTTTGGGATGGTTGGAAATCTTTTTTTTGGAGAAGTTTAATTATGAAAAGGGGGAGATAAGTTTAGGAGGAGATAAATTTTGATTCATGACATGGAAAATGTTTTTTGATATGCATGTTTCCATCAATGACAAAGGGGG
Source organism: Sequoia sempervirens (assembly GCA_007258455.2). Classification (NCBI taxonomy): domain Eukaryota; kingdom Viridiplantae; phylum Streptophyta; class Pinopsida; order Cupressales; family Cupressaceae; genus Sequoia; species Sequoia sempervirens. Next base: position 301,131,473 of record VDFB02105785.1, read on the forward strand.
AGATTGTTGGAAGTTTGGAAGTCTATCATTGTTGATGCAGCATGGAGACATGAGCATGAAGTGTACATACACCAGTTGATTCGGCTGACCCAATGTTGTCATTGATGTCAACATTGTGGGGAAGCATTTTTTGGTGTCATTTGTATAGTACTAACTATACCAGAAAGTTGATCTATCAGGAATTTCACTAAGTGCTTTGATGTTGTGGTTTAGTGCATCAATTTTTGGGTCCACACTTCACTGCAAGAAGAGGTATAACTTGAGCTTTTAACCATACCATATTCAAGATCTCGTGAATTTTTGTGAAGCAGACTGGAAGATATCAATGAAAAAGTTCAACTTTGTATATCATTAGTATCTCTCTGTTTAGTGTATCTGTGTGGGAGATTCTGCATTTCCTTGAAAAGAATGTTTTTTTGCTGCAATTCTAAAGATAGACTCACTAATGTCAACAAAACATGAATTTGAAGAAAGAACAAATCTAGAAGTCACTTGTATGGAGAAATGTATGTATGATTGAAATTTTTTGTGATTAGATCCAATTCCTGGCCGACCTAATGAATGATATGTGTTGTGAAGATTAAATATACATTTTGGATGTTAGTTGGATCTATTTTAGATCCATGTCAAACTAAATTAATTATTGCACATTTTTCTTGAGTGTGAAGATGATTTTGAATCATATGTGGTTCCAACAAAAGCTATTTTGGATTGTTTTCATTTACATCTAATTAGGTCGACCTAATTGATGTATGCGAATGTAGTTGGGTATACATATATAAGACATTTTGGAGTTGAGAAGATAGAAGAGAGAGTATGAATGAAATATTAGGAGTGAGTGGTCTCATATGATGCGAACATGCGAATTCAGAGGTGAGAGATCAAAATAAGAGCATAGTTGACCGACTGCTAAGCAGAGCAATATTTTGTATTTAGAGATTCAAAGGAACTGAAATACAACACAAGGGAGGTGCACTTTGTATCAATTCATACTTTGGCAGTGAGCCATTTTTGTATTGTACTTAACTCTGGCTATGAGCCTTATAAGGATAGTGTTTCCTGGTAGTGAACCCCTATAATATACTATATCCAAATATAATATATTGTGAGCTAATCCTCACCGTGGTTTTACCCATTTTGGGTTTTCCATGTAAAAATCCTGGTGTTAATGTGTTATGTGACTTTGTGGATGACTCATGCTTTCATTCTTTATTTTTGTTAATAGATTTTGGTGATTGGATAAGTTGTGTTCAAAAGTTTAGTAAAATATTGATTCACCCCCCTCTCAGTATTCTGAATGTTCAAAGTTGGCACTATCTCCTTGTCAAATCCATTATGTATTCCATGTTGCAATACTAAGAAAATATATTGTTGACCCATCACATGTTGTGTACTAGAAAAATTTACAAATGGAAAATGAAAGTAGTTTTCTAATTAATCCCATTAGGATCCTAGACAATCATAGACATAACCTTCAAAAATGGTGCATCCATCAAAGACTAGTTTAGTGGTACCAATTTAGTGACAAAAATGCATAGAAAAATAAAATACTAATCTAGTACTATTACCCAATTTTGTTTGAATAAAACACCATGCACGTGTTTTTCTAAGTAACATGCCCATTTTTCTACCCATTGATTTTACTATGTTCTACCCACATGTGAACAGTTTATGATACTAACACTTAGTCAATAATGTTTTTCTTTTTTAATCAAATAACAAGATGCACACTTGATACAAACTCATTTCAACATTCGCATTGTTTTACAAAGAAACTTTACTAAATTCCAAGTAATGAATCCATATTACATAATGTCATGATAATATTTTCCATTTAAAATTTATCAATAAGAATAGAGATACATGATTGCATACATAGCTTCCATAAGCTTAATGAATCAGAGATACAAATGGTCCAGATTTCCTTGTTGGCATACATCATCAAATCTTGGCCACCAACTGTATGAGGAAAAGCATCACTCAAGTGCTTTTCCACCAACCACAGACTTACTACGATTCCCCGCACATCTACCTAACTTGTGAGATGACTCTACCCTTCGACGAAGAGATTGGTTTGATAACCTCATAATACTAGCCTTCCTAAGCATGGTGTTGTGTCCTACAAATCTAGAGCTACCATACATTGGCTACAACCTACATGTATGACTTTCCCTACCTGGTTTGCATTCCTGGATCACAATGAACTGATAATGTAAACAGTGGCTACTTACACTACTTTGGCCAAAGAATTCAACACCCAATACTTCAAGTGCAAGTCATCTATTCACCCACCCTTAGCTTGATTTGGTATTGACCATTCACAATCATAACACACATTTTTTTTAAGGTGATGACATAACAAATTGTATAACTAAGTTACTCCATTAACCTGGGAATAACCAAGTTAACTATACATGCACACATACTAGTGACCAACTAGGTTACTCCCTTTCACATCAATTATTCTAACCCTGGTAATCAAATTAACCATACAAGTAAACTTAACGTCACAACATTAATGACTATTTCAAAAAGTATAATCTCAACAATAAATAACTCCAATCAAAAGTATAATCTCAACAATAAATGACTCTAATCAAAAGTATAATCAACAATCAAGTGAACAATCTTAAAACCTTTACATTCAATATAGCTCAAATATTTGCATGTTCACAATGTTCACTACATTTATATATTGATGGGGTTGTTGCAATCCTCATCATTTAACTTATCAATCCAAGACGATGTCCATGGTTGTATGCAAAAGAGAATGGAGAAAATTGCTTGATAGTCTATTCTACAATCAAACTTGCAGAAATCAAACCTATTCTGGAGCACACTTGCATAAAAAGGAAGTTGCATGAAAGAAAACTAATAAAAGACACACTTGCATGAAAGGAAATTTGCATGAAAGGAAACTAATATAAGACACTCTTGCATAAATTGAAAATGTTAAACTACTTCACACTTTACTAGAAATGAGAAGTTTGCTTGAATTCAAATTTACTCTAAAATTTTTGGAAATACATTGCTTGAAATGAAACTAGAAACTATCTTATTTCCTTAGGCCAAAACAAGTTTTTCTAATCCCCCCCTCGATTCCTTGATTACAATGCATTTATAAAATTAAAAGATGAGTCTCATAGCTGTGTAACAACTTGCTAGAAAATGGGAACATGTGTGGAGAAAGAAAAGATAAGCCTTCACTCCATTTTGCTGAGTCAATTTCTTTTGGTTGTCAAAAATAATAATCCTCGCCTTTCAACCTTTTAAACTACTACAAAAAGGTGTTAGAGTGTTGAAGAAGCCTTCCTTTGACCTCTTCTATCATTAAAACTCTTAAATCTGCTTCTATATGCTCTCAACTACTCATAAATTGGGTTGAACAACTTCTTAGATATTTGCAACTACCTCTATATTCTCTCAACTTATGTCCAAGTCACTCCAATTTTCTTTAATGCTTGCAATTGTTGTCCCTTAACTTCTCAACCTCTTCATACTTAGTTCTGAAAATTTTGGAGCATAGAAGCAAGTGAATGAACAAATTCTGGAAATTCCAAAGCATGGAAGCAAATTTTCGGAGCATCGAACTAGTGAAGTTTTCTCTCAAACCATGAATTAGGTTTTTGTGAAATTTAATGAGTTTTTTCGCCTTTTTGCCTTCAAATTTTTATCCAAAAATCTCAAAAACCCAAATTGTAATTTTCAAGATATGATGAAATCTTTGACTGTTGCAACTGAAAATCTCTTACTTTCTTCATCATGCTCAGTCTTGATAAACTCCATAATTAAGCAAAATACATGTTTTTATTTGGCTAATAGATGAGACATTTTTTTGTCTCATCATCTCTCCCACACTTAAAATGTTGCAAGTCCCTTTGCAACTCATAATGAGCCTTCAAATTCATTTTTTTAGTAGCTGCTTCGAGTAGCTCATAATGCATGAGTTGTAGTTCACTTTCTCCATATTGCATGCAAAGAATTTCTTCAACTTTTTAGAGCTGCAATTTGATCCTTCGTATTGAATAGAAATTCAAATTTCTCCATCATTATTTTTGCTTCCATACTATTGAAGTTTTAGCGTTGAAACTAAATCTCAAAGTTGCATTAACCAGTCATCCATAATGCCAAAATATTTGCAGTAGATTTTGAGAGCAGCAACTTTTACAAAAAAAGTGCATGTTTATAGCCTTTGAGAAGAGGAAATAGTTTGTGTAAAGCACTTATTTGCAGAAAAAGAAAACCTACCCTACTTTACTTAATAATGTAGAGAGGTTATACAAAACCATTAACTGGTTGTGAAAAGTATCTTCCCCTTCTCAAAATATTTTTCCATGCATTAAAATTCTTAAGAGAAGAAAATGAAAAGAAGATGACAAAAATTTTGAAGTTCAATGCTTCACTTTTCTTTGAAGTGGAAACCTTCTCCATGATTTTTTATTCTAGCAAGTACATGGGTTGATTGGAAAGATTTGCAATCCTTCCTTTTGATATGTTGCATGTATGACTAGAAATAGCTCCTTGTTCAAATCTCTGATTGGGCAACCATTCTTGGACTTTGAAGGTCTCCAATTAAGTCTTTTTTTTACAAGCTTTTGTAATGAAGATAAGATCTCTTCATTGTATTTTGCACCTTTTGCAAACAATTGTCTATCAATTCTTTCCTTAAAGAAATATCCTTTGTTAGGAATTGGAGTGATGGTCCTCCAACTAAGGATATCTTGAAATAGATAGGGGGGTTTCTCTTTAGAGCTGGAATTTTGGGGGGGTTTTGAGAGACAAATCTTTCTTGAGAAACTTCTAAATCTAAAAAGCTACCAAACTGGTTTTCTTGATTCACTAATGACACCTATCCCCAGCAATAGTGCTAAAAATGATGGGGTTGTTGCAATCCTCATCATTTAACTTATCAATCCAAAGCGATGTCCATGGTTGTATGCAAAAGAGAATGGAAAAAATTTGTTTGATAGTCTATTCTACAATCAAACTTGCAGAAATCAAACCTATTATGGAGTACACTTGCATAAAAGAGAAGTTGCATGAAAGAAAACTAATATAAGACACACTTGTATGAAAGGAAACTAATATAAGACACTCTTGCATGAATTGAAAATGTTAAACTACTTCACACTTTACTAGAAATGAGAAGCTTGTTTGAATTCAAATTTACTCTAATTTTTTTGGAAATACATTGCTTGAAATGAAACTAAAAACCATCTTATTTCCTTAGGCCAAAACAAGTCTTTCTAATCCCCCCTTGATTCCTTGATTACAATGCATTTATAGAATTAAAAAATGAGTCTCATAGCTATGCAACAACTTGCTAGAAAATAGGAACATGTGTGGAGAAAGAAAGGATAAGTCTTCACTCCATTTTGCTGAGTCAATCTTTTTTTGTCGTCAAAAACAATAATCCTGCTTTTCAGCCCTTTAAACTGTTACAAAAAGGTGTTAGAGTGTTGAAGAAGCCTTCTTTTGACCTCTTCTATCATTAAAACTCTTAAATTTGCTCCTATATGCTCTTAATTGCTCATAAATTGGGTTGAACAACTCCCTAGATATTTGCAACTACCCCTATATTCTCTCAACTTTTGTCCAAGTCACTCCAATTTTCTTTAATGCTTGCAATTGTTTTCCCTTAACTTCTCAACCTCTTCATATTTAGTTCCAAAATTTTTGGAGCATATAAGCAAGCAAATGAACAAATTCTAGAAATTCTAGAGCATCGAAGCAAATTTTTGGAGCATTGGACTAGTGAATTTTTCTCTCAAACCACGAACTGGTTTTTTGTGAAATTTAATGGATTTTTTTACCTTCTTATCTTCAAACTTTTATCCAAAAATATTAAGAACCCAGATCGTAATTTTCAAGATATGATAAAATCTTTGACTATTGCAACTGAAAATCTCTTACTTTCTTCATCATGCTCAGTCTTGATAAACTCCATAATTAAGCAAAATACATGTTTTTCTTTGGCTAATAGATGAGACATTTTTTTGTCTCATCATATATAATTTGGAGGACATTGGCCTGAGAGGAGTTTTTGTGCTTATGGACCTTCAAGTCCTCTTCTCAATACAACTTTGGGCTACTGGAATGTGAGTCCTCTTCTAGAATTATGTGAATAGGAATAGACTCATAATTAGAAATAAGAAAATAGCATAATTAGAATATATGTTTCTCAACCCTAATGTTGGATATGGATATAACAATCAAGTACACACCCTAACCCTAGGGGAAAAGACTTTTCTCCTACCTTCAAGGTGATATGAGTAATCAATCAAGTATAGATTATCAACATGGTTCAACTTATCAATGATGGCATGTCTATCATGCTATCATTCCCTCTTTATCCACAAAAGTTTACCCAACATCATAAGCTAACAAATTTGATATAACACTTCAATGTATTATTAATTTCCATACCTCACAACTTATGCAACTTACGTATAGTCTAAACAAACTAAGTATAGTTCATCATAACAACATAAGCACTCAAATTCCATATAACATATATATATATATATATATATTCCAAATAGACAGGGTTTCTCCAAAACAAGACTCTTCAAAGAATCATGCAAACTTATCCAAAGTAAGAAATAAACTAAGTTCATAAAAGCAACTTAACAAGCATTTAAAATCATCCTTTACCAAAAAAAGGGTATTCTCAAACAAGTAACATTTAACTTAAAAGTAGTTGGATGAAAGGGATTTTGAAATGGATAGGAGCGGGAATGGAAACAGCCCTCTGCTTCAGTTTGTTGGTGATGGTGGGAGCGGGAATGGAAACGACCCTCTGCTTTAGTCTGTTGGCGCTGGTGGGAGCGGGTTCCCTCTACTTCAATCGATTGGTGTTGGTGTTGGAGAGGACTCTACTATCGCTGGAGAGGACTTTGTTGTTGTCGCCGATGTCTTGCTCAATAGGTCGCATGGGCGGGATGGTGGACTAGCCAAGGAAAATGGCACTAGATCGCGAGGGTTGCAACGGGAGGCTTCAACTAGGGCTGGGTTGTGTGCCCCTTCTTTTGCGGTTGTTGGTTATGGCCTGTGTCCTTTGAGGGGGGTGGGTAGAGGTGTCTGGCCTCTCCCCTGTGCCCGCTCTTCCCCTGTTGTGGTGTGTGGCCCGAAGGTTATAGAGAATGAAGAGCTTTATCATAATATAGGTGTAATTTGCAAATTTAATGGTTTATGGCCCTCTCTGCCTGACCTGCACAAATAGGTGTTGGAGTCTTGGAGGCCACTAGTTGCGGGAACGATTGAGCTCTTCCCCTGTGCTTGTGGTTTTTTCATAGTGACTTTTGCTTCTTCTAAGCAGCGAGATGTAGTGCTCGATGGTTGGGTCTAGTTGTGGGGGGGACATTCCATGTCCATTAAACCTTGGACTCTTGGTTTAAATCCCCTTACCGAGCCACTTAATGTCAAGTCGATTTGGGTGTGTCTCTCGAACCTCCCCCTCCATTTTTGGGAGGATTCTTACTATGAGGGCATTGGAAATGTCATCAGTCGGTTTCTGAAAGTAGATTCTTCTACCACTTTCATGGGTCACTCCACTGCTACTCATATTTTAGTTGACATTGACATCTCCAAACCCCTTTTTGGAGACGTTGTTTTGATGGTTAGGGACCAGCCTTGGAAGCAACTACTGGATTATGAGGGTGTTCCCTTCAGATGTCGGCATTGCTTTGCTATAGGTCACTTGGTTGTTGGCTATCCTCTTTCACATCGTAGAGGCTCTGCTACTTGGTGGAAGGATGCTCTTGTGGACCATTTGACTATCTCTACTTCCCATGTAGATGGTTCGTCTTGTGGCGATGGTTCCCCTCAGGAGGATGAGATCCATCTTGAGTCTACTCCTATGGGGGAGGGTGCTCTTTCAATTCCCACCTCGGCTCCTGCTTTTCTTGATCGATCCTCTCTTGTTTTTGCTTCGGGTATTCCTTCAATTGTGCCTACTTCGGTTTTGTCAGCTCTTCCCTCGAGGGATCCTAGTAGCATTCCTTGTTTCGTTTCTCTGGTTTCCCTCCTGGAGGTGCCTTCTTCTAGTTCGGCTTTGTTGGAGCTTTCCCTGACTGTTGTGGCCCGGGAGGATCCTCCCCTCTCCTCATTTGGTGGACTTTGAATCCAAGGTTTCTTGGACCTTGGTTCAGCATAGAAAGAAGGGGTTTCCCAAATCTGTTGGGGAGCTTCGCCCTAGGGCTAAGGGTGTTAGATTTGCTGGTTCAAGACCTGTTGTTGTTTAGATCCTTGATTCTCCTGTTTGGTGTGTTGATGGTTTTTTTATCAACCTATTGTTTGGTTTTGGTTGAGCAGCCAATTTGCTATATCATTGTTGCCTTTTCTCTTCTTTGTTCAGGGTTCTAGGGCCCCTTCAAAACTTGTTTATCGCTAATCAAAAACATTTAACTTAAAAGAATAGATAATAGAAATCAGCATGCTTGGAATTAAACCCCAACTGATATTACTGCTTTCCAAGCTCAATCTCCACAATCCCACTTAGTACTCCTAAACTCAACCTATCTCCAAACTCTAGCCTCTCACAAAACTCTCAACAATTGCAAAATTCACAAAACAACTTTCTTTCTCACAAAGGCTCTTCAAAAATACACTTGCACAGAAAATTACAGCAAAACAATGAGTGAAGAAATCAAAATGGAAAGTGTAACCAAAGGTAGAGAGAATGCTCCTATTTATACAAAAATCTGAGCATCTTAATGCTACAATTAAGCTATTAAACCCGCCACCTTCCTATTCCAAATGTGTCAACTAGGCTCTAGAAGAGAGATGTGGTTGCTTAAAACACTAGTTTACAAACACATATACAGTCCAACTTCTCTGTTAAAGATGAGTCACTCTTATCTTGGTGACAGCAATGATTTAAACTTAGAAATGCAACCTACAATTTTCCTCATTAAAATATAAGTTGACTACCTCAACCAACTCGTGGTTAAGACTAAGTCTCATGCTCTCAAAAGTTGTGTGTTGGATTATTGCACAACAAAAGACTTCTCACTGTTTCATACTTCCCAAAATATGGCGCCAGCAATTCAGATTTATGTGCCCTCTCTTTATGTGCAGGTTTGACAAAGTCAACAATGTGAATGAACATCATTTATGCGTTGTTAAAATGCATTTTGGCTTATTCTCCATGCGCTATATATGCACGGTATTAAGCTTAGCCTTTTCACTTTATAAGGTAGCACTTTTACTCGTGTGCTTTAAGTTTATTTCAAAGCACTTTAAATATAGTGAATGGCTTTAATACAACCTCTACTAACATATAGCTCGTGCTTCATATTAGCATTATGTGTACTTTGTAAACTTTTTAAAATGTATTCAATATTATTAGATTATTATATTATTATATCATCTTTATAATATATATATACATAAAATTATTCTTTGGTATTTAAATATATATGCTCAATTATATATGATAATATATATACATGTGTATATACGAATATGTATGTATAAGCATACATGTACACATATATATTATATACACACATATAACTACATATTCATTGGTCGGTAAATATATACCAAATGTATATATACATGTATATATGTCCAATCGGTATTATTATGCATATGATGTATCCATGCATGGGTACGCATAACTATTTCTACTTTCATATAAGCATGCGCATATAGATTCATTATGCATGAGTTATGGTTTTCACACACACACAGACATGTATGTATATACATTCTACATATATAATCATTGATTAATATATTACATAAATACACGAAGAAGAACTTAAACTCAATATAGAGATTAATCATGTAATTCAAACATACGAACAATCACGAAATCAAGACCAACAAACCAATACCAATTCAAAGCATTCCCAAACTATGACCAAGGGTATACTTACCGATTCCCTCTTAACCAACTAGGGTGAGAGTGTGATAGCTCAAATAAGCATATTAGGGTTACCAGACCAAGTTCTTATCCTAAGTGATAATTCCCCCTCTCTTACCTGAGGCTCGACTCCTTCCTGCATCCAACTTAGTCCATCACAAAGGTAGTTAGCCATTCACATGAAATTCATTTGCATAAATCATTTGCATCATCAAAGCATTAAAGTATTCATGTTGCAATACATATTCATTCATCGCATTTTCCATCAGCATAAAACATAATCATTCCTTCAAAATCAATAATATCTTAATGCATATTTCAATATTTCATTCACCTATTAAACATATTAAGGTCATGATTTACATTTATCATTATATTTACTCATGAAGGTAAAAGTAACCTGGTAACTGAGAAACGGGGTGTAACATTCTAATATAATAGAATAGAAGACGTTTAACGTCCACGGGGCCAAAGAAAGCCTATGGGATAGTGGACCCTGCTATTTTAGCATTGTGAAGTGTTGATCTCCTATAGTTTAGCTTGATAATGAGCTCTCCCATTCTCTCCACCCATTCCATGCTAAATAAATCTTGAAAAGTAGTTGATGTTAAATCACTTATGTAGTCGCCTATAATGTCATTGTATGCTTTGCAATCTAAGATAATATATTTTTCAGTTTCCACTTGCCATTTTGTACACAAGATACAAACCCTCTCTTCCCAAAAAAAATTTGGTCTTTTCCACCTCCCTATTTCACATCAAAGACGATGTGAGTTAGTCCTCAATTGCATAATGAGAATCTTTGACCTCCAAAGAATATTGGCCTCTATATATGCCTTTTTTGTTGATGGTCCATTTTGGGATTAAATTCTTCAAGATAATATTTTTTCTTTCTCCCAACCACCTTTGCCCACATAACCTTGTGAAATTTCTAAACCACATACATCTTTATTTCTTTACTATTATTAGGACACACATTCAAGTGAATGTGCTACTAGTTCATCCACTTACAATTTTGCTTCATCCATGTCTTCTTTCTTTCACCTAAGACATCTTTGAAAACAACATTGGCTCACTGATGAGCTTCCATCTGCCAACCTTTTTCAAATATCTCAAAAGACTCACCATTGCGATGGCCTCAATAGGAATTGCCCCTATTTCAGCTAGAAGTATTTCATAAGGAACTGATGCTTTTAGTTTGAATTTGCTTGTAATGAAGCTCTTTTGAATTCTCTCTATTTGTGCCCACTTGATGTCAGAGGTACTACTAGCCCAAATTTCACAACCGTAAAGAACCACCGGAATAACCAACAACCCAAACAATATCTGAATAGTTTTCCAATCCCATAACTCTGCCTCTCTACATCTGTTTTAAAGAGAAAAAAGTGCTCTCCAACCTCCCAAAGTTCATTTCCTTCTGCAAGTTTCCCAACTAAGCTGCTTGTTGAAGTCAATTCCCAAGTATTTATATTATGTTACTTCCTCTAGGATACTACCTTCAAAATAGAAGTCAAACTAATTCTTTTTCCTTTTCTTGGAGAAGATCATGATCTTGGTCTTACTATTATTAACTTGCATGCCCACCTCTTTGCATGATCTTGGTCTTACCATTAAAATGCTCAAGTGCAGTCAACTGATCTTGCAACCCCTTTTTCCTTTTCTTGGAGAAAATCATGATCTTGGTCTTAATAATATTAATGTGCATACCCACGTCTCTACAAAAATGCTCTTGTGCAATCAAATGCTCTTGCAACCCTTGGACAAATCTAGCAATCAAAATAAAATCATCCACATATAAAAGAAGCCTAACAACATACTCTCCCAAATGAGCCCCTTCCCCACCCTTCAAATTCAACCACTCCTCAAATTTGCAATTTCATATATGCCTCTTTCAAAATTTAGTTATTGTTTGCAATTTCATTTTTTATTTTTAAAATTATATAAATTTATGATATATGTATGCTGAATATTCTGACCTCTAAGGGATCAAAATTATCACTAATTTACCCTATAATCTTAATTGCATTGGAATCAAAACATGCTCTCATTTCCACAATTGGATGCCTTAAATTAATTAAAACAACCTCTATATCTAGTAACACGGGTATTAACCTTAGCTATCATTGTTATAACACTCCTTAAAGACTTGGGCTTTTTAATCTTTCATCGCTGCTTCTCAAATTAGAGACTCTAATATGAATAACACAAATTTCCGCTTTTTGCAAGCCAAAATCAGGCAAATGGATAATTCTCTTCCAAAAGGTGAAGAGGACCCCGATTTATCATGCAACTGCCCGCAGACCGTGCATAGATAATGCTTACTTCTTAACTTAGAATGAGCTTGTCTTTGCCTTGTAACTTAATCCTAACATTGTAAAAGGAGAGCATTTTTTATTTCACTGCATCTCACAATCCCAAATCCTAATGAGCTCTTAAAGCTTCGAGAGCACTTGGAAAGGAAAAAGTCTGTATGCTTCTTCTCGCCCAGAGCAGGTAAAGAGCTATAAGAGCTTAAGTTAGGAATAACACTAGCCTTTCATGATGGTGACTTGTCTTGGTAAAGCCTTCTACGTTCTTTGCTTTTTCTGCCAAGGACTGTCTTGGCCAAGACTGGAGAACAATCAGGAAACCTTTCCAGTCTTCAAACATATACACGTCGCAATTTGGTTGGAGCCTTCAAATATTCTTTTCTTGCAGATATCAATTATAAATAGTTAATCGGAGAGGCTGGCCTGATTTTGAAGACACGCTTGTCGCCAAACAAGGAGATTTATAAGTTCTCCAAGTTATCCAACTCTTTGCTCCAAGTAAAGAGAAATCTCACGTGCTTATATTGTGATCATAAATTTGATTTTGAAGACACTATTATACTTCAGTAGGTCTCCCTTCTATATCGTTCTATATTTTGCATGTTTCAGTCTGTGTTTAGAAGGCATGCAATGTAGTTGTGCGATGCACTTGATTGGTTTTGATACTTCGAGGGTACAGTTCAGAGGTCCCTAGGCATGTAAGCCAACCAACCTTTGAGCAATCAAGTAAAATAAATAAAACTATGTATAAATAGGCCACTTATGCACCATGCAACTACAATAGTACAAGGCAAATTTGTGTTGGAAGGGATGCTAGGATTGCCACCTTGTAGTGCCATTAGCACACTGGCAGGTTTCGAGTAATTATATTAAGGTTCATCATACCAACACTTGCTAGATTTGAGTCATTAAGACTCATCGCGCATACACAAATTCCAAAACAAACATCAAGACCCCCAACACATACAAGGAAAATAACTATATCTGAAGCATAGCCTTGTATAATGTTACACAATACTCGTGCCAAACCATCTAATTTAGGCTAATTAAACCATATAACTGCAATTATGGAAAGTGAAAAAATTTCCTGGAGAGGCACACTAGGATCGCCGCAAACTAGAGAGTACACATCATTGGCACAAGACATAACTGGTTAATAACACAATATTCTCACATTCTTCTTTATTCCATCACATGCACTTGCTAACCTCAAAACTGCATCGATTGGAGTAGGTTTACATAGACATACAAAACCAATAAATAAAGCAATTTCAGAGATTCCAACATAGTTGGTTTTCATTGAATTGGAGATAAGTAGAACCAGCTTTAAGAGATTAATATAGTAATGAATATTCACAGCACTTGAGATTTTTTTTGAGTTTTCTGGTAATTCTTGGAATTCTTTAGTTGATTTCAGAAATTCCTCTAAACAAGATACATATCATCCTAATGCAAATATTCCTACACATATTGCATTTAAAGCAAGACTGAATCGTTCTTATTGTGCCTGCCAAAAACTCTTTACTGGAGGAAAATAAACTGGTTCTTTTCTTCATTGTTCCATATAGCTTAAACCCTCCTTTCTCACTTTAATAAATGAGCCTTAGACTTTAAAAGGATTTAAAAGAGTCACCCATCACTGCAATATCTGTGGATTGAAGAACACGTGTACAAAGGCAACAAAGAAATCATAAATTATGAAATTTGAGGATGATTATTTGGTTTTCTTGTACCTCTTGAATATCTTATCTATAAACGAAAGTGATTTAGGGAAATAATGCAACATTAAGCACATACAGAAAGACAAATAGTTCCATTTCTGCTTAGCGACATCTACATGTGTAAGAAGAACGATGAACTTCAGTATGTACAGTATAATCAAGAGAATAAATAAATAAATTGCAATCAACCACAAGTTGAGGTTGCAGAAAAGATATCTAAATGGTCGAAAGGGACCCACAAAGACCATTACCGTGAGTTTGAAATATCTAAAAATAAGTGTGGTTTTATTCTAGGTACTTTCAAGGGCAATCAAAACTGCTGTCTTTTGCCAATTGCTTTCCATAAATCAAACACTAAAAACTGCTGAGGTACTTTGCTAAATTCCACAAGTATTAATTTGTTTCAAATCCAAGTTTAACTGTGGAAACCCTATTAAAACTTTAAATGCATGTCCCAAACTGCGAGTAAGAAAAGAAAAGGTAGTGTGTTTAAAACACTACAAATAACTAACTTCCCCAATTTTATTCTGAATAGAACTCTTGCTGCCTAACTGCCAGATCACGTCCATAATAATTAACCTAGCATCTCATCTCATAATTCATGGATCTTATTCAGGCACAAAGGAACTCTAGTTAGACTACAGATAAAGAAATTGTGTTCTTGTGATGAACTACAATGCCAAACCAAGTGCATATTAATCACAACTCTTGGATTATTATCAAATAGATATCCCGCCTGAGTAAATTCTCGAACTCTACAATTACTCTGCTCTTGCACAATAGAAAAAGATGATTTATATATTCTTCAAAGCTGGTGTACATGTTCCTAATCAATTCAATCTGATATCAGACTCCATACAGCATTTTGAAAAAGAATAAAGTAGCATATGCTTCTGCAAAAATCAAAATGGCCTATTTTCCAGAAAAAATACCCTGTACATTTAGAACAGGTAATCTCAGGGCTTCAATGCCAACGCCAAACCAATCTTGGGAGACTTATCAAGGGCCTTTGTGTCAAACTCTCCAGAAAGACTTAACACAGATTTGGGCATGAACTGATGCTGAAGTAGTGCACCAAGCTTCCCATGGTTGTTAAGCCTTGTTTTCACCGTGGTGATAGGGTCAAGAGCATAGGAGCTACCAACAGTGAAAGTGTTCTTGTTTTCTGAAAACCTGCGTGAAATCTCAGCAGCGACAGATGTCTTCGCAAGAGGGTTGACTGCATGCAGATATGATGCTTTCAAGGTGTCCCCCTTGTCCGCCCTTATTTACAAAACAGCAAAACCAGTATAAGTTTCAACTAAAAAGTCTCACATATATGTCATGAACACCATTGCATATATATACTTCATATTATAAAAAAGAACGGAGTTGATTAGGAATATCAAGATACATACAATATGACAGCAACACTGAATTCAGGTTTTGCAATGCCTATGCCTGCATTGTACTTTGTGAATAAACCTGAAGCAGTATCATATCCTACTTCACCACCAACAGTAAATACCTCGCTTCCAATTGCCCCAGAAAAGTCAATTACAGGCTTGGGAGTCAAACCAATGCTTGAGCTGAAGCCTGCATGCTCATGCAAATATTGCATGTCTATCTGGACAAGAAAAACAGGAGGAATAACCAAAAAATATGTAGATCAGTAGAGAATGATCTAAGACAATCAACACCAAACTAGACATTTTGGGATTAGCAAAGAAAATCAAACAGTACAATCAATATAGCTAAAGAATAAATGCTTATTAGTTTTAGAGAAAAATTAGGAAATGCATTAAGCTTGCACATAATGACACGACATTGACATGACAAGAACCTAGATGCTTTATGACCCACAATTATAACAACAATCTTCCTGAGGATGCCCCCATAAATCCTGTTAATTTACTCTGCAAAAATTGATAAGTAGAAAATAAACCATCATTAATCTAAATATTTTTACGTACCTTGCCAGATTTCTCATCTGGAAACTTGAAGCTAAGAACAGTCCTTGTACGAGGTATGATTTCATCAACAGTGATTTTAGTTGAGATCTGTCAGTCAAAAGTTCAGATCTAGTCTTAGAAATGCTCTAGGCAAAGTTAACAAGGACATGAGCATAATTGAGAACCAGAAAAGCAAACTTAAAAGAGAAAATAAAAGAAAGGTATTAAGGACTTAGTCATATTTCATGCTACACACATTAGAATTTGTGTCCACTTTTACATCAATAGTGGAATTCTGATACTTGTACTGTGTGTTAATATCACCACAGAAAAACCCCCCTTTGTTCACACCAGTGGATGTAAAAGCCTGTCCAGTCATACAATCAAGTATCAGCAAGTGGAGATAAAAAATGTGAAAATGACTGCAAATGATCAACAATAAAGGAACACAACAATATTAAGAAATTATGTAATGTCCCCAAATTAGCCCTGCGCTCTTCTTTTGGGTTTTAGCCTATTTCCGGAAACTCGTAGGCTAAGCAGTATTGGAAATTTAGGGTTTCCACTTTCAAAAAGTCCTGCTTCCAGCTCAATTCAGTTTCGGTAAGTTTTGTTGTGGATTTACTATTTATAGCAGTTGGCTATTTTTAGTAAGTCAATTTTGTGGCAATGGCATCGGCATTAGTTCAGCTCAAGTCATCTTATCCTTCTTCAGTTTCAGTTTGGTTTGGTTATCTTCATGGATTAAGTTTTATACTTAGTCATTTTTTATGTTTCTCAATTGTACCCCCACGCCTAGGAATGATCACTTCAAGTTGTTTTTAAAAGGGGGTCATTAAGGGGTCATTGGTGCATTTAATGAATTATTAAATGCTTTATTATTGCAAAAGTGAATTGGACGCCTAAAGGAGAAGTTGAATGATTTTTTAATATTTCAAAAAAAGTAAAGAGCAAAAAGGTGGCGCCCCTTTTGGGAAGTTGAAGTGATTCAACTTCTTGGAATTTGAATAGTCTTTTGTTGCTTCTTTTGCCAACTGAAGCCTATATATTGATGTTTTATGATGAGCTGATTATGCATATTTTTGAAGAGCAAAGTTACGCTGCTAGAATGAATCCAAAACCTGGCTAAGGGGAAGCTTAGCGAATCATTCTTTCTTCGGGCCTGCAACTATGGCTTCCTAGGAAGATTTTTTGAAGACCATGCTTCATTCAGGAGTGTGGATAGTGCTCAATGGTGATTTTATTTACAAACAGATTGCTGATTTATAATCTGTTTGTACTGCTGTTGTAATTGGCTGAAGCTAATTTCTGTTCATAGCTTCATTATCGAATTTTATTTCATTCTGGGTATTCGCTCATGCTGTGCAATTGTGAACGGCGACCCTTTGTGCAAATTCTTGGAATTTAATATTGAGTTGCTGATTTTTAAAGTCAAATCGACCCCCTCAAGAGGGCCGTACCTTTTGGAGCTTGTTTTGGAATTCGTGCCACCTGTTTCTCTCTGTTTTTGGCTCGATTTCTTCTTGGAACTTGGACGCCTAGTCTCTAGCTGTTGATTGGCTGTGGTTTGGAGACTTTCCGAGCTGATTCGGGAAAGATACGTACAATTCTGTGAGTTTCCTTGTTGCTGGTCTGATTTTCTGTTAACACTGTTTCTGATCAGACTTATCAAATATTGGTATTTTGCTAGTTGTGCTTCAATTTCATATCATTTAATCATTGTAAATGTTAGAGGAAGTGATACTCTAACTATTGGTTGAATTAGGAAGCATATCTTTGAGTTTTGCAGCTTATTTTCATTATTGTAAAGCTGATTAGTAGTACTAACAGCTCTTTTTTATTTGCTGCAATTTTATATCTGTTTTACACTCCCACAATTGAGTGGTTGAGTTTTAGAATAAACATTTATCTTGTTTGTAATTTCCCCCCACATTATAAGTGGTTGTGTGGACAGTATTCCCCCCACGTTAATAAGTGGAAAAGTGGATTTAAAGGCTGGCTTGCCGCCTAACAATTGTTTTAAATTCACCCACTGAATAAGTGGAGTATTCCCACCGCTTGTGGATGCCTGCATCAGTAGATGAATTGTACTCTCAGCTTTGTTTATGCCTAACGATCCTCTGACCATATGCTATCACCTCGCCCACATTGGGATCTTGGTGAACATCCTTGGTTAGAGTTATCTTCTTTGCTGGTTTACATTTTGGAGCTAACGCTAATCAGTGTTTGGTTGCTGATTTGAATGTTAATTTTGGGAAAAAATTAAGGGGGAATATTTCAAATTAGTATTCCCTTGTCTGCTAACTATCTAAACTAAAATTCAAAACAGTCAACTGAAAACATGATTACAAATAAATAAGGGTTGGTGTGACACTCAATCAGAAAAAATGATTGTGTATTGAATACCTCTTTGGTAGTCTCAAAGCTTATTAGAACACCATATGTAACACGTGTACATGTATTCATATTCAAATTCAAGTCTAAACCTTCATAAAATTAATAGCATATATGCCCAGAGGTTAAGTATAGTAGCATTCTATTTGCATGGCATTGACACGGTGTGCTAAAAGTGTAAATGGAATTCAATTACCCAGGTCTAAAACAGGGAAAACACAGCAAATGCTTGGATAACTTAAAAACACTCTAATATTCATATGTATAAAAGAAATTGACAAATTTTGTTATTTCATGTAAAATATAATGTGTTGAGAATCAAGATAACATAAAAATAATAAATTAAAAATGCCAATTGTTGTGGTTTAATGTGACACCCCAAGATATTGTCAGTATCTGGGTGTGCCTACTGTCACTTCAAGCAGCTTTTCAAAACAGTAATATAAAATAAGCTTTGTTGTACAAGGCAACAAAAAGCCTCCTTTACATCTATTTGTGTGGATTTAACATTTATGATGCAGATTGCCCTCTCAAACAGATAAGTTAAATGCAAAAGAGTTATTTACTAATCTTTTTACAGATGAGTGACAATCAGATTTCAGACCAGTGGGTTTACATGCCCCACAATCCTAAATCATCACAGCAGAAATGAATTGTTATTTGTATTAAGAGTAGAAGATAAACGGGGTGGCATTATTCCATTGAAATTAAGTGAGTCTGGAGCTAAGGCCTATCCTCAAGCAACTACATAAGCAGACTTTGACATACAAGTGCATCAAAAATAATTAAGAATCCCTACAAGCATATATTCACACTGATTGCAGCTTGAACATTGATCTTTATATTAAAACATAGCAGATAAGCATTATCACAATCTTGACATGATCTTGACGGAATTTAGAGACAGAGCAATTCAACTACAAAAATCCTCACTAATACACCACATTCTTGTGGTGAATCTTAACATCAATTTTAGTACAAAATGATCTCTCATGGACCTGAAGGCTGAAATATAATAAGCACAGAATGAAGGCCTAATTCATAATCAGACCACATAAACATCTAGCCTATTGAACTAAGCCACAATGCTTCCAACTATGCCTCAGTCTTTGTTGTCATGTCATGACTTGAGAAAGAAAATAAATAGGAACGATGAGAAAAGACACAAAGGAATATGAAACACAAGAATACACCAGACACACTAAGAGTACCTCTGCCAAAAGGCTGATTATGATTTGTGCCAACAAAGAAGCCTCCTTATATTGGGAGAAGAATTACCCATAGTTACCCTTGGAGCTGCAAGTAATCATGTTTGCCACAACTCAATCTTTGTTTCTCCCTCCATCAGCAATGTTGAATCTAGATGCATTGTTTTTGTCTCCACGAGTCTTGTGTGCCTTCCCTAGGCAGATGTTATCTTGAAATGCTCTTAGAAGTAGAACACATAAATCACCTTCCACAAAACTTTAGAGACAGTGCCTACATACAATTATCACGAGGTTTACATATTCATTAGTACAATTTCTGTCACTTCCCCTCATGGCCCAAAGGATTCATGGTAACCCAAGTCTTTCCATGTTGCCTTACATTGGAATTGAAAGAAAATTGAGTGTAACTGTATCTTTCTTCCATGCTCGTGTACACTTCGAATTTTCAGCTTCTGGCCCAGAAAAGCAACACAGTGGATCAAATTTTTATGTGTCAGTTCAGACTACACCATTTTGAATTGAAGGGACTTCATCTAGATTGTGGAGGGGGAACCTCATCCATAGGGACAGCAGCAAGAGGAGGGGATAACCTTGGGAGCATCAAAAATAGGAAGAGGTGCCTTGAGAGCATATAGAATTTGCATTTCAAGGTAGAACGGGAAGGGTGGATAAAGTAGGTGTACTGAATACTTCACTACATTTGGAAATTAGTAAAATTCCTCTTTTATTAGCATCCCATGGGGGACATAGCATGTGAGTAGGAAAACTTGTAGTAGCCTTTATTAAATTAAATAAATAAATGTAATATTTCCCCTCCCCCATATGAGGAGTATGGGGCAAGTAATCTATTAAAGGGGCCCCATTTTAGTTAGCATGATTTGTGATCTCATCCATCAGATTTCCTTTTTGGATCAATAGCTAAGGGTTGCCATTCCCTGTTAGGCAATTTATAAATATGGGTTTCCTTCCTTTTGTAAGTATCTTGGGATTTGTTAAGTAATCTAGTCTCTACTTTATGTTGCTTCGACACCTTGCTTCAAAGAGAGTCCTTGAACTTGAAACATTGTGCTTGTTGTGCCTACTTACAATCCTCAGGCAGAAACACCTTAATAATGAATGTTGGAATGTTTTTCTTTTATTGTTTATCTATGCATTTTGCTTTGTTAGTTGAGTTGTAGACAAAGGTTGAACTAGCCTTCACAATACTCTCAAAACCGATGAAAGGTTAAGCTTTGAAGAGGGAACCCAATTGACCCATTCTTTGGTGCAATGCTTCCTTTTTCCTTATGTTTCTCTAAATCCCTTTTCCTCCTATCCCTTTTCACTGCAAATTTTAATGCACACAGGAACCAGACTTCTCTAGAGTTTGCTCAAGTGGTTGTGAAGCTATTGCCTTGAGAAATCTGGTGGTGTTGTGCCCATGCCATCAGGGATCTCCAACAGTATGTTCAATCAAATGAGGCACATCTTCAAGTACAAAAAGCAAAGTGATAAAGGGCACTTTGGCAAGGGCTCAATTAGGTGGCACTATATAAAGGAAAAGTTTTTTACAACTATCCATGGTGTATTTGGGAATCTCATGTTTTATCTGCTTTTCCAAGATCATTAGTTCAATGCCTCAGTTCCATTACTTCTCTTGTAGCCATTCAAAAGTCTTTTCCAGCTGATTTTCAACTAATCAAAAACTCATTTACAAACCTTCTAGAATTGCTTCAACCTTGATGTGCTTCTAGAAACTCTCCAACATAAGCTCCGCCAATTTCATCCATTTTTTTTCAAACTTGACTGTTTCCAAAATTTTACCTAAAATCATGAGCATGCCTAAAGTTTCAAGTCTTAAAAGCTTAAGGACTGCCTTGATCAAAGAAGGATCTATATTCTAAATCCTTTCCTTAGTCTTCTCCATCCCATAAAACATATCCAACAATCCCTTAATCTAGACCTTGGTGTCAACCTCTTCAGCAATGCTCCCTGATAATTTAGAAAGTAATGAGTGCTCAAATTGCTCTTGTACTTTCCTCACCTCTTCTTGTTTCAATAACCAAGGATTACATGTTTAATTGTCCCTGTAATCCTTATAATTTATGTCTTTACATGCAGTAAGTCTCTACCTATGATTCATATGATTCGTGACATACCCCTTATGCCTACCATGTGAGTGAAGAGAGAGGTCGATATTCTCTTTGTAAATTTTAATGACCAGATTATGTGCACAGAAAATAATTCAAAAAAAACAGAAACAATAACACAGCAGATACCCTGGGAAAACCCTCCTCTTGAGGGAGAAAAACCCAGCAACAAAGATCTCTCTTATATTTATAACAGTGGCAACAATTCTCTTTACAATGAGGCCTAACACAAAGTCAATATACAGCACCTGTGTAAGATGCAATAAAAGAGAAAACAAACTGACTTTCCTTCAGATTCAGATTCGGCCTTAGAGGAATTCTCAGACTGTTCTTGATCAACTCGCAATCTGTACTTGCTGCTCTTGAAGGAATTCGCTTCACAGATCGTCCTTAACTGAAATCATACTTCACAGTTCGCACTTGAAGAAGTTCGCACTTTGACAGAAATCGGACTTATATAATTCGCTTCTTGAATGATATTTGCAATAAGAAATTCATACTGGATGATGTATAGAGTGAACAATATGAACTTCTATATATACAATACTATGAGAGATCGCGTCTCTTGAGGAACAAGGTCGGCCTCAACCATAAATTACAATTTGAATAAGGCAAGCAACAAGTCGGCCAAGATAAGACAATTATCTTCTAGAAGTCGGCCATAATACAAAGATAAATATTTAATACAAATCATAAAGGAAGTCGGCCTCAAGTGAATTATAATGTTGCCAAGAAAATCGCTCAAAGTAAATGACTCATATAAATAGCCGATAGGCTACATTTATTATGTCTTCACTCGTGGCTGGAAGGATGAACCCGAAGCTGCTCAAAACATTAACACTCCCTCTCAGCTAAGGAGAGAACTTCCAGCTGCTCAAGACAAATCAACTCAACATGATGTTAGAAATCGCCTCAATACGATATCCACCATAAAGGCAACAACCACACTATGGTGTGTTCAAGTGTTCATCACTTGCGTGATGTTGTCACCTCAACGTGACATTCACAAGTACAAGATATGTCATGGAGTCTCACACATGACATCCACCATGACTCAAACTCAGAGGGTGGAAACAAGGGCTTACACCTCAAATTCTTCCGTCTCAGAAGAAAATGCATTAACAAGGACTTGCACCTCAAATTCTTCCATCTCAGAAGAAAATGTATTAACAAGGACTTGCAACTCAAATTCTTCCGGCTCAGAAGAAAATGTATTAACAAGGACTTGCACCTCAAATTCTTCCGTCTCAGAAGAAAATGTATTAACAAGGCTACACTGATACTGAGACTCTTACTCAGTCAAGGCTGAATTCTCAACCATACCAAGCTTATCTCGGAAGTATTCAAACTTTATCCTGGCGAGAGGCTTGGTGAGAATATCTGTCGTCTGCTCATCAGTGCTGATGTACCTTAACTATACAGCCTTCCTCAGTACCATATCTCTGATATAGTGGTACTTGATCTCAACATGCTTGGTTTTGTCATGAAACACAGGATTGACAGAAAGCTTCACACAACTCTGATTATCACAATGAATGATAGTAGGCTCCATTGATTGTCCAAACAATCCTGCAAAGGAGCTGAAGCCATCTGCTTCGAGTTGCCATACAAGCTGCTATGTACTCGGCCTCTGGCGTACTCAATGCTACATGGCTGCTTCCTGCTGCACCGGAAATCATAGTAGAACCCAAACTGAAGCAACAACCAGAGGTGCTTTTCCGATCTGTGACACAACCTGCCCAATCAGAATCAGTGAAACCATGTAACTCCAAGTCTGCATCTGAAGTATATCTCAACCCATATCCAACTGTGCCACGCAAGTATCTCAGGATATGTTTAGCTGCAACAAGATGTATCTGTCTCGGATCACACATAAAGGCTAAGTGCACTCACTGCATAGCAAATATCAGGTCTAGTGTTAACTAGATACATCAAGGATCCAATCATTGTCTGTACAATGTAGGATCCACCAAATCTGAACTAGCTGCAGCCTCCTTCAATTTATGTAGATTGGTCTCCATAGGTGTAGACATGGATTTGCAATCCATCATGCCAAATCTCTTAAGTATATCAATGGTGTACTTCCCTTGACTTAGAATCATTCCATCTGGTTTCTGCCAGACTTCTAAGCCAAGGAAGTAATGCATGAGCCCAAGATCCTTCATCTCAAATTCAGAAGTCAAATCCTTCTTACATTCAAGAATCAGGTGATCTTCTCCAGTAAGGATCAGATCGTCAACATATAAAACCAAAATTAATGCATCACCATTGATTACCTTGAAGTAGAGATTTGAATCAGCATCATTCTTCAAGAAACCCAAGCTTGATAGGTACCGATCAATCCTTTCGTACCATGCACGAGGAGCCTGCTTAAGACCATACAAAGCCTTCTTCAGCTTGCAAACATGAGACTCCTTCCCATGAATCTCAAATCCATCAGGTTGCTCTATATAAACCTCTTCCTCACTCACTCCATTGAGAAAGGCTGTCTTTACATCCATTTGGTGAATCTTCCATCCTCTAGATGCAGCAATAGCAATGATGGTTCTGACTGAAGTGTAGCGAGCAACAGGAGCAAATGTCTCATCATAATCAACTCCCTCTTTCTGGGAGAACCCACGAGATACAAATCTTGCCTTGTACTTCTCAATGCTTCCATCTGCAGCATAATTAATCTTGAATAGCCATTTAGAGGAAACCACAGACTTGCCCTCAGGTCTAGGAACAATATCCCAAACATCATTCTTAAGAATTGATTGATACTCCTCTGTCATAGCATCTCTCCAAACTTGAAGACTAGATGCTTCCTCAACACAGGTAGGCTCAGATTCTATAATCTGACTCATCAAGGCAACATAACTGGAGAACTTATGTGGCCTTTTGCTTTCTCTGAATGTGCCTCTAGGAGCTGCAAAACTTTCAGCCTCATGCATAGTACGCCTGGCCCATAGAGGTCTCTTTCTCTCAATAACAATGTCAGTAGGCCCATCAGTAGGTTCCAAGGGTTCAACAGGATCAGCTTCTTCTTTTGGTTCTGAAGTCTCCCTCTGAATCTCAGGAGTATGGTCAATTTCCATATCCTGAGGAGATTCTTCATTATCAATCTCCATATGAATCCCTCTGGATCTTCTAAATGCAACATCTTCCTCGAAAGTGACATCCCTACTAATCTCGATCAACTTCTGACCTGGAATGTAAATTTTGTAGGCTTTTGATGTCTCACTGTAGCCCACAAATATTCCCTTCTTGCCAGAAGGCTCCAACTTGGTTCTCTTTTCCTTGGGAACATGAATATAAACAGGACTTCCAAAGATCCTCAAATGACTGACTTCAGGCTTCTTCCCAGTAAAGGCTTCTTCTGGAGTCATATTCTCCAAGATCTTGTGAGGACTTCTGTTCTGGACATACACAGCTGTCCTGGATGCTTCTGCCCATAGGAATGTTTGTAAATCTTGATCATGGATCGTGGCCTTTGTTGCTTCCACAATCGTTCTGTTCTTTCTTTCTGCAACACCGTTTTGTTGAGGATTATAGGGAACACAGAACTCCCTCTTAATCCCTGCATCAATACAAAAATTCCGAAAACTACCAGAGGTCTATTCTCCACCATTGTCAGATCTAAGGACTTTTATTCTTTTACCAGAAATATTTTCTACCAAGGCTTTAAACTCTTTAAACCTATCCAATACTTCCTCAAACTCTTTAGATTTCAAAAAATAAATCCAAGTCTTCCTAGAGTGATCATCAATGAAAAGAACATAATACAAGAAACCACTCGAAGAAGGAACAGCCATAGGACCACATAAATCAGAATGAATAAGCTCTAAAATATGCTTAGATCTATTTTCTCTACTATGAAAGGGGGCTTTTATATTCTTACCTAATGCGCAGCCCTTGCAAGTACCTTCGTGCTCTTGAGTGAACTTAGGAAGGCCCGTCACCATCTTCTCCATGATAGGTAGGGCTCGGAAGTGCAAGTGAGCCAATCTCCGATGCCAAAGATCACAAAGACTTGAGGAGTCATGAACCAAAGCTTGTAAAGAATGTGTGCAAACCTTGTAGAGGTTATCATGTCTAACTCCAATTACTTGAGCATTCTTGAAGCTAGAGTTTTCCATCCAAACTAGAACTTTGCCTTTGGAGAAGGCAACTTGATATCCTTTATCTTCCAAAGCTGAAATAGAGATAAGATTGCGCTTGATTCCAGGAACATAAAGAACGTTACCCAATTGAAGTGATATGCCGGAATCCAAGTGAAGTGTAGAGGTCCCAATTCCTTTCACGGAGTAGCTGGCATCATCTCCAATGATGACTTGTTCAAAAGACTCCTTTTCCACCAAACTTGATAAGTGCTCCTTAAAGCCGGTAATATGACGTGAAGCACCACTGTCGATTATCCAAGTGTTGGTGTCAGGAAGGTACACTGCTTGATAATGCTGAATAGAACAAATATTCACTTGAATCCTTTTGAGGAGAGGCATCATCAACATCTGCAACGGTGGCCTATTGCTTAGGTCTAGTTGGACAATACTTGGCGAAGTGCCCAAACTTGTCACACCTAAAACATTGAATCTTGGACATATCCCTCTTCTTCTTGAATGGAGGTGCATCATCATTTCCCTTGTCTCGATTCCTCTTGAAGAATCCTTTCCTTCCATCTTTTCCTTTCTTCTTTGAAGTATGGGAGGTGAGAACATGAATATCTTCATTCCTTGAACTTTGACCAATGCCTCTTGCCATCAACCTAGATTCCTCTTGAATGCAATCAGATCTTAGGCGATCAAACTTAGGCAATTTTGACCTTGCACTGATTCCCTGAATGTATGATTCCCAAGACAAAGGCAGCCCATTGAGAGCAAGCATAGTCAGATCCTTGTCTTCAACCATATGCCCAATCGTTGAGAGCTGATCTCTCAAATTTGAAATCCTCATGAAGTATGCAGTAACAGATTCTCCCTTTGACATCTTCACATGATGCAATTGATGCTTTAGTGCAAGGGCTCGGCTGGTATTGTTGACTTCGTACATCTCTTCCAAGGTCTTGAGCATATCTCTCGCTGTCTTCAACTTAGAGATGATAGGAACAATATGATCTTTGATAGAGTCAACCAATATCTTCATTGCTTTAATGTCTTTCTTCAGCCATTGCAACTTTTCTTCTTCCTCCGCAGGTTCAGAAATGTTAGACTCCACGAACTCACCCAAGTCATTTTCACGTAAGGTGAGCATGATCCTAAATCTCCATGAAGTGAAGTTGGATGCACCTTCGAGTCTATCTTCAACCTTCAAACCATTCACCATCTTGACTGATGTAGATTAGTGAACAACAAAAGGATATGCAGATTTGTAATAATCTGATCACGATCCTCTCAAACCCGCTCTGATACCATGTAAATTTTAATGACCAGATTATGTGCACAGAAAATAATTCAAAAAAAACAGAAACAATAACACAGCAGATACCCTGGGAAAACCCTCCTCTTGAGGGAGAAAAACCCAGCAACAAAGATCTCTCTTATATTTATAACAGTGGCAACAATTCTCTTTACAATGAGGCCTAACACAAAGTCAATATACAGCACCTATGTAAGATGCAATAACAGAGAAAACAAACTGACTTTCCTTCAGATTCAGATTCGGCCTTAGAGGAATTCTCAAACTATTCTTGATCAACTCGCAATCTATACTTGCTGCTCTTGAAGGAATTCGCTTCACAGATCGTCCTTAACTGAAATCATACTTCACAGTTCGCACTTGAAGAAGTTCGCACTTTGACAGAAATCGGACTTATATAATTCGCTTCTTGAATGATATTCGCAATAAGAAATTCATACTGGATGATGTATAGAGTGAACAATATGAACTTCTATATATACAATACTATGAGAGATCGCGTCTCTTGAGGAACAAGGTCGGCCTCAACCATAAATTACAATTTGAATAAGGCAAGCAACAAGTCGGCCAAGATAAGACAATTATCTTCTAGAAGTCGGCCATAATACAAAGATAAATATTTAATACAAATCATAAAGGAAGTCGACCTCAAGTGAATTATAATGTTGCCAAGAAAATCGCTCAAAGTAAATGACTCATATAAATAGCCGATAGGCTACATTTATTATGTCTTCACTCGTGGCTGGAAGGATGAACCCGAAGCTGCTCAAAACATTAACACTCTTGCAGGCCAGTTTCATCTCTTTCAATTGCTCCTATGTGCCTTGCTATGGAACAGAAAAAGAAGTGTTCAACAAAGGTTGATAGGATGAAGGGAGAGCTTGACAACCTCACCTTTATCTACTAAGCTCATCACCAACATCTTGTTATTTTCATGATAAACAAAGTTTTGTACCTAGCCTCTCTCTCTTCTTGCAAAGAGGCAATAATATCAATTCAAAGATCTTCATCAGTCCTATCCAAGTCTTTCATTGACATTCTCATCACCAACATCTTGTTATTTTCATGGTAAACAAAGTTTTGTACCTAGCCTCTCTCTCTTCTTGCAAAGAGGCAATAAAATCAATTCAAAGATCTTCATCAGTCCTATCCAAGTCTTTCATTGACATTCTTGACCATCATATTTGTTTTGAGTGGTATAATTGCCATACTATTCTCCAATAATTTGGCTAGCATTCTAAAGATAAGAGAATCCTTTGACATCATCAATGTCAAGCCTTATACTTTGCTTTCTTGGTGGGATACTGTTGATGTGTTTTTCGTGACCGCACCAACGCAGAATAAAGTCGCCAACGGCTACCCTATCCTCTCTTGATCAAAGTATTCCGCACGCTAAGATTGCAAGACAGTTCGTGCGTTCAACTCCAAGGTTCTTTTAGTGCGAATAGTCTCAGTTGGCTCAATGTGATTTGCAGGTATTTCAAGGGGACTTACGGAATTATTCAACAACAGAGGAAGGGGGTTCCACAATTCGACATCTTCCTGGCAAAGCAAACTTAGACAAATTCCCGAGGTGCAACTGTGCATTCAATCTTTCTTGAATCTGAGCAATATCTGCGAGACTGTCTTGGGGGCACATATCCACTGAGAAATCTCTTTTTTGATTTTCCATTTTATTTTATTTTTTGAATTTTTTCAACTTTTCACTTTTTTTGGATTTTTTGACATAAGAGAGATCTAACATATCTCTGATTTGGCACTTCAAAGTTCATACTGGTTCCTTCCAACCTCTAGAACAATTCAATGCTCGCCCTCCTTCTAGCGCCAATTCTGTTGATGTGTTTTTCGTGACCACACCAACGCAGAATAAAGTCGCCAACGGCTACCCTATCCTCTCTTGATCAAAGTATTCCGCACGCTAAGATTGCAAGACAGTTCGTGCGTTCAACTCCAAGGTTCTTTTAGTGCGAATAGTCTCAGTTGGCTCAATGTGATTTGCTGGTATTTCAAGGGGACTTACGGAATTATTCAACAGCAGAGGAAGGGGTTTCCACAATTCAACAGATTTATCAATAAAGCACGGGTTTCCTATTCTAACTGGAAAGTACTGAATTTAAAGTGGTTGCAGGGTTTAGAGAGTCTAAATCTATTCTAAGTGCGGGATATGGAGCTCAACTTCAGCAAACTTCAACCAGGCTCCGCTTTGCCTCACTTCAGACAGCCTCCACAGAACCGGTGCAATCTTTAGAGGAGTAGCTCAAGGTGTTCAGATCACAACTTAGCATGAAAGTACCATCACAACGATGCATATAGACATACAAATCATGATTGAAGTTAAGTACACGATATTCCAGTTGACCACACAAGGCGCATTCACCATCAACAAATACACTAGTGGTATGGATAGACGAAGTTGCTTAGATCAAACACCACATTCCACAGCTAACATCTACTTGCATAAAAATGAAATTATGGTACTCTACACTACTTGAAGTAGAAGGGATGAAGAAACCTCGCTAGCTATCCATAACAAAGACGAATTTCACCATCAATGAAAAGATCTTTTATTATGAAAGTTTTACACAACAATCTCTTGCAAAAGTTTTCAAAGGAAAACTTTCCTCCTTCAACTACACTATCAATCTATACTAAGCTACTTCTAAGTTGTCCCTCTATTCTAATTTCTACTCTAATCTAATGTCTCATCTGATGATATACAAATGAGGGGGGATGCCCCTTTATATAGCTGGCCAAGTCCAACGGACGGCTCAGATTACAATCGGCTGGATGGCCCAGATCATGCCACCTCAGCCCTAAACAAGATTCACCCTAAAAACCGCCACAAAGAAGAGTGGGGTAATAAATGAGCAATTAATGGCCACCATCTTCTAGAAGATTCCAGTTTTGAAACGCGTTCACATTGTTCTTGTTCCTGACTGCAGACTTGATCAAACAGCTTCAACTTCTGGCATGGCATGCGCATTCTCATTTTGAAATTCCAAGGCTGCAACCTCATTCTTTTGCTCGACAATGATTTCCTTCTTGATATTGTTCTTCAACTTTGAAGTACTTGCTTGGGTTTCCATTTTTCTCTCCATCCTGAGCTTTGAAAACATCTCTTCTTTGTTACTTGAGCTGGGCACATACTAAGTCTCAACACTTAGCCATTTCTTGCGATTTTTCTTCCTTTGAGGCTGAAATGTCATCTTGGATTACTTGCTTCATCACTTCAAGTCATCACCGCTTGGTCTCGACGTTCCTCCTGCAAAACAAGCAAGGAGAAGAGCATCAGAACACTTCAATATAAACTCAACTTACTTACCTGGATTTTCATGTTTTGATCTCCAAGGGTTCATCGTTTTTCCTCTAACAAACTTCATCCTCAAATTCTTCATGCCTTAGCCAAATTTGCAACCCATCTTGTATTCTGCCTAGGCGTACTTCACTCTGATATTTCATCCAACTCTGGCTCAAGCAAAATGTTTTCATCAGGAACTTGATCAAAAATTATCTAGGTGCCCAACTTCAAATTCATCCGCCAAGGCGACATATTTCAACATCCTTTTCCTTTCTTGCCTTAGAAATTTTTTCAAACTTTTACTTAGGAAATTCATTATTTTAGTGCCCATCAAAAATCTCCATCCTGAAGGCTTCAGCGAAATGTGGAAGACTTTGAAATCCATTCCTTGTCGAAGATCTTCAATACCTAGAAGAAAATTTCTTTCAGAACTTGTCGAATTCATGGGTGTACAACGAACGGGTTCGTTTAATTTTCTTGAATTTCGAACCTTAGAAAAATAATTTTCAACAAATTTATTCTTGTTCTTCATCTCTGGGTGTATCTTGTTGTTCTGACTTGAAAATTCTTAATCAAACCTGTGAAGTTGGCATCTTCTGACTTTTCCACTGGCAACTCTATTCATGTTTCTGAAAAAATTCATACCTCCAAGTCTAGGCGTGATTTTCCTAAGGAAGAAAATTTGTGCCTTAGAAAAAATAATTTCAATCACTTAGCACATTTTGCACTTTTGCCTTAGAAAATTTTTAAATTCACCTTCAATCATTCTCCCTATGAAGAAAATTTTATCAACTCACTTAGAAAAAATTTCCTTCAAATGCCTTGGGCGCATTTTGGATGTCATGAGGGATATTTTTAATTTCAACTCCTAGCACTTTATCAACCTCACCTTCCTATGGCGTATTTGACACTTGAAGAGGATTTCTATTTCCACGCCTTAGCAATATTTTATTTCATTTTACCTCACCTTGCATGGCCCATTTCGCATGAGGTGGAGGATAAACTTCCAACGCCATCTTTGACCTCCCTTGACTTCCTTCTTACTTCTTAACATGGGCGCATTTGAGACATAGAGGAGGATGGGCGCAATTTGCATATTGAGGGGAATTTTGACTTTCAACGCCCTTGGTATTTTGTCCTCACATGCCTTGATTTGGGCGCATATTGCATGTGATGAAGGATAAAGCTTTGACCCTTTGACTTTGCCTTGAAGTAACATGGGCGCATTTGGCCTATAGTGAAGGATAAAAACTTGTCTTTTTCTTGCTGAAGTGAGGGCGCATTTTGGCATAGGAGGAGGATAAACATCAACACTTAGGAATTATTTTGCATGCCACTACCTTGAGCTGGGTGCATTTGGCCTATGGAGGTGGATAAAACTTTATGCCTTAGAAAATCCTTCTTGTCTTCTTCCTGTGAGGTGGGGCGCATTTAGCATGTTGAGGAGGATTTAAGTTTGCCTTAGAAATTTTTACCAACCTCTTCCTAGCATGAGGGCGCATTTAGGGGTGAGAGAAGGATAACTCATGCCTTAGAATATTTTTCTTTCAACCTCTTTAAAGTGGGCGCATTTAGGCTAGGGAGCAGGATCAAACTCATGCCTTAGAATATTTTATCAACCTTTCAAGCTTGAGGGCGCATTTTAGATAGGCAGGAGGATGAAGCTTGATACTTAGTGTTTTTCCTGACTCTCCAGCTGAAAATGGGCGCATTTCTTAGTTCTTGCAAGATGAACTTAGACTTAGCCATTTTTCCTTTCTTCTGCCAGAATCTCCATGTCCTGCTATTTATAGTAAGTCTTCTAATTTTCATATCTCTGAAGCTCGGATTGATTTGAAATTTTAACCACATGATCCTCATGACCCTATTAATCTGTTCACACTGCCATCTTGAGCTGACCTGCTAAAAATAGCACATTTCTGAAGGTGGTTTGCTATTTATAGTAACTGCCTACTTCGAAGACCTCCACAACTCCGTTTGACTTGAAATTCGAATGCTGTGATCCTCATCGAGTGACTTACCTGTTCACACTGGCGCCTGCTGCTGACTTTCTATTTATAGCCTGTTTCTAGAATGACTTACTATAAATAGTAAGTGCTCCGTTTGCCTTCAAATTTTACCATTGGATAGCTTGAAAGATGCTGATCGCAGTGGGATACACCGGTTTTCGGAAATTCTGACTTTTTACCCCTCTTTTTGGGTCTCGAAGCTAGAAACCCTAATTTAACTTGCATGCATATCAAATGACCTCCGTTTGACTCCGTTTCTGTTGCATTCTATTCTGTTTGTGATTTTGATGCGCTGGGAAGTGGCTGCCCGAGTGCATCTGCTAAAAATAGCAAGTTGTTGAAGAAGTGATTATCTCCGTTTGCATGTCATATCACTGCGTAGCTCTCGAAAAACCCACAAGGAATATGCAGACATGCAAAGAAAACCTTGACATGCAAACCCTAAAGATAGCCTCTGAAGGCTGAACTCTGAAAGTCGTTATCTCACTTTGCATGTTATACCATTGCGAAGGTCTCAGAAAACCCAGAAGGAATTACCCAACACGCACTAAAGAACTCTGCATATAAACCCTGAAATTTGCTCTAAAAGCTGAACTGCTAAAAATAGCAAGTTGTCTGTTCTGGCTCAAAATTTGCAGACGAGCAGCTTGATGTGCTCTGGATGCAGTGTGACTGTTGAAACTTTGAAAGTGCTGAAGGAACGCCCGGAATTGCACACTTACTAAAAATAGTAAGTTGTCGGAATCTGATGAAATTTCAGTGGAAACTTACTGAAAGCACACTGACATCAATGTTAATCTATGTTTTCAATTTATACACCTCGTTTGACCTTAGATTGACCAGGAAAGTACAAACCCTAATTTTTAGACTTGGCCAAATTTCACGTTTAAACTCACAGACGGGCACATCCCCAGAAAGATAGACAGCAGAAAAGAGAGACAACGACAAAACAAACAAAAATCAAGCCAAAAGACGGAAACGAAGCAAAAATTAGGGGGTCCCCATTTGCAATGGGGCGATGTGTGAAAAAGGTCACAACAGATACCAAGACTTAAAGGTCATTTGGTGTGCTTCTCATTCCAACTACAATGTGCCATCCTATCAAAATTCATGTCCACGCCAATAACATGGTCTCTTCTTCTAATTATGGCATGAAAAATGCATTTCATTCCAAGATCCCACCATTTAAATGGTAGCATCTTGGTCTTCTTATGATATTTTTGACCAACTCAAGATCATTAGTCATATTGTTCCAAGACTCCCTTTGGTTACAATGGTTCCTTGTATTCTTCATCTTCTATATTGGGCACATGTTAAGTCTTTTCTGCTTAGAGGATAGGTTAAGCCCATGTGATCCAACATTCTTAATCACATTTTTCTCCCTATAGTATTCTAACTTTTTTGAGGCCATTGCTACAATTGTTTTTACTTCAAAAAAGCTCCATGCCATTCTTGTAAGTAAACAATTCCTTTTCTTTGAGCCTTTGATCAATTTCATTCTTAGCAATATGGGTAAATATTCCTCAATAAGTGGTGATAGCTCTTATACTACTTGGGTGAAGTCAAAATGGTATTGTTTTGTGAAACTAACCCTACCCTTTGCCTCCTACTCCATGATCCTCTTTGTAGTCACCTTTTGAGACTCTAACATCCTTTGTACATCTAACAAGTAGTATCCATTGTATACCCTATGTAGGTCAAACCCTCCTTTTAGTCATCCTACGACATCTTTTCCAATTCCACCTACTTATCCAAATTGTCTACTTATTCAAGCAAGTTTCCGACTCAATCCTCTAGTAAATCAAAGGCATGATGTTAGATCAACAAGCTAACCTTCCTTCTAATCTTGATAATGATTCCTTTCAAATCATGATATTTCGGTCTCCCGCTCTCTTAACTAAATTGCATGTAACAAAATCTCCAGCCTCTACAAACCATTCTTGTGACTTTAACAACACTTGGTGACACCAATAAAAAAATTGTTTTGCATGGATCATTTATCTCAAGTACTCCAAGTAAAAGAATCTCTAAGTCAAAAACTTTGGTAATTGATAAGAGGGTCATCAAAACCCATAAACCCTAACGTATACAAGATCATGCACGATCCAACAATCACTTGTATCTTTCATTACTTTAGCCAATTCATTGTCATGTGTAGAAAGGACCCTAGACCTACACTACTAGAAAAAAACCAATAAGTCGGTCCCAGGAACATCCTATAGAATCCAAGAGGGTCAAGCTAGTATGTTGAAGAAATGTGTTTTGTGCATATCTAAATTGGAACTTTTAAGGTGGCCCTATTTGCACAATCTTTTGGCATCCAATTTATGTGGAATTTGTGAAGAGCTTCTTTACATTGATCTAGAAATGAGGAAACAAAGTGAGCAAAAATGGAATGCAACTCATAGTCTTGACCAAAAGAGAGCAATGTCAAATTTGTATCCAAGGATGTTTATTTGCAATCCAAACCAAATTGCATATCAATTGAAATGTTCATTGTTATACTTGCCAAGACTTGAATTGCCATTAAGAAGAAACATTAATGCCATCTCTAGAAGATTACTCTTTTGAACAAAGGTGTCATTTTGAGATTTAGGAACATCTCTCCACAGATATTTTTGTTGATGTGAACAAGGGTATTTCTATCGGGTTTCCCCTTAGTAGTGTGAACAAGGCACATTATCTAACTAGTCATTAGTTAGGAACTATTCACACATGTTCACATGTTAAGTTTACTTAGGGCTCTAGGAATATTTCTAGAAGTATCTAATACGCATGTGATCTTATTGTCTAATTGTCACATGTCATAAGATTAAAACACTTGTCATCTTCCTAGCTAGTCCTACCTCTCAACCTTGCATTTATAAGAAAGGGTCTCATTGTACATTTTCATTAATCATAATTCATTTTGCACCATAATCAAGCAATTTTTTATCTTGTTGCTCCCTTGTGGAAGGCAATCTTTGGTCTTGTAGGTGACCTTGAGAGCTTGAGTCCATTGGTGACACTTACATGGTATCAAAGCTTTAGATCTACAAATCCCTTCTCAAATCTAAGAAATAATCAAGTAGGAGCTTTTGCTAGGTGCATTTTGGGATAAAACGGACCTCACCATTTGTAATGTCCCCTTTCTAGCATACGATGTATGGTGTTGTCGTTAGCCTAATCTCTCCATGGTTCCATAGGCTAACTAGGACATTTAAGGGATCTTGTGGATATTTGGCCTAGGCAATTTCAATTACAGGTGATTCTGAGGAGTTTTGATGTGTTTTTAGGGATACTTACTATTTATAGTAAGTCAGCTAGACCAGGTCAGGATCATCGGTTATTGATGATATTGAGTTGAGATTTTAATAATCAATTGTGATTATTAATTAGTTTATCAATAAAGTTAAGTTATAAAGTTAAATTAAAATATTTAACTTTATTGATGTGGGAACTTAAGTAAAAAGGGAAAGTATTTTTAAATATTAATGTTCCCTTTATTGAAGTATGTGGAGACATATATCTTTTATCCCACATTGGCTAGAAAAGTGTGTGAGCTCTCCCAAGAAAGTTATAAAAGGATCTTCAAGGCTCATTTTTGGACATGTTTGGGTATAAGCTTGGTTCATTATTGTCTGGAGAATTGGGAGCTTTGGCTTTCAACAGGTTTGAGGATGGAAACCCTCGAGCTTGGAGGCAGTGGACGAAAACCCTTTGTCTGTTGGAGATATCACTCAGATTCATATTTCTGGTTGTCCAATCTGACTGTAAGTTCTATGGCTACGATTGGATATTTCTATTGATATTCTATTGAAGATTTGAAGGCAATAATCATTTGTAGTTCAGATCTTATTTCTAAAACTGATATTATATGCTTTACATTGAAATCTGTTTGCAAGTTGTTGGATAAATAGAAATCTATTTGCATGCAAATTGTTTCTTAAATTTTTTGTGGAAAATATTGGAAAATCGGGGCAAACATCCATAGGGGATGTTTCACCATTGAATCTAGATGACCCAAAAACCCCTCTTTTTATATATGGTACTCCATATTTTGGACTCAAACAAATTTCGACCATTTTAGGAGGGTTTGAAGGAATCTACAAGGAATATGTTCATACAATACAAATTTGTATGCTTTGTACTCTTGTACCATCAACAGATGTCATCAGGTTAGTCTGAAGCATATTCAATGACATTATTTGTTTACGTAATCACTACATTGATCTATGTCAGCAGGCGTACATTCGCATAATAAAATATGATTTCTATTTTTATTAAAAGAAACCGAAGGATATTTGGGTGCAATTTTTCAGCACCCGATCACCATGCAACCACAGTAGGTGGTCACTGCCAGCCTGCAAGATCTAAGAGCTAGCCAAGTGGTGCAAAGGGAGCCACTGCCCACATCTAACCGCCTAGAAGACTATGTCGTCAAGTGTCCCAGCCATATCGCTACCTAAAGCAGCCCAAACCCTCAACACTACCTTGTGAGCAGGCCCACCAAAGCACAACCCCTATCTGCCACTAAATCCATTGCTAAGTCAGGCCCACCAAAGCACAACCCCTATTTTCCACTAAATCCATTGCCAAGCCAGCAATGCCACCTGTTTTTGCCACCATGAGGCCACCAATGCCCAATTTTGCATCCTAAACAAGTTGTTTTTTCCAAGAGGCATAACTTTTCACCCAAGATTCAGATTTTCAAAAATGAGATATCATCGGAAAACTAGTTCAAAGCACTTCGTGGTGGTGCTTATCATTTTGCCAAATTTTACTACAAGTGCCTAACAGATCTTTATTTTAGACCTCCAAGCTCATAAATGTTTGCCTAGATCTCTGATTTTTGTTATTCTTGCAACATTGAGCTCTACATATCTATATATGCACTTCTTGCCAATGTTTACTAAGTACACAATGTTTCAGTTTGATGTCAGATTTTGTACTTTGGTTTATCCTTTTGAAAATTTGCAAAAAGTGGATTTTTTTTCTTGAACAAAGGGGTTGATTACTCATATTGTGAGGGGTATATTGCTGTTCCTATATCCTATTTTCTATTTTCATCATGGATATACCCAAAATTGAATTACTATGAGTGGCTGTCACAAATGGAGTTTGTATTGTTCAAATTGAAGTTACAGAGGATCACATTTGGCGTAGATCTTGAACCGACAAGTGTTGTAGAAAAGAGAAAATGGCTTGATAAGAAAGATGAAGCCTATGGAACTTTATGTCTATCAAATTCTCCTTAACTTTGTTTTCATGTTGAATCTTGCAAAACACCAAATGTGATTTGGACTACAATGGAGAATCTATTTGGAAAGAAGGATAAAATGAGACATTTCAAATTGGAGAATGAACTCATTGGTCTAAATCCATCAAATTTTGACAATATCCAAGACTTCTTCACCAAGCTCAATTTTCTTGAATTTCAGTTGAAACAATGTGGTTCTTTTGATAATATAAGCTGCCTTTACAGGGTGTAGTACCCTTAACACGAGGAGCACATAGGGCTAGAGTTCAGATCAAAAATCAAGAAACCATGTGGTGTTGAGAAAGAGGATGACTAAATGATTCTTTCCATCCTTGCTAATATGGATGCTCTT
Organism: Sequoia sempervirens; assembly: GCA_007258455.2. Classification (NCBI taxonomy): domain Eukaryota; kingdom Viridiplantae; phylum Streptophyta; class Pinopsida; order Cupressales; family Cupressaceae; genus Sequoia; species Sequoia sempervirens. Next base: position 301,169,328 of record VDFB02105785.1, read on the forward strand.
GGTACTGCATACAAGATGCCTTCATTTGATGCATTTTCTGCATCACTCACCAGGGAACAGGCAGAGTTAGTACACATGGGTACATAGAAGTCTTCTAAACCACAAGCTCTTCTTGCTAATCCAAGCACAAAACATCAAAAGGCTTCAAATAGCAAATGCAAGAAATAAAACAACAAGGACTTCAAGCACAATGAGCAAGTCAAGGAATCACTAGCACAAAATACCCCTGAGTTATCTTCCTCTTCCAAAGGGAAATCATCCAAGACGAAGAGGACAAAATGTGCATATTGCAAAAAGTTGGGACATGGAGAGCATAAGTGATATGAGAAAAGGATTGGTGAGTTGACACACCTTCAAAAGGACAACATCCAATTGCCTTCATCAATGTCCTTTTCTTCAACATCGTCATCATCTACACGGTTAGGGATAGCTGGAGTAGCAAATGGGACAGATAAAATGAAAGGCAAAGCACTCTTGGCATCTAGAAGTCGTGAGTCAAGGAAATGGCTTCATGATTCTAGAGCCTCTCATCATATGACTTCATCATAGGATGTCCTCTTATTTTTTAGCCTTGTACTTCACCACACATTTTAATGGGGAACAACATGCATATGTGTGTTTGTGGGAAAGGTTCTATTGACATGGGAGAAGGCACCTTAAATGATGTTCTATGTGTTTCATCCTTGTCAACCAATCTCCTTTCCATCTATCAGATTGCACATAGTAGAGCAGGTAAAACAGTTGAGTTCACACCTAATTTAGTATTCATTAGGGACTTGGAGTAAAGGGATCATTGCTATTGGGAAGGTTGATCATGCATCTCACTTGTACACCTTTTTCCCATTTTGCTCTTGATGATGTTGCAATTCCATTGACTAATATTCACACTCATGAACCATTTTCTGAGGAGAAGTTTGGTCACTAGAACCTTGGTGTTCTTGAGACTTGTGTTCACCTTCCATCTCCTCTTCCCATTTCTTCATATTTCAATGCTGACATGACTTCCAATACTTCAGTTCAGCAGGATGATCATAGTCTTTCAAATTCAGCTTTGTGGGATGAGTACTTGACAAGTATTTCAGACTTGTTTGTGGAGTATCACAATACTTCAGTTCAGCAGGATGATCATAGTCTTTCAAATTCAGCTTTGTGGGATGAGTACTTGACAAGTATTTCAGACTTGTTTGTGGAGTATCATATTGCAGATTTAGAGGACAGATTTGAAGGGTTATCTCTCCTCTTTGATGACAATTACAGCACAAATGTTATCCCCACATCATTGTCTTTGGAGATAGTTGTTCATGATTTTCCACAGTGTTGGTTTGTCATCTTCATTGATTGGGGTAGCACCCTATTTTGATTGGAGGAGATGTATTGATAGATAGTGGCTCAAGCCAATTGACTTCGGCTTGTAGGGTTTCCCTCTAATAAGCTTGTAAAGCAACTTAAACACAACCCCACCAACCCAAGTGTTGTGAATTTCCTAAAAAGCACAACAAAATAGTTACTTTCATTAATTATGGGTTTATTGGGCTTAATTCACTATTTCCACCACCTTTGTGTTAACCTTGGCCTTTTCTTTCAATACCTTCACCTGGGAAGCCCTCCCTTTCCAAGAAAACAATCTTCCCCATAGGGGCAAGTAATCTCATCATATATAGGTCCTCCTTAATTATGCTTGCAAGAATTTCTTCAACAATAATGATTTTCAATGGAGGGGGATAACATTGACATCCAAATTTAGTTGCTTTTCACATGGAGGGCTCAAATTCTACAAAATGTTTTGAGGGTATATTTGGCTATCTCATCAATTTAATAAAAAGCCTCTTCCTTCTTCTAAATGATGCCACCCATTAATGTCAAAGAACGTAGAAGATAGGATCAATGTCATAAATTTAAATGAGTCCCAATAATCAATTCAAGAGTGTCATATAGTCATAGTTTGTTAGGATATTTTTTTGGAAATAAAGGCAAAAATAATAGAATATCATACCACTTATGATAGTTTGGAAGAGATTTTTTTCCTTATTTAAAGACATAACTAGGTAAGTACACACCCCTTCATCCTAATTAGGTCAGCCTACAGAATTAACTAGAGCTAATAAATGAAAATATTAAGGTTAAATGTGCCATAAGTGTTTAACCTTATTACACCTAGGAAGATGAATATTAGTGGCATAACACACCCATCCTCTTCAAAAAAGTGTTGTCCTCGACGCTTACCAACTATGGATGCTTTTGTATGAATTTCTCATCTTCCCATGTTAGATTCTTCCACTTGTCGCAACTACTTCACTCGTTTCTCTATAGCTACCTCAAGTTCCAAAATAAGCTTCCCTTCATCTAATTCAAGGAATTCTAACTAGACTAGAACCCTATTACTTGTTACTTCCTTTAGGAAGGAGACATAAAATATAGGATGGATTTTGGATGAGTGGAAGTTCCAACTTGTAAACTACATTACCAATCCAATGGAGAACCTTATAGGGACCATAAAATTTGAGTACGAGCTTGATGTCCTTAACCTCCTTAAGTGGCATTTGTTTGTAAGGTTTCAACCAAAAGAATAACCAATCTCCCTCCGCAAAATGCCTCATTGTTGTGTTGATTTGCTTGTTGTTTGATCCTACTATGCCACAACTAAATTCTCCATGAGGATTTGAAGTATTTCTTGTTGATGTTAAATGATCCTCTATTGCATGAGCTTTGGGATGACCCTATAAATAAGTAGTAGATGGTGGGAGGTATCCATGAAGAACCTCAAATACAATCATCTTTGATGATGTGTGAAATGATGTGTTACACCACCACTCTGCTAATGAAATCCATTTGGACCATTGCACTTGTTTGTCGGAGGCAAAGCAATGTAGATATCCTTGCAAACATTTATTCACAATTTCCATTGAACTTTCTAATTGTCGATGGCAAGATGAGCTATGTGCTTGTTTGGTGCCCCATGCTGCAAATAAGTTTGTCCAAAAGATGCTAGTGAAGATAGGGTCACGATCACTCACAATATTTAGGAATACCAAGGAGTTTTTGTACCTTTTCCATGAATACTTCTACCACAGTACTAGCTTAAAATTGATGAGTGAGTCCATAGAAATGTGCATACTTAGTGATTCTATCCACAACCACCAAAATCATATTGAGATTATCTAACTTTGACAACCCGCTAATAAAATCCATCAATATTTCCTCACACCATTGTGTTAGTATGCCTAATAGTTGTAAGAGGACCTGTTGTGACCTTTTCACACATCGCCCCATTCAAATGGGGACCCCCTAAATTTTTGCTCCATTCTGGTCTTTTGGCTTGGGTTTTTCTCTCTCTCTCCTTCTCTGTCTCTTTTCTGATGTCTGCCTTCCGAGGATTGTGCCCGTCATTGAGCTTAAGCGTGAAATTGACCAAGTCTGAAAATTAGGGTTTCATCTTTCCTGGTCAGTCCGAGGGTGAACGAAGTGAATAAATTGAAAATTGAGCTTAACGTTGATGTTAGCATGCTTCCTGCAGGCTCTCAGCAAGTTTTCATCTGATTCTGAGGTACTTACTATTTTTAGTAAGTATGAAATTACAGGCAACTCGTCAGCATTTTTGAAATTCCAACAGTCACACGACATTCAGAACACATCAAACTGCTCGTGTGCAAAATTTGAGCGAAAACAGGCAACTTTCTATTTTTAGCAGTCCAGCTTCCGAAGTAAATTTCAGGGTTCAGACGCAGAGTTTTTCTCTGCATGTTGGCATATTCCTTCTGGGTTTTTCGAGACCTTCGCAATGGTATAACATGCAAAGTGGGACGACAACTTTCGAATTTCTTCCGAGGCTATTTTTAGGGTTTGCATGTCGGGGTTTCTTTTGCATGTGGATGATTCTGATGGGTTTTGAGAGCTTAGTGATATGACATGCAAATGGAGATAATCACTCGAGGGGAACTTACTATTTTTAGCAGGCGTCCGGCAAGCTTCCGATTCAGAATCTGATCGCAATAAACGAGAACAAAGGGGATCATTTGATATGCATGCAGGACAAATTAGGGTTTCCACTGAAAAAGAAGGGTAAAAAGTCGAATTTTCGAAAATCGGTGTAAACCACCGCGATCAGCATCCTTCAAGCTATCTGTGGTAAAATTTGAAGTCAAACGGAGCACTTACTATTTATAGTAAGTCATTTTGGAAACAGGCTAAAAATAGCAAATCAGTTGCATGCGCCGATGTCAACAGGCAGGTCACGTGGTGAGGAGCACATCATTCAAATTTCAAGTCAATCGGAGTAGTGGAGCTATCAGAAGCAAGCAGTTACTATTTATAGCAAATCACCTTCAGAAATGGGCTAAAAATAGCAGGCTTGCTAAAAATGGCAGTGTCGACAGGACAACAAGGTCATGAGGATGCAGTGTGCAGAATTTCAAGTCGTTCTGAGCTTCAGAGATGCAAAATTGAGAGGGCTTACTATAAATAGCAAGGCATAAAAATTGGCGAAAATGAGGAAAAAATTCTAAGTCTGGAACTTCATCCAGTAGGCATGGCAAAATGCGCCCAGTTGATGAGGAGGCATGAAAATTTCTAAGTATGAAGTTTATCCTTCACCAGGGGCAAAATGCGCCCAAAGTACAAGTGGTCAAAGAAAAGTCAACACCTTTCATCCTGTAGGCATAGGGAAATGCGCCCACCTTGAAGAAGAAAAAGTTGAAAAATTTTCTAAGTCTGAATATCCTCCACCACCTTCAAAATGCGCCCATCCTCTTCAAGGGGTAAAATACGCCCAAATTGCAAGAGAGTCAAAGTGGTCAAAGCTTTTTATCCTCCTCCATAGGCAAAATGCGCCCAAATGCATGCATGTCAAGACAAAAAATGGAAGGTGAAGGGTCACTCCAAGGCGTGGTAAGAGTTTCATCCACCAGCTATGTCAAAATGCGCCCAAGGGAGGAGTGGGTCAACAAGTCAAAGTTCTTATCCCTCACATACATGAAAATGCGCCCAAAACAAGCCATGTCAAGACAAAAAAACGGAAGTCGAAGAGTCATCCTCTTGCCAAGCTCAAATGCGCCCAAGTTGAGGTGGTAAAAGGTAAATAAATGGAGTAAAAGGTGAGTGACAATACCTCAAGGCGTGGTCAATGTAAGGTAAGTGCTAGGCGTGCCCAAGGTGGAAAGTGTTGAAGATGCTTTCCTAGGCGTGATTTTGAATTTCCCCTTCAAGTCCCAAATGCGCCTAAGGTGGTAGGTGTTAGAGAATTTCTCTAAGGCGTGTGAAGTGTGAAAACAAGATGTTAGGCGTGGTGAAGTAATATGTGTGAGGTGGTGAAGACAAAATGCTAAGGCGTGATTTTCCTCAAGAGTGATATGCGCCCCAGATGTTGAGTAAAGGAAAATAAAATATTTCTAAAGTGTTGGAGAATTTTTCTAAGGCGTTTGAGCTTCAAATAAAATATTTTTTGAGTATGAAGTAAAATGCAGAGTGGTGAGTGGGAAATAAAATGTGCTAGGCGCCTTCAGGATTAAAATTTTCTAAGTGAGGTTGATATTTTTTTTTCTCACTGGCAAACGAATAAAATTTTCTAAGGCAACTTCTCAAAATGCAAGATGATTTAAAAAAAAAAAATTCTCTAAGGCAAAAATATTTTCTTCCTTAGAAAATACGCCTAGAACTCAGGATTAATTTTTTTTTTCTTCGTGGAACACCGGCAAATTTTCTCAGTGGTGAAGTCAGAGAATGATATTAATGCAGGATGAATTCAAGTTCCTCAAGTCAGAGCAACACAGGATGATCACAGGCGAAGAATGGATTTAATTTGACAGAATAATATTTTCTAAGGTTCAAAATTTAAAAAATTAAATGAACCCGTTCGTTGGGTACCCATGGATTCGAAGCATTCTGAAGAAAATTCTCTTCTGGGTACTGAACATTTGCGATGATAGATGGATTTCTATGTCTTCCGCACTTTGCCAACAGATTTTCAGTGAAGAATTTAATCAGTGCTCAAATTGTGAATTTTCCTAAGGGAAAATTTAAAATTCTCTAAGGCAGATGAATAAAATGACTTTTCAAAGTGAATTTCTCCGAATGATGAATTCAAGATGAGTTGCCTAGATGATTTTGATTGAATTCTTCAGTGATGAATTTTCCAGAGGTGATGAGGAGTTAAATTCGAATTCAAGTAACAGAGTTCCGGCTGGTGGATTAAAAAGATGAATTTAAATTAAAAAATTTCGAAAATAAATTCAAAGATGCCAGTCAAAGTCAAGTTTCTAGAAGAGCAAGATTCCTGACATCGAGAGACAAGTGTCAGAAATACCAGAGAGGGAGAATTCGAATTTTTGAAGTGGAGTAGTGGAAATTTAATGTACTGGCTATAATTGGCTTCTTCTAGAATTCGAATTTTGGCTATAAAATGAAGAGGTTTTTCACTCATTTTTCACAGTTGAAGAAGTCAATTTGCTCTGAGTAAGTTGCTGAAGACTGAGTGTTGCTGAAGCTTGAAGAGTTCGAAATTTTGCTGAGGATTGGAATTTGCTGAAGTTTAAATTTGAATTTTGCTGAAGTCAAGAGGGGCGCACTTGCTGATTGCTGAAGCTTAGTTTGTTGCTGCCAGTGCTAAGGAGGACGCCTTGAAGCAAAGAAGTTACTGAGAGTTTAAAGAGTACGAAGTTGTTGAAGCTTGTGAAGTGCGCACTTGCCAAGTAAGAAGTACGAATTTACCAAGGTGTGAGCTTGCTGATTTAAAAAGTACGAATTTGCTGATTGTATTGCTGGTGTAAAGTACGAATTTATCAAAGTTGCAGATTGGAGTTGCTGAAGAGTAGTGAAGTCACTGAAGTCTACTTAGAAACCTTTTTCTAAGTGTTGAAGTTCAAGAGAAGAAGCTGAGGTTTGCAAATGAGAAAAGTTATTGCAGCTTCTTGAAGTCGACTGCAGCCCCTACACAATATTTTATTTTATAAATTAAATTGCTGATGAATGTTTACTGTTTGCAGATGGTTGAGGCAAGGGTGACTGGCAAGGATAACAACAGTGCATCCAGGCAGGCTGTGATCAAGAAGCTGAGTAAAACATTCATGCCAGAATCAAAATTTATTTCAAAGTTGGGCAAGTTGACAGACACCAACTTGGGCTCCGTCAACCTGGAGACCTTCAAGAACAGGATGTTGGGAATTGGAAGTCATCGACCTTCGACTACTTCGCACAATATTGTTCGAAGCGGGTTATATGCAGCTGCTGGCTTCCCGCCAGCCATTCAATGCTCGGAGCTGATGATGGAGTGCGCCAATTATTACGACAAGGATCACAGATCGATCATGTCACCAGATGGCCAAGTACTAGCCAATCTTACTCCGGCAGCCATTGGTGAAGCTTTCGGGATCCCGGTGCACAGAAACATGATTTACAAATCCAGAGAACGGGCTGAGCGGATGTATGCTTCCGCATTCGAGAGATGCATGGAGACGATCAACACCCACTGGATGAGCACTCCCAAGCCTTCTCGTACCAAGCTGCCGAAGCAAATCATAGCGGAGGACTTGAAGCAGGAGTATTGTGATCTCATCATGATGCTGAGCAGGGTTGGTGGTTGTGCACAGTCATTTATTTTCGAGCCTTGGATGTTTTACTACATCAACCTCGTGCTGGAAGGGAAAGATTACGTCAACTGGGCTATGATGATAAGTGATAATTTGCATGAGCAGCTCCTGAGCCTGAGAAGGACGAAGACATTTTACATGAGCTCTTACATCATCTATATGTTGGCACGTATGACGAAATTCAGAGGGATCTCTTACAAGGAACCCGTCGGTTGTGGCTCCCACCAGTTTAAAATATATGATGCCTGTCCATAGTTGCATTTGGCGAGCACAACTCACTACAAGCGTGTCAACGATGCCTTCACCATGTACATCACGAGATTGCTTCAAGAGCGGTTACATCATAGAATCTCGAGGGAAGCCCAAGAGTTGATTGAAAGATATGGGTGCTGGTTTATACAGTTTCCAAGGTTTTCTTATATTAGGCTGCAAGGTTTTTCATCGTACCCATATAGGCTGCCTAAGTACCCAACGGATAGGGTTTTAATGTTAGAGATATCTAGGCAATTGCTTGCCTATGATAAGATTCAGAAGAAAAAGAAAAAGAAAAAAGGGAGGAGTAGAATTTCCAATTGTCATGGGCAATTCGGATGAGGTGTGCCCCTCAATACAGGCAGCTAAAGAAGCCGAGAGCGAGCTTCAATTTTATCATTTCTCATATCACACCAGCCGACAGCACTACGATCCTCATCATAACATCAAATGGGTACTGTCAGAGGAGTTTAAACATAAGGCCACCATTGAGGATTATTGGGCTGATGCAGCAGATGAGATTGAAGTAAGGAAAAAGATGTTCTCTCGGTTGCCGATTACTCTGATCAAGGAGTGTGAAGTTGTGCCGGTTCCAGACCAGGTGAACGAGGATATGGATGTTGTCCATCCGGACTATGCAGCAGTTAGAGATACTCCACTTCCACCTCCAGATTGGTCAGAGCCTGAGGTTGCGGACTTGGACACACTTTCTATTCCTGTCCTGACATTCACTAGGGCATGGGTTGATAGGCGTGTAAGCAGATTGAAGAGTAGGTCAATTGCTTTGACTTACAATATGATGGGGGATCACAGGACGCCCACCACTGGAAGAAAGAAACAGATCACACGAGGTCCGGAATCCAGAAAGAAAGAGCTAGTTCGACAGGAGCCTACTCAGCCAGAACCTCCACGAGTCACAGTTGCATCACCATTGGAGACACGTTCTCCAAGTATACAGGAGGTCTCTTTGTTTGCTGATCAGAGGAATGCACTGAATCAGGTGCAAGTGGTACAGGATAATATTCAGCCTCCACGGAGAGAGTCGGTTGGCCAGAGCGTCAACGCACCTGGTAGGGTTGATCAGCAGGATGATGAGGGGACTATTACTGACCCTCAGTTTCAGCAGGAGTTAGAGGCGGCTATGAATGATGATGATGATATTGTTTCAGGAGACACTCAGCCACTTGAGGACGATGAGCCTCGCCAGAATGATGTAGAGGTTGAGCAAGTTCGAGAAGTAGAGGCACAAGAACAGCAGCCCTTTGATATCCAGTATGATGTGCCTGATTGGCTAAAGGATAGAATGAGAAGAAGCCCCAGCGAGGAGCTTGATCCAGCAGTTGAGATGGAAGAATTTTTGAACAGGATCAGTGCACCTCCCCAGAAGAAGAAAGCGAGAAAATTTTCGAAGATCTCCACTGAAGAGGATGGCTCTCGCACTCTTCACGTTGCCGTGCCTCAAGTTGATTGTGACCGAAATGAAGCAGTGCCTGAGAATTATGTGATCACGACTTTAGAGTTGGGACGCCCCACTGGTGCGCAGATTGTAGAGGAGTGTGATAACTCCTATCTTGCCCTCAAAGACAGATTATTCAAGAAGGAAGGAAAATACAAAAGGTTGAAAAGAGAACATAAGGCTTTAATCGGATATATGCAGTAGATGTCTCGTTCTCGAGGGCAGGATATTCCAGTTATAGAGCCTCCAACAGAGATACCCAGGGAGTCCATCAGTGGCTTGGTAGAGTTGGGAAAAATGGCACAAGAAGCAGACAAGTGGGTCACAGGGGTTCGTGCTGAGACAGAAAAGTTTATGGAGGATCTTGCTTTTGCTTTTCAGCAAGCCTCTAGTATTTTGGCACGGATGGAGGCAGTTGATCATGCTTGGGGCGATGCTTCTATCTATCAGAGTAAAGTAATCCAGCGTCTTGAGGTATTGAGACATGTGTCGTTGCGATTGCTGATTGATGGAGGTGTCATTCAGGAGAATGACAGCTATGATTTCTCGAGATGGTATTCTTCAGCGATCACGTGGCGTGGTTTCTTCGACGCTGCACAGGCAGATTCAGCCAGGGTACATAAAGCTATAGCCAATATTATTGATGGAGTTCAGAATACTTTTGAGGCCATATTTGCTAGGCGGCTGAATCCAGATGAAGTTAATGTAGATAATTTGAGGGGTAGGCTGGTGCCTTTCTTTTCAGATGTTAAAACCTTTGTACAAGATGATTTCGAGAATACTTCTACTTTCTCCACCTTGATCCAGAACACGCAGGACTCCTTGGTTGCTTGGAGAAAATCTTGTACGAGGCATGAGCATTCAGTCACAGTGTTAGAGTTTCAGTTAGATTGCATTCCGCCCATTTCAGTTCAGGAAGTAGAGGTTGTACTTGGCAGGTTCGTTGAGTTTGCAGTCAGAGAGAAGACAAGTGGGAATGCACTATTGGACGAGGATCTTCTAGAAGACTGATTGTGGGCATTTATTGCCTTTACTATTTTGGGAGTGAGTGGGAATCTTTGATTCATTTAATGTACCACTCCCTATTCTGGCAGTTTTTAGGGTTAGGGCTGAGGTGGCACGATTCTGGCCACTCTATTGATCTATTGATAACCCTAGCCGTCTTTTGGACTGGGCTAGCTATATAAAGGGGGAGTCCCCCTCATTTGTAATTCATTAGAACAGGAGATTAGAATCAGAATTGAGTTAGAGCTAGAGACTAGAGAGTAGAGCATTGTAGACATTTTGCATAGTGTGGAGAAGAAAGAAAGTTTTCCCTTTGAAAACTTTTGTGGAGATTGTTGTGTAACACTTTTCATGATAATAGATCTTTTCATTGATGGTGGAATTCGTCTTGTCATGAATAGCTAGCAAGGTCTCTTCTTCCTTTCGTATCCAAGTAGCGTAATTTTCATGCAAGTAGTTTACTTTGATGTGTGGTGTTTTATTGAGGTAGCTTCACTTTATTCCATACCACTAGCAACTTGTTGATGATAAGTTCGCCTTGCGTGGTCAACTGGACATTATCTTGAGTTTAACTTCGGTTGTGGTTTGTATGCTTATATGCGTCGTTGTGATGGTGTATGTATGCTAAATCATAATTTGAACATCCTTTGCTATCCCTTTGAAGATTGCACCAATTTTACCGAGGCTGTCCGATGCGAGGCTAGGTGAAATTTGGTTGAAGTCTACTAAAACGAAGCTCCACATATCCTGCATTTAGAATAGAACATAAGTTTCTTAGGGCCTATACTCTTTACTTTCCGCATATTTCTGATAAGTCTTAGGAAAACGAACCACATTGCTAAATCATACAAATCATATACCGGCTGCTAACTGCAAGAAGTCTGAACAATTGTGTAAGTCCCCTCGTAAGAACACAACAATACACATCAACCAAACTGGGTCTATTCGCATTAAAGGAACCTTGGAGTTGAAAGCATGAACTCACTCGCAATCTTAGCATGCTGAATACTTTGTTCAAGAGAGAATAGAGTATCCGTTGGGAAACTTTGTTCTGTGTTGGTGCGGTCTCAAAAACCACGTCAACAGGACCTAAGATCTTTAAAATTTCACCATTACTTTGTTGGCATATCAAATATTCAGCCACAAATTTCTTTACATCCCCCTTAAAACCTTTCCAAACGAATTATTTCTTTATACAGTGATAGGTCTTTAATGACCTTGAATGTCATCCTATTGGTAAGTCATGCATTTGAGAACATATGCTCGATTTCAAGTAATAAGTTTTGCATAAAAGAGTCTATCTTTGTACCATACGGAGTGTCTTGAATCTTTTCCAAACATACTTATCCAAAAATGGGTTTTGTTGAAGTTGTTGAATGAGCTTCTTGGTTAAAAGATCATGTTGCCACTCTTCTCGTACAACTTCTAGCCATTCAATTTGCAATAATGAAACAGTAAAAATTGTTGCTTCTTCTTTTTGCTATCAAGAAAGGGTGTTAGCTGCAATATTATCCTTCACCTTTTTTGTAAATAATTTCAAAGCCATTCAATTTGCAATAATGAAATAGTACAACTTCTAGCCATTCAATTTGCAATAATGAAATAGTACAACTTCTAGCCATTCAATTTGCAATAATGAAACAGTAAAAATTGTTGCTTCTTCTTTTTGCTATCAAGAAAGGGTGTTAGCTGCAATATTATCCTTCACTTTTTTTGTAAATAATTTCAAAGCCATACCCTAGCATCTTGGTGGGCCATTTATGTATAGGTAAATGTAATTCTCCATTATGTTTTTATTCCTATTTTTATTTTATTTGCTTATTTTTGTTGAAACTTACTTATGCTAATGTTTCACAATAATTGCAGTTCACAGAGCATTTAATGATTCTCCTACGAGTTGCCAATCAGGAGAAGCCTGCAATGGGCTACATATATGAGGGCATGGATATGGCCAAGGAGGCCATTAGATCCATTTATGAGGGAGTTGACAATAAGTATCAACCCATTTGGAAAATCATTGATAGACGATGGCACCTCTAGCTTCACAAGCCCCTACATGCAACTACATATTTCCTCAATCCAACATTCCAATTCCGTCCTAATTTCAAGGCAGATGAGGAGGTTCTGAGTGGGCTCTATGTAATCATAGAGCAAATGATGCTTGATTCTAGTGTTGGAGCACAAATAGTCACCAAGATTGAGATTTTTAGACTTGCACAAGGAGATCTCTTTGTACGAGATATATGCAAGGCAACTCAGTTGACATTGAAGCCAGGTAAAATTTTATTAAGGGCATAATTTGAGTTTAAAAATTAAAACTTTTCCTTTTTTATATTATTATAAAATATTGAAACTTAAAGTTGGACAATGGGATTGATTTTTTTCTTTTTCTCATCTCAGATGCATGGTGGGAAAGATTTGGTGCTAAGGTACCAAATATTCAAAAGATAGCAATTTGAGTATTGAGCCAACCATGCAGTGCTTCAGGTTGTGAGTGCAATTGGAGTATGTTTGAGCACATACACTCCAAGAAGTGTAATAGACTATCACAATGCAGAGGTTGAATGATCTAGCTTATGTTCATTACAATCTTCATCTTTGCCACAAACAGATTTTATCCATTTATGGGAGAGTTGACAATAAGTATCGCCCCATTTGGAAAATCATTGATAGACTATGGCACCTCTAGCTTCACAAGCCCCTACACGTAGTTGCATATTTCCTCAATTCGACATTCCAATTCCGCCATAATTTCAAGGCGGATGAGGAGGTTCTGAGTGGGCTCTACACAATCATAGAGCAGATGATGCTTCATTCTAGTGTTGGAGCACAAATAGTCACCAAGATGAGATTTTTAGACTTGCACAAGGAGATCTCTCTGTATGAGATATATGCAAGGCAACTTGATTGACATTGCAGCAAAGTAAAATTTTATTAAGTACATGATTTAAGTTTAGAAATTAAAACTTTTCCTTTTTTATATTATTATTAAATATTGAAACTTAAAGTTGGACAATGGGATTGATTTTTTTCTTTTTCTCATCTCAGATGCATGGTGGGAAAGATTTGATGCTAAGGTACCAAATCTTCAAAGGGTAGCAATTTGAGCATTGAGCCAACCATGCAGTGCTTCAAGTTGTGAGCACAACTAGAGTATGTTTGAGCACATAGACTTCAAGAAGCGTAACAGACTATTAGTGCAGAGGTTGAATGATCTAGTATATGTTCATTACAACCTTCGCCTTTGCCACAAACAAATTTTGGGCATTGATTTATCACCCATAACACTAGAGGAGGTTGATCCACAATTTGATTGGACCATTGAGGCTGAGATCCTATCTTTAGTGATGAGGACCTTGATTGGGTTGACCAAGGGGATAGAGAGGAAAACGCAGTAGCCATGGCAGAGGAGGAGGATAGAGCATGAGAAAACACCTTGGATGTTGGTACGGGTGTCATTAAGACATTGGCAAAGATCACGGTTACATTCCAAGACATATCTTAGATGCCCAAAAAAGAGGGCCAAGTGATGGAGGCTCCTTTGAGCCACAGACTTCTAGCTTTTGTTTTGATATTTGTTTGGAACTTTTGATGCCATAAACTTCATATTCCATGAGTATTGTATATATTTGATAATATTATATATCTAATTATGTTATTTCCTTCAACTAAAATTTGTGTTTATACTTTTTTGATCAATGTATGCTTGTGTATGTGATCAAAGTAGCTTCTATTTGATGAGCTTATTGTGTCTTTAAGGTTTATTTATTAAAAGGTTCATGAAACAAGTTTTAAATCCTTAAAAATCTCTAAATTTCTTGGGTTTTTCAATTTTCCAAGTCTACATTGAGTTTGGGTGTTCAGTCGAAGTCAAAAATCAGCTTGCTGAGTCTAATGCGAGTCTGAGTCTTGTAACATTGCTCTTGGGTATGAAAAGGTGCACACCACCTTATTGGCAAAGAAAAAAGCTTCCATAGAGGCATCACTGAGGGAAATCAAAGATACATGCCCCCAAACAAGAGTGTCAATCGTTTCTAATAGATGGAAGGATTGTAAAAAATAAGCCACTAATTAATGTCATTGCAATGTCCCCTAAAGGGATGATGTTTTTGAAGGCACTTGATTGTGAGGGGCAAGTGAAGGATGCAACCCTCATTGCCAAGATCCTCATACAATCCATTGAGATGGTGGGCCATGAAAATGTTGTCCAAGTCATAACGACAATCACTAAAAATTGCAAAGCAGTTGGTTCAATCTTAAAGGGTACATATGGGCATATTTTTTGGACCATGTGTTGTCCATTACCTCAACTTGATAATGCAAAAGATTAGCATAGAGATCGAATAGGTCAAATAAATTTATTTTACACCATGTTAGTTCGTTGAGACTCAATTTGCATCACACACAATTGTCTAAACGACATGTGCAAGTACAAGAGCCATTGAGCACCATGGTCATCAACATTCTTTGGAGTGTATGGAGGCAATCAAATTCAAAGAGAGCTCAAAAAGTCGAACATTGAACCTAGATGACGAGTGGTGAGTTCATGTGGAATATGTTTTGAGTTTCATGGAGCTCATCATGAATATGATTAGGTATGCTAATACGGATTGACCACATTCGAGTGAAATTTATTATGGCATGGACTCCACAGTTTAAAAAATAAGGATCTTAATAGAACCCAAGGAGAATGACCCTACAAAAGCATTTTTCAAAAGAGTGAAAAAAAAATCATTGTTGACCATCGGAACAAGATGATTCCACCCTCGCATCTCCTAGCATTTGCTTTGTCCCCAAATTATTATAGCACAGAGATACCTTTCTTGCCCAAGAGGGTGGCACCAAATAGAGATGAAAAGGTTGATGTGGGGTATAAGACTACATGCAAAAGAATATTCCTAGAAGTAGAATACAAAGTGTTGTTTTGGGTGAGTTTGGCCACTTTATATCTTCAAGAAATCATGATGTTTGTGCTCTTTGAGACAAGTACAAGAAAGATGCTCATGAAGGGTGTTACATACATGGTCAAGGCTCTATTTACCTTCAGCCTCTTGCAATAAAAATATCTCAAGAATGCATTTTTTTAATTTTTTAACTCTCTTACTTTTATTTTACTGCTATATATTATAATTTAAAGTTATATTGTATAATTTTAAAAGATGTATTGAGTGTGCATGCAATTTCAATAGGTTGTGATTTCTTCTTCAACTAAGCAAAATTGGAGTCCATACTCATTTATTTATTTAGTTAAGCCCAACCAATTGAGAGTGAAAAGAGCTGAAGATTTGATATATATGCACTCCAACTTGCATCTCTTGTGGCTCAAATGAACCAAATGTTGACCTTGATACTCTTGATGAAGAACAATATGAAGATTTATATTTAATAATTATTTATTGTAATTTTCATTTTGTATTGACATTTGACAAATCAATGAATTATGAATTTAAGAGTAAATTCTTTTTTGCAAATTATGAGGTATTTTGCTATGTTCCTTGGGGATGCATCACTTGCCCTTTTGGATGCATTTCCATGCCAAGGATGTTTCAGGGATGGTTGACTATCCCAGCATTAAAAAGGTCACAAAAACACCTAGATTTAGTTAAAAAATATTTTACTGTTTTGTGTTGTAAGCCCCACACCACACTCAACCCTAAACAAACAAAAAGATAACTCCGTTTCTCATTCCAAACCATGTTTACATACCCAAAAAAAATGCAACAAAGTTGAAGGAAAAAAAGACATTGTGAAAAGCAAGGTGCAGCTTGAGGTAACAAAACTAGGGCAGCAAGGTGTAGCATTAGTGAGTAGTGAGCACTAAGGAGAAGTAGGGTAGTAGTAGAGGTAAGCATATGTTTCTTTATTTTCTGAATTTTTTTCAAAGTTTCAAGTGATAAAAAAAATTCTTTCAATTTGTACTTCCATTCTTTTCGTCCACAAAACAACACAGGCAGCAACGACTGTAGTGAACATGAAATGGAAGAAAGAAATATGAGAGTGTAATGTCCCCTTTTGGGATTGCCCTAAATCTTGCCCTAGAATCACAAGCTTAATGTACTTAGGGTTATAACTTACCACTTAAATGCTTCAAGCAAGATAAATCTTGGTTTGGGTCCTGCAATCATGTTAGATAATACTGGAAATGTAATTCGTGTGATCAGAACATCATAAATGTCTTATCTATTTAAAATACATAACTATCCCAAGACTATCTAAACTACTCCTAATACTGGTTCGTTTTTGGGTTCGGGTTCGGGTATGAGGGTTCGGCATGCGGGTTCGGTCAAAGAAATTTTAGGATTTGGGTTCGTTTTGGGTTCGTTAATACAAAAATATATAAAAATCAGAAATATATACATATTTGCAGTAGTAATTAAGTTTAAAATACACCACCATATTAATAGTCAAATAACATAGCAAAAATACACCACCACTTTCATAGTCAAATATTAAAATATTAGTGATACTCAAATGTCATGATAAAATCATAAAAGTACTAACTAACTACATAAGCTAACTAAAGAATTAAAGAACATAAGGAAAGGAGGCTTCTGCAATTGAATGTTTCCAAAAATCAGGTTTACATCTCCTCAAGCTCTTCCTTTTCATTATCAAATTTAGCCTTCTCATCTACAGTTGCATCCTGGTACTGTTGATACTCAGAAACCAAGTCATTGCCTCTTTCAACTCCATTTTGTCCATACCCTCATTGGTGTACCAGTGAGAGAAAGTCTTTGACCTGAACAAAAGACAAAACTGTTTGCTCACACTGAATGGAGGTTGAGTTCTCAATGAAGCTTGAAGCCATGGACAGGCTCCTTGGGGGAATGTCATAGACACTGGACTTGCCATTGTTGGGTGATCAATGCTTGAACATGGCCTAGGCAGTCAGGTAGCAGCTATGATGAGGATCTCCTACACATATTATGTTCTTGTTTGTTGGGTAAGCTTAGGGCTCTTTATTGTTGGGATCCACAGGAGGTGAGGGGGGAACATCCAACTATTAAGAAGTGTAGACAAGAGATCAGATTTAGTGGTATTTTTCTAAGATTCAAGCTTGAGCTCAACTACCCGAAGAATTGGTGTTAGCAGGTCGCCATGTTCATAGTGATTGAGTTCAGGTGTCTTCTAATCTTCAATTGCATGAAACTAACCACATAAAAAGACATCAATTCAAAACCTAAATCTTATGCCATCATTTATCCTTTTATAAATATAAAAACAAATCCACAAACAAGGTTTCGTACCCTGCTCGTTTCCTCAGAGGAAAATTCGTTTCCTGGACGTATCTGCATCATTTCGGACCCGTATCTCATTTTCGTATCGAATCATACCCGTACCAGGGGTCAAAATAGGACATACCGATAACTCAGAACTACCCATATCCATAATGCATAGTGGAAGTTTTATTCATAACAAGACCTAGATGAGAAGCAGGATAAGTCCGCGCAAAGCTATCCATCTAAGCCCAAGAGCACAAGTGTCCGACCAAGACAACCCACCCCTTGGCCCCAAGCGGCAGAAACGTCCAAACCAAGACAATTCCACCCTCGGAATGGCGTGCTTAGTGGATACACTTGTATTTGCTTTTCCTATCCATGCTGTCTTATCCACCCTCCTTATGATTGAGACTCCTTGAATCCATCCTAACAATCAATCATAGTTTGGCTTGATAGGGGAGCCTTGAAAGGGGTGCTTGTAAACTACTCAACCCATCTAAGCCCAAGAGCACAAGCGTCCGACCAAGACAACCCACCCCTTGGCCTCAAGCGGCAGGAACGTCCAACCAAGACAATTCCACCCTTGAGGTGGCCTACTTATCATGGGAGGCCCGTAAACTGCATCCTCCTAACTTGCTTCCCTCAGCCTTACACTTGTCTATTCATTTTATATTATGATCATAATTACTCATAAGGCTCAATAATTGCTGCAAGCATCATTATTGCATAGTCGTATATATATGTGTGTGTGTGTGTGTGTAATTATTTTAATAATCATCTTTACCTGAATGTTATATATATATATATATATTACTACCTCAAATATATTTTGCCAAGAATATTTAATCCGATGGATTTATTCCTTTCCAATTTTCAATTCCTCTTTTCTGAATACAGAGATATTCTTATTTGCTGTTTGTTTTCAGATTTTTTTTTAGTTTTAATTCAAAAAGTAAATCAAAATTTATGATTTTTTGAATTTTTTTTTTTTTATTGGGTGAAAAGTTAATTGTTTTTATTTTTATGTTTTTAAAGAAAAAGGAATTTTATATATCTATTTTTATCAGTTTTATGTGTGTTTTAATATTTATAGCATTATATTATTATAATAATATTTATATTGTTATTCATTTTATTTATTCATTTGTATTTTCAACGTTAGGGTTTTTTTGTTTGCAATTTCAGGGACATGACAAAGAGTTTCCAACTCAACAAAGGATTCATCGAGTGTTGGAGTGGTGTGGGTGAAAGATAGCCACATAGCCCATTTCAGTGCCATTTCACCGGCCTGAAATCTTATGCAAACGGTCCTTTGAGACTTTCTAAACCTCTTCTCCAATCTGAGACAGTTCTAGACAAAGACAAAAAGAAAAATTTGGGGACAGCAAATGTGGTTGTGTCCTATTGCCACACAAATTTTAGAGAGCTACACTAGGGTATATAGTCACCTCTTCTGTATCATAGGACGGGGTTAAGATTTGTCCAAATATAAAGGCAGATGAGAAGGCAGAGGTTAATAGATTGTTTATGGATGGAGAAGCAAGGTCTAAGGGTATACCGATGCCAGTAGAGTCTACACAATCAGCTATGTCGTATATGGTTGCTAGTGGTACTAGTGATGTTTCTACAAGAGAAAAGAAAAAGATTGGTGATAGTGAGAGCATAGGGACAGCTGCAGGTATGTTCAATATGCAAGGAAGGCAAGTGGCATAAATTTTTCTTTGCCCATGCCATCCTATTTCATGTGGCACATTCTTCTTATTTCAAACGAATGTTCAAAGATGCAATTTCTATGTGTCGCTCATTTAACTACGTACAAAACATAAAATGTGCACTAGCCTTCTTTATAAATAATATTTTGAGGTGAATTTGATGAAGCAAACTTGGATGAGGATGGATTGCTCTTTTGTCATGGATGGGTGGATTGATATTAGACATTGGCCACTCATCAACATCATAGTCACGAGTAGCTAGTTCTTATTTTCTTAGAATTGTTGACTGTTTGGGGAAGTGCAAGGATTGGAACTTCCAATTTAAAATTTTAACAGAGTTCACAGAGGAAGTTGGGGCTTCAAAGGTTGTACATGTAATCAATGATTCATTACGTGTGCAAATTAACCGGCATGATGTTGGAGGGTGCTTACAAGCACATCATCTGTACCCCATGTGTTCATGCATTGAACAACGAATTGAAAGACATAAGGAAAACAGATTGGGTGAAGCGAGTGGTGGTAAAAATTAGAGATATTTTGATGTTCATTTGCAACCACCACGCCTCGCTCTCTTTAGCACTTTTTCAAGGAAGGAATTCCTCAAACTTGTGGAGAGTAGATGTGCCAATTATTTCATCTTGTTAGAGAGGATGCTTGAAGTGCAAGAGGCTCTATTGTTGATGATGGTTAATCAAAACCAGAGTAGATGACCTAATGCAAACACTATTGAAGGACAAGGTGTGAAACAAAAGATCCTTGATAATGATTGGTGGTCCACTATGAGTAAGAAGCATGCTTGGGCAAATGAAGCAAGCAATTTATGATAGGGATTCCTAATTTGGGATTATGTAAGCAACATATCAAGATAGTGACACGATGGTGGAACATTATTAACACCCTGCTTCATATGGCACTCTTTGCTCTAAATCCCAAATGGTATGCACCAAAGGCTTAGAGGCTGCCTCCTTTTGATGATAAAGAGATGAAAGAAAGGTTAATGAAGGCCCTTTGAAAGATGTATTCAAATGAGAAATCAATTTTACTTTCCACACAGTGGCTTGCCTTTGCTAATCTTTGCAGTCCAACATTTACCAAACCAAAGGCAAAGGTAGATATAGATACATTAGCTCAATCTAACCTTAATGAATGATGGACATGACATGGAGGGAATACACCAAGGTTGAGGATGCTTGTTATTCACCTCCTTTCACAAGTTGTCAATTCCTCTGCTACAAAGAAGTCTTGGTCCACTTACAGCTTCATCCACTCTATCAAGAGGAATAGGCTACCTCTAGAATGAGCAATGAAGTTGGTGTTACTGTTCATGCATTGTGCCTTGTGACTTTAGGATTGGCAAACTCCAGATTTACAGTATGATGTTGATCCTAAAGACACCACAAAAATTGATGAGGCACAACATGAATTGGTTGGGTTCCACTAGATGAGACAACCGCTCATAGTGGCAATGTCTCATACTCAAACTCTAATTTTGATGCAATATTAGCAAATGCAGATTATGGGCAGCAATGTATTTTCTATGTTTTTGTTATTTTGTATTTGAAGTTTGCAGCCTTTGGACAGTTTGTTGTAAATTTGTAATTTTTATATGTATATATGCACATTAACAATGAAAGCAATTAAATTTTGTCAATTTATTTGTAGACTCTCATGTGAAATCTTAATTCAACTCTAATGTTGCGTATTAAGGTTCTATGATGTATCTGATGAATGTCTTATCAATGTTAACATATGAATATTTGGAATTCTCTATATTTTTAAATTTTACCTTCTTTTAAAGTCATTGTGATGTAAGCAAGGAAGAAACCAATACTCACATGATTACAATTTTTACAATTAGGGATTCAATCCCTCTAATTCTTCATGACTTCACTAGAAATCTCCATAAAACAATGGGCCAAGACTGAGTTTTCCATATTTCTGACCCAAACCAGGCTTCACAATGCGTTCACACTCCTTAAGGATCTTAACTTAATCAAAACACCCAACCATTAAGGTCTGCCCTTTCATCTCTCACCCATTCCTTCATTGACTGATCAAACTCCTAGTAGCCATGCCATTAAGGACTGTCAAACATATCTTTTAAACCACATACAAACTTCAGACTGTGATGGATGTTTTGGACACCCATTTAAGGGTTTTAAAACATATAAGAAAATCAATATGTGTTACTTTGATGAAAAATGTTCAAATTTGGATTGTATCGTTCCATTTAAGGCCTAATTAGGTCTGTAACAAAATAGGTCTTATTGGTTTACTTGACTCCAAACTTAATTTATCTGAACCAATACTTGGAACCCATCAATTTTGATCTGCTTAAGCTTATTAGTCCACAAGAAATTCATTTCAAGGTTATTTTCTTCTAACCCTAGGCCTAATTCTCATGCCAAACTCTGTTTTCTGACTGTGTACAGAATTCAGTCTTAAATTTCAATTTACCACACAACAATCTCCACCATTCAGTCTGAAACCATAGGAACGTGAAACTGGATGCTGTTAAGAGGATTTCCACCAATTCTTAGCAAATTCCAACGGTAAAAATGGGATTAACACAATTTCTTTACCTCGCTGTTTACCCTAACAAGGGTTTTCCACAGTTTTCAGAAAAATTGCAACAACTGCCACAAAATTTAACCAAATTGCATGGAACAAGAATGAAATGGAAGGTGATTGAAGGCTCCAACACTTGCAATCAATTAAACATGTATTCTTGCCCATACAGTTCCGTACAAGGGCCTGAAAACACTGATTTCCTGGAAAAGAAGTATAAAAACAGAGCTTTTCATTGATTTTATTCAACTACTCAATCACCCACGGGTTCACAAATGGTTACAAAGCCTTTTTAAAGGCAATACAACATGTCTCTACAACTTCCAACTAATTTTCAACTGCCCTCTAACGGCCTAGAACCAAATGACCTTTCATATTCCTTGTTTACACCTTTTTTGTGCAATTTTACATTTTTTACAATTTTTGCACTTTTTGGACAGCTCTTTACATTTATTGCAAAATAGGACACAATGACCTCCTAATGTTTCTATTACATGGAAAAAATGACTCAAATAACCCTTGAACAATGTTGAAACAACAAAATTGATCATCCTTTCAAAATTTCTCCATGGAATCACAAGTTAGTCATGATGCTCCTGCATCACATTGCCTGCCATACCCTTGAAATTGCCTCCAAAAAATCTATCCCAAAAACACACCCCCCTCCCCTACCATCTCCATCTGAAAACTTGGTCTAATATATGTATTTTGTTTATTCACAATTATGAGTATTATTGTTTTTAAATATTTTTATATAAAAATTATAAATAATTATATTGAATATTATTGTTGTTATATATCTTTTTATTTATATATATTTTAAATATATATACATGAACCCAAACCCATACTTGGGGAAAAATAATTGTCATACTAACTTTCCCAAACCCTTACCCATTCTCGTACTAAGATCAGCAACTTGTTTAAGCTTAATGTGGAGCACTCAACTAATAGGGATTTGGCAACCAAGCAGATTCAAACAATGGTATTTAGGGGAAAGGTTGCACTTAAGCAAAATTTGGAGGCCATGGCCAACAACAAGTTCAACACAGAGCAAGTTCAAACTATGATTTTCAAAAATGAGGTGACTAAGGGAAAAGCAAATACAAGAAGCTACATTAATTTGCAAACTTTGAAACTTATGGCCTAGTTTAGCAAAGCTTCATGAATGGTTGACATAGCACTAGGAACCTTTGGGCGAAAGGGGATTTTGCCATTTGTCCACATGTGAAATGATGGTTCTTGGTTGTCTACAAATCCCCTTCAGATAGGTAAGCATTTCTTAAGGGAGGCTCATGGTTCTGGGACAAGGCTTATTTGGGTTTGAAATCGTGGTTTCTAGTTTTCAATCCTCTCACTAAATCATTTCTTGTTTATCTAATGTTAATGTAAATGAGATTTCTCAACTTGCCTCTCCAATTTTGGTCTTCAAACTATCTTTCCCCCAATGTAAATGAGACTTATCAAGTTGCCTCTCCAATTTTGGTCTTCAAACTATTTCTCCAATCTAACTGAAGAATGTCTTAAATTTATTGCAAAGATTGGCCAAATTCTGAGCAAAGAAAGAAATTTGTCTTTCCATTATTGATGGCACATATCTAGAAATGTAAAAGAAATCAAAATCTAGAAGAGGAGCTCAGGGTTGGTGTTTGTAATGATCTTTGAAAGGAAAAATGTAATGTAAAAGACATGGATAGCCAATTGTACCTATGTTAAATGATATATAGGTCATTGTTCACTGCTTACTCAATTGATGGTCAATGGGATTAAGTGAATTCAGATGCAATTGAAGACCTCAATATAAACATCAATCTGAGGATGAAATGTGTTGGATGAACATAACCGATAACCAAGAAGCTTTCCACGACGACTATCAAAAGTGACTCAAGAGGTATAAATTGCAGTCTTAAATAATCAATGATTAGAAGCCCAAAATTGCCTCAAATGTCGAAAAGACATATCACCGACATATGCCTTAGTGCTTGTCATAAATTTTTCATTTTGAAAATTCAGCACAAAATAAAAACTTAATCATGTTAGTATTGGATGATCAATCAATAACTAATGAAATCCATGAAAAAGATTTTCTGTCATAAAAGTATTCCTAATTTTTAATATAACCAAGCTTCCAATTGTAAGGCTTAGACTAACTACAAGGACAATTCTCAAAAGTGACTCAAGAGGTATGAGTTGCAGTATTAAATAATCATGATTAGAAGCACAAAATTGCTTCAAATGTTGAAAAGACATGTCACCGACATGTGAGTCATATGTCTTAGTGCTTGTCACAAAATTTTCATTTTGAAAATTCAGCACAAAATAAAAATTTAATCATGTTAGTATTGGATGATCAGTCGATAACTAATGAATCCATGAAAAATATTTTGATGTCATAAAAGTATTCCTAATTGTTAATATAACCCAAGCTTCCAATTGTAAGGCTTAGACTAACTACAAAGATAACAAGGACAAATGTAATTCTCAAAATGTTTTTACATGTAAGGCCACTAAAAGTATTTTAAGGTGTTCCAAGGTCTTCGTTACACCAAAAATTTCACAACAAAATGAGTGATCCTCCTTTAGTAGGTGGTACATATGGACATATAAATAAAAGAGAATGCAAAAGGAAAGAGATATGTACAACATTTAACAATATCCAATAAGCCTACCTAACTATGCTAAATAATTAGCACTGTGGCTATTTAACAAAATATGCTATCGATTGTGGTTATATATCATCATTTCCTCCCTACTTTGGGGAAATTGTATTCAATTTTACAAATGATCAGAATTGCCTCATAGCATCCAATCTCAACCATGAGAAAATCAAATTTGGTGTAGTAAGCAGTTCCTATCAACCATAAATAATGATGTAGCCCCAAATAGGTAGAAGCAAGCATTGTACCAGTTTGAAGATTGGATCCATACTATGTGCCTCAAACATAGAAATAAATGAATCAGAAGCTACTAAGTGTCAAGCTTGCTTAAGAAATGAGTATATGGTAGCCATTGAAGTAAAAGATGAAGATGTCAACACTTAAGTTGTGAAAAGTCCACCTTTGAAATGGGATATTTTCACATGGCAACATCCCTCTCATTCTTTGCATATATGGTTTTGAATATAGATATAGGATAAGGAATCTAAGACCAAAAACAACTTTAGGCTTGAATATTTGAAATTTACAATGGCATGATTTCTAGAGTAGAACAAAATTGAAGTGTTCAAAGAAGGAGCAAAGAATGGGGATTTTGGCAAGCAGGTGACTAGTGAGTGGCATAGAACTACTTTCTCTATGAAAGGATTTTCTCGGTTTTGCTGACAAAACTGACAAATCATCTCTTCATCAAACTACAAATCCCTCTTATTTTTGTTGATTGAAAAAATGTCAGCAATCCTTTTCACAACTACAAGATTTATGCAAATTCCTAATTATCATATACTCTAATGGCTTATCCCCCACTTTCATTGTTGCTCCTCCAATAGCAAACCCTAGATGTGGTTCAAACCTTGTGAAGAGTGTTGTTTCAAACAAAGTTGACTATTCCCCAACGGAGTATTTTTCCTTTAGGGATCAACTACAAAAAGATTCTATAGAGTCAATCCTTCAAAAGGATAATTTAGACCCACTTTCACAAGGGACGGAATGCTACTCTTTGGTCTATAAATTCTTGGGAATGAAAATTTCACTTTCTAAAATACACGACTAGGTGAAGTTAATGTAGAACAGTGTCACTTGCCCTTCTCTAGCTTTATTATATAAGGGCTTCTTTTTGGTGTAGTTCTTTTAGATCAAAAGGTCCTTGGTTTTTTGGCATATGCAACTTGTATCTGTGTCCATGGAAACCACTTAATCTAGGCAACAAATTTTCACTAAGACACCCTTATGGATTCATTTCTATGGGCTTCCTCTGGATTGAGAAACTTAAAAATGATTAGACTATTGGGTTGGAATCATTGGAGATTTACTTAAATTCAACTCAAAGAAAGTCAATTTGCACAGCAGTTTTGTGTAGGTGTGCATTGTTGATATTTCTAAACCTTTAGCACACTCCATCAAATTTGTTTATGAGCATGGATATTGGCTTTAGTTTGTTGACTATTAAGGTATGCCCTTTAAATGCTTCAAATATAACCAAATGGGGCACAAAATATCGAAATGTAAATCTCAACAACACTCTGGTTCTCATAAATTTTGCTTCCAACAATGGACTAAAAAGTTGGAGAATTTATTTGGTGGAACCATGGTTGCTTCTTTGTTGATTCTTCTCCAGCTTGCAACAATGAAGAAGTCAATCATCCTTGTGTAACCTTGGTTGATGCAAGGGCATCATGTAATTTTGAGCACTTCTTTTTTTTATTATTCTCTTCATGGTGTACATTGTGGCAGTATAAAATTTGATTTTTTGGCCATTTAAGGGAGAAACCACCTACCCACAGGCACATTAATGAACAGCAACATGGAGAAATGGAGAGAAAGAAGTCTAAGTAGGAATTTTTAACCTAGTAAGGATTAATTACACATTTATGACAAGATGCTGAGCGCTGCAACCATTTAGGTGGAATTTAGTAGAAGTTTCTAGATTTTTGGAGGGATTTTGGCAGAGAAGGAAGAACAGAACGAGAGAGAGAGAGAGAGAGAGAGAGAGAGAGAAGAAAAAGAGGGCAACAATCAGGAAGAAACTAGAAAATAGAGGAAGGAAAAGACAAGAAGGAACAGAGATGCACGTGGTAGACCAACAGCAAGAAAGAGAAGAACAGAGGAATTTTAATTTTGGCCTACTATTTTGTAATGAAGGAATTTTTTGTAAAGAGCTATTATTCTGAGTTAAATGAAATAAAATATTACTACTTACAACTATTTTCTTTCTTGGAATGTGTGATTTTCCTATGAAAGATAAATGACTTGTGGGTTTGCTGCTCTAGAAATTGGTTA
Source organism: Sequoia sempervirens (assembly GCA_007258455.2). Taxonomy (NCBI): domain Eukaryota; kingdom Viridiplantae; phylum Streptophyta; class Pinopsida; order Cupressales; family Cupressaceae; genus Sequoia; species Sequoia sempervirens. Next base: position 301,196,055 of record VDFB02105785.1, read on the forward strand.
TTTTCTATATATGAGCATCTAGGTACTTTGAGAATTTGTGTTGTGATGTCAAACCCCTGTAGCATAGGACTCAGGTTTCTGCAGCATTGATTTATGTTCCTATAGGAACTAACTATTACCTACAGCTTAGTCTTGTTTGCCTGTACCATAGTTTTACTTACCTACAGAAAGAGTTTTCAAGCCTCTGCAAAGGTTGTGCGGATTGCTTTCAGCAACACAACCTCCCTTCTCCACCTGCTTGCTTCAGATTGGTTAGGTTTTGGGCACCTACAGTAGGGTGGGTGCCATCATTGGTGCAGCCTTTGGAGTCAACCTTTTTGAACAATGATCAAGCTTTATTGAGGGAGGATGATGTTGATGAGAGGCAAATTATCGAAGCCTTTCAAGATAAGAGTGAGTAAGATCAATTTATTTCCAATGAAATTTTAACCATTTCTTAATCATTGAGTAAAAAGACTAAAGCCAATTGTGGATCCTCCATTGAGCATTGTGGGAGTAAACAGAAGCAGAGGGATGCTAAGGGAACAATGATTTTTTTCACTCTTTTGAAAAATGCTTCTATAATGGTCCTTATTTTTTCAACCATGGAATCCATGCCATCAAAAATTCCACCCAAACATGATTAATTCATATTAGCATAATTAGTCATACCCATGTTGGGCTTCATGAAACTCAAAACAAGTTCCACACGAGCCCACCACTAATCATCCAGGATCAATGCTTTGACTTTTTGAGCTTTCTCTAAATTTGATTGTCTCCATACACTCCAAAGAGTGTTGATGATAGTGGCCCTCAATGGTTCTAACTTCTCACACCTAACCAATCATCTCAAGACAATTGTGTGTGATGTAAATCGAATCTTGACAACCTAACATGGTGTTAAAAAATAAACAAATTAGAAAACTAAAAAGTAGATAACATATCAAAACAAATTAAAATGTTATATATACTAAAAAATAAAATTATTTTCACAACACCTATGCCAACATTCCCAACCCCTCATTTGTTTCCTCCATCTCATTCTCCTTTCTCTTGTCTACTTTCCCTTCCACCCACCATTGGTGTGTCCTCTCCTTCCCTATGGCTTCTCCCCTTTCCTCTCTTTCCCTTCCACCCACCATTGGCTTGTCCTCTCCTTCCCTATGGCTTCTCCACTTTCCTCTCTTTCCCTTCATGCCAACTACCTTGATGCTCACTTTTGTCACCATCATTTTTCTACCTACCCTCATATAATTGACCATCCTTGCCTTTTTAAATCAACTTTTATCCCCTTCTTCCTATGACCATATGATGGCTTGTCTTACCCATCACCCTTCCTTTACTCACTTAGTACTTATCCTCATGCCATCTCCCTTCACACTAGTTCTTCCGCCTCTCCCCCTTCTACACCCATTTCTCCCTCTTCTAGTCCTACTACACCTCTTGTAGATCTTGATTATGATGTTCCTTCTCCAACTTCTCTTCCTTCTCTAAATGCATGCCTCCACCCAATGGATATATCGAAGAATGGTAAAGCCTTCTCTTCTTTCCTCTCTAGCCTTGTTGATCTTCTTCCTACAATTGTTGATGCTTCCTCTCCACAAGGCTCACATGCTTTAATGAATCTTATACTACATATTGATAATCTTTCTACCTTTCTCTTATTCTTCTCATGACCATCTTTCTTTGGTGGATGAGCTTAGCCTTGATGACAATGTTGAGCATGATCACATAATTGCCCACTTAGATATTACATTGGCTGAATTGCATCATGATTTAGGCATTCATGATTCTCCTTATATGACTATCTCCAACATTTCTCCACTTCTATGCAATGCATCTCTCCTAGACATGGATCCATTCCCTTATGTTTTAGGGCTCTCTTCCTCTCAAGCCAACTTTACCTACTTCTCATTATATACCTCCCCTTCCACAAGAAGCATCATCATCTATTTTCTATGGGCTACATCCTTCCTCTCCTACTATTACAACTTCCATCCCACATGTTATTGCCCCTTCCTCTTCTTTTGATTCAGTTTATGTGTATGCCAAAATTAAGGAGCTAGACATGCAGTTGGATACTCTCATTCGTTCTCATACTACCCATTTTACATGCCCATGGATACATTCTTCCTTATCTTCTGAAATGCTTGCATATCCTTCTCTTATTCACATTGGGACCGTATATTTTAATAAGTAAACTAGTCAAGGAGATCCCTTGCATCATGTGAGACAATTATATACCCTATGTTTAACCAATACATGTGATGATCCCATCTTGGCCAAATTCTTTCACAATACTTTGGTAGATTATGCTTTTGGATTGGTTTTGTACATTACTTAATGGTTCCCTAGATTCCTTTTCTAATGCAAAGCAAGCATTCATAAAGCATTTTCAATTCAACATGGAACCTAAAGTTTGTCTTATACAAATAATACATTGCAAGCAATCTTCCAATGAGTGTGTTAGGGAATATACTTCTTGGGTCTTTTCCTTGCTTGGTAAATGGGTTTCACACCTCCTAATCACCTTCTTCATGCTCTTTTTCCAGAAAGTATCTTGTCACATCTCCAAGAGAAAATTCCTATTAACCCATATAGTTGCCATCCAAGCTAAACAAAAGCTACAAGGACTTAATCTCCTCAACTATGGCAACACTTCTTTTTCCTCTCCACCCATAGTTCCTACTTGTGAGCCTTTTATAACCAAGCAACCTCCTACCTCTCAAACCAAAAAGAAGGACCCTCACACATTCAATTGATCCTCTAGAACATATCCTACAACTTCTTTTACAATCTAGGATGATCACCCTTCCTCCTTGTGCATGTCATAGGAGGCTGGGTCACTCTATCAATCAATGTCAAGCATTAAAGAAAAAAGCACAAGAACTTAATGATGATAGTTCTATCACAATCTCATCCACATGACACCTCTGGCATGTTCTCACGATGATAATACCAATTGGGTAGATGTGCCCAAACCAACACATTCCACATCTTTCACCTATGATATACATGATGATTAGGAGGCTGTTGATATGCCTATAGATATATAAGCTATTGTTGCACATTCTTTACCTACTTCTCATATAGATGTTCTTACTACTTTTCACCATGATTATACTATCCTAAGTTGACCCTATTCTCATGTGTTGAGGTCATATGCTAACATGGTTTTCTTTTCTTTTTCCCCATGTTTCTTAGCATATATCCTCCTTTTGCTACTTGATACTTCTTATTCTTATGTCAAAATCATATGCTTGCATGGCTTTCTATTTCCATGATGCCTAGCATAAGTCCTTGCTATATTTCTTTCTACTTTTGGTCCTCATATGCTAAGGTTGTCAACTAACATGACCTTCTTTCCTTTTTCCATGTTGCCTAGCATATGTCCTTATGTTCCTCTCTACTTTGTATTCCTATGCCAAAACATATGCTACTTCCTCTTATTCACATTATCACATTTTCATACTTGTCACATTATCATACTCCTCATGTTATCACTTTCCTACGTTGCCTTATGCTACTCACAATGTTGCATGGCTCATCCCCTTTATGCTACGTCATATAACTCATTTTTCTTCACACTATACACAAGATGACCTTCCTACTTTACTATCCTATTACTCCTTTGTTCTACGTCATCCTACTCACAGTTATCCATTTCCTCCAACACTAGGCATCATTTTATCCTACTTGCACTTTCACAATCCTAATAACCTATAGTTCAATTCACACTATTCATGGTATCCCTTTTATCCTTATTCTTTGACTATTTGCTCTCCCTATAGTGACAACTCCATGAGAGAGAAGCCATACATCCATTCTTGTGTGGGGGCATTACCTCAATTCATGTCACATTCAATCTTGATTCCTAGGTCTTTTCTACTCTTATGTTTCTACAATTTTGCAGCCTACTTTACTTTGCCCTTCTTGTGGAGGCAACCTTATGATCATATGTTTGGTGAAAACCCCCCCTCTTTTACTTATTGTTCTTACCATCCTATGTGACATATTAGACCTTGGCACTAATCTACATTCTCTTTCCTCTTACCCACTTTTTTATTCTTCTTGAATTGATTGCACCTCTCTTTACATACAATCCATTAAGATGGTCATACGTTGCCCTACTTTTACCTACTTGAACACAATGGCCATTTATCAATTTATTTGAGTGTCTCCATCATAGCCATAGCATAGTCACTCTATAGCCATGGCACTTTGGTCAAAATGGCTCCATCACTAAACATATACCTAGATAGCTCCTTCACATCCAATTCCATATTTAGTTGGCTCCTCCAAAACCAATTCCATATTGAGGTGACTCCTTACACCATTTCCAATTCAAGCAAGCTTCCATGGATCCCCTATTCTTTCTCTTTCCAAGTTAAGCAAAAGTAGATGATAATTTCTAGTGTATGACACTATTTTTTTGCATATTTATTTTTAACAAACAATAAGTGCTTCCTCTTGTGTGCGTACATTGCAAGATCCTTAAGTGAACAAAAGTTCAAGAAGCAAAGAGCATAGCTCTCTTGTATCCTTTTGATATATCCTTTATATATTCAATATTTTATATGCAATGTTAGTTAGTTTAGCATGCTTGTCTTATTGTAGCTTGCAAGCAAGCTAAAGTAGGGGCAAAATATAGAGCCAAAAATTGCATACTTCATACTTTTCACTCTATTTTGCACTCATTTTGGTGTTTATCACCCATTGTTGTGATTGACTCAAATCACTTGTTTCCAGGCCGAAAACCCCTCGCTTGGCTACCAAACATTGATGCCCAAATTCCTATTACCCTTGGAACAAGTGTATCCATGCTAGTGTTCTTCATCCAACTGGACATAGGCCCACTCACACTAGCATCCTTGATCCACCTTGAACACTACCATGCCCGCACTCATGTCCAATGCATTCTAAAAGGTTTAAGCCCACCAAAACCCTAGCGATTCACCTTAGCACATTTTTGCAACAGCTACTTCCAAAGGAAAGCTTCATAACAGAAAAATAGATCTTCATTTGCCCTCTCTCACACTCTCTCATCCTTTACTAACCCCAAGTGATACTAAGTTTTCTAAAGCTCTCTTATGCTCACCTACCACTCTTCCATTGTTGAAACATATCTGCAAAACCTTCATTGTTGCAGATCAGACCTCCATTGACAAGCCCCTTGGCACACCAAGTGACTCTCAATCACCCTATTTCCTCCTCCATAGCACTACACACCACAATAGTGGTAGCAAGCGCTCTAGATTTTTCTAGTTGCATCTGTTGCACACACCGTAACACCTTTTGCTTAAGTATCACACACTCCCAATTTTTACAGTTATGTTGAGGCTGAACCATACCATCCTAGGGGACTGACTGAGGTGGTCTCCAAAACATAACTTGTCATTTTGCCCCTCCAAATTCAAAAAGATACTACAGCATCTAAGTTGAAGCTCTCTAGATTTTGCACATAGTTTGCTGAAGATTTTTAATTACCTTCTAGCTCTCTTTAAGATGTTTCACTAATTTTAGGAGGTGATCCTATAATAAAGTGACCCCCAAAAAAATTGAAATATGTTTTTGTTTGCTGAAAAGCAAACTCAGAAGTAATTGGCATAACTCCTTGTGGCTCTTTTAGTCCATTGATGTACATAGCAACCACACACGTCAAGAAAAAAAAACCTTCCAATGAACAGGGTGACCTAGCAGAACTCCCTTGAATAACATGCTAATGTGCTTTGTTTCATGTTCTTGAGGACCAAGAAGCAGTCTTCCTGGTCATAAAAAGCATTTCTGTAGCAAAATGTATTTCTTAAGTACTTATTTATGGACGATTATGTTCTTTCTCATCACCCTCTTCTTGCCACTGTCTTCTTAGAATCCTTCATTATTTTGCCACCAATCGAATGCTGGATCTATATGATGCAAAGCAACAGACTGAATTTTTGGTAATTCTAAAAAAAGTTGAAAATATTTGGACACCTTACCCATCAAAGCTCTCAACTTAGTGACTTCACTACAAGCATCAAACCCTTGAAAGAGTAGTTCGTGTATTTAATACCATATTTGTATTCACATATTTAGCAGCATATCTGATGGGATAAGCTTGTTTTAAATATTACTTCATGTACACTCATCGAATTTAATTAATAACTGCCCAGTAGTTATCTGTCCTATATCAAGCTTGCATGTTAAATTAAAGAGGTATTTGAATAAAATTGCAAATCATATTTAGGTCCTGAAAGATTTGCCTATCAGAATCCTCATTAATCTTATAATCGATTTGGTTGTCTAAAGTTAGCTTCAAAACTTTCTTCAACATTTTGCAACCAATCCAATGCTGGATCTCCATGCTGGAAAGTGACTGATGGAATTTTTGGTAATCCTCAATAATCTTTGATGAAAAAATAGGATACCTTACCCATCAAAGCTCTCAACTCAATGAATTCACTACAAGCATCAAACCCTTGAAATAGCAGTTTGGGTATTTAGTACCATTTTTTTATTAAAATGTTTAGCAACATATCTAATGGAATAAACTTGTTTCTAAATATTACTTCATGTACACTTGTCAACTTAATTAACAACTGGCCAGTAATTATCTGTCATATATCAAGCTCACCTATTAAAGTAAAGAGGTGTTTAAATAAAATTGCAAATTACATTTAGATCCTGAAAGGTTTGCCTGTCAGATTCCTCATTAATCTTATAATTGTTTTGGTAGTCTAAATTTAGTTTCAAAACTCGCGACTTGGCAAAACACAGGAGTACTCACCAAGATCCATCAAAAACCCAGAAAAACTCAGCTAGGCAAGTTTATGTGCAATTTACTCAGCTGCACATATAGCTTGCAATATAAATAAGTACTTCAAGAGTTTTGAAACTATGGTTTTTAAACTATAACTGACAAAAAGCAACTATAGACTTAAAGAACAGCAAGAAGCTAACTACCACATGCTCCCATGCTTCGACTGTATTGGTAAAAACTAAAAGATGAAGCAAATAAGCAATCAAAAGAAACTATGTATTAACCAAATCATTCAAGCACATAGATGTAATCGGAAAGTCTTGCAATGTTACTAAAATAATGTTTAGGAGTTGCAAACTATATCAGGTACAATTAAATAACTCACCAACCCATCTCCAGAGTACGTAGACACAGTAAATTTTTGTTCATAGTTGTAGTCCTTTGTGAGCAGATCTGCAAGTGAATAAGATCATATTCCTGAGACGAATATAGACATTTAATCTTTTCAAACTACACATCATAGAGTTTATTAAAAATAAATTGACAAAAAGAAAAATTCAAGTAAAAATGATATTATATGACAATTAAATATATTCCTGTATAAGAGAGTAGATATATTCAACTATATTCAACTAAAAACATTAGGAAATGAATTTAGATCCAAATTAAGAGCAAAAGAAAGAATTCTGATGATAGATTCTAAAAGCAAGACTACAATACTGCAAAGTAACCATGTCTTGGTCATCAAATTGTTAACTGCAGCAAATCTCTGAAAGACCTAAAGCTGACCAACCATATGATTTCTACGATCACCTGCTTAGGTGCGCTTTAAAATCTGCTGATTCGAGACACACTAGTGGGCTTGTCATATTGATAGTTAAAAGCGAGTATATCAAGCTTAAATATGCCTTGGTAGCTGCCAAAATGGAGTCAACTAATAATATAAACTTAAAGCAAAACATTAGACAAACATAACTTAACATAGTTGAATAACAAAACTAATTATCTAACTAATTAATCAATTGTACAGTTTGTTAGAGAACCAAAAAAAAAATTAATCAAGATGAATAATTAGAGTAAGATACTAACTAATTGATTAATCAAGATGAATAATTAGAGTAAGCTACTAACAGATTGATTAAGTAATTTATTTATTAGCTAATTAATGACCTAAAAACTAAGACACAAGACATGGATACAAAAAAGAGCCAACAATGGGGGAAATGTGGGATGGAGAGGCTTAGAGTTTCTTTAATCAGTGTACTGTGCCTTTCAATGTTTAACTTACTTGCCATCCATCATCTCTATTCAAATTGTTAAGAGGTTTTGAAATTTTAATAGACTCTCTACTTCGCACATCCATGGAGTGACCTTCCATGGTTGTAATGTAGATGGTCTCAATGTGAATCAAGTGCCACATTTGATTTTCATGTTCATCCAAAGTCAACTTCTTGGCTCTACCATGTCAGATATCTGCACAATTCTCATTGACTGTAGCCCAGCATGATCAAACCATTTCCCCCATGTAGAGTCTACTGCAAGAAAAAAGAATTAGGTATACATCTTTCCGTTGTCTATGGTAAATAAGTTGAAGGAACAAAGAGTGGACTCTTGGAATCAACTGGACTATTTTCCAATGTTCCATGGGGTTTTAGGGATGGGGACGGGGGGACGACAGGTGACGTGTTTTAGGGACGCAGGGACAGGGGGTCTAAGTTTGGGGGCGGCAGGGGCACGACAGGGGGACGGCGGTGAGGGGGCCGGCGAGGGGGCGGCAGGGTGCTGAAATACATATAGTACTTGAAAAAATAGTTATAAAAAGATGTATAAGTATAAGAATTATACATCTTGGAGACAACTAGGAGTCCCCTAGACGTCTTGAGGACACCCCAGCGTCCTCAAAGTCCTAGCGACGTCTTGGAGATAGCGACACTAGTGGTGGGATGGTGGCGTTGGTGGTGGGCTGGTGGGGGGATGCCCCCCCAAGTCCCCAAGTCTCTAAGATGTCCCCGTCTAGGAAACGCGGGGTTTTTTGGGGGGGACACGTCCCCGTGGAACACTGCTATTTTTTGAAGGTTTTCTTAGTGCTGCATCATTTTGTTAGAAATTTTTGGAATCGACCACAAAGGTACTCAATAATCTGTAACTTTGAGTAACATTGCTGGACTCTTATAATTGAGGAAGACAACAATTCTATCTAGCTTAAATATGCCTCAGTATTTGACAAAGAGGTGTCAACTAAACATAAAGGAAAACATTAATCAAACATAAACTAATATGGTTAACTAACAATAAAAATTATTTAATTAATTAATCAATTAATTAGGTTGCTAGAGACTTTAAATTTAACAATCAAAATGAATAATCAAAGTAAACTAACAAATTCTTAACTAATAGATTGATTAGATGATTAATTTATTTATCTATTAGTTAATTAGCTAACTGATAACCTAAAACCTAAGATATGAAAGACTAGGCAACGACACATGAGAGGGAGAAGCTGACATTTATCTATTAAGGGTAGAATGTGAAATGGAAGGGCTCATTTCAATCAGTCCAATATGGGTTTCCATTTTTCACTTAGTTTCCATCCATCATCTCTATTTAAATTGTTACAGTGTTTTTCAATTTCAACAACCTGACATAGCTAATGTTTTGCTGTTCTTAATGCAAATCAATTCTTAGTTGGATCTTCATCTTCGGTCAAAACCGACACATTGACCCTACCATGTCAGATATTTGCACAATACCCCTTGATTCTAGTCTAGAGTAATCAACCAGTTTCCCCAATATAGGGTCTACTCCAAGAAAAAGGGCTCAGGTAAACACCTTTCATTAGTCTAAGGTAAACAACTTTTATTTTATAGTAAACAAGTTGATGAAATATTGTACACAATTTTCTTCCAATAGCTTGTTACACAAAAAGTGGAAGATCAAGAGCTTCTTGTTAACTTGGATGTGGTACCAATATACACCTAGGCTCCTCTGAAAAGGCTAATAAATTGACTATTGAGGTCATAGGCAGTGAAGTGCTGATTCAAGAGAACTTGTATCTAAGGCCTGCATACTTTACTTTCTTAGAAGGGATTTAAGCATAGACAAAAGGTCATGTCATCAGCTCCTCTCTATCCCCCATCAAAGCTAATTTAATCATAGTAAAATTCAAGAAAAATGATGTTGGATTCTTACACCATAAACCTAAATGATAATTTGATACATATACAACACTAACATCAACTCACATCATAGCAGAGATTTATGTGTGTTCATAGTTTACCTCAATGTGTTGCCTTAACATGTTGTCTATACACATTCTGAATCAATTCACAATGGAGGTAGAAGTAGGAAGAAGCTTGATGTTCCTAGATGTCTTAATCATATGAAATGGAGATATTTCACTCTCACAACAGGTCTATAGAAAGAAGACATTCATGGACATATAATTAGAGCTAACTCAGACCACCATTCATCACAAAAGTCAAGGGTTCTAAACACACTCTTCACTAGTGTGGTAAGAATCTTCAATAATGCTCATATAAGACGAAAGGACAAACAGCTTGTAAAGCTTAAAAAGGAATGCTTACAAGAAATGACCACTAAAAAGAAGCTGTGGATTGTGCTAAACAAGGTCCTCACAGGAGAGATAGCAAACAAACTAGTGAACAAGGCAAGAAGGCTTTTCTAACATATATTCAATGCACCACTGATAAGATGGCAAAGATACTAAAAAGGAAAGAAATTAAGACTTGCTTTACACCATTAAACCCCCTCAAAAACAAGCTTAGGAATCCAAAAGGACTGTCCACTGTAGGCTACAGAATGATATTTACCTAATCCCTTGTTCTTACATTAGTCTCTACATTGGGGAACTAGTTCAATCATTCTAGAGCAGAATCAAAGAGTGTTGTATGGATAGTGCCCCTGCTACTGGTACACTGAGAAAGTCACTTAGAGTGGGATAATAAAAACAATCTATTTTTTATTAAAAAAATTATTTTATGCTCCAGGTACCTTGAGACAATGTACTTGAATAGATGTATAAATAATGATCATGAGATTAAGTGAATTTGATGATCTATATAATCCCTTCATATCGATTGATTCAATTTTAATCATCCTAAATGAGGATGCCTTGATAACTTTCATTTATGTGTAGTTTCATAGGTGAATAGATCTAGAACAGTTGTGGTCACAACTGTATCTAGGTTCCTGGGGATGTTGATTAAATGGACAGCAAAGGGTATAGGAGGAAAACATAGAAAAACAATGTGACAAGAAGATTCCTTGCATATTTGGGTTTTATGAAAACGTTTTCAAAATTCAAAAAAAAAGGCACATTCTGACTCAAATTACTTGGAAGTGAATGGGTATGGTTAATTTGATTTGAGTTAATGATTTTACACATTGTTTCCTATCTATTAAATATACATTTAGTATGGAAAAACTGGTTGAAGTGAAAGATCTTACAGATGGGTCCCTATCTACTAAATATAAATTTTGTGTCGGTATGGTCAACATGGTTGGAATTAAAGATCTCACATATGAGGTCCCTCTCTAGTAATCATATATTTAGAATTCCAAGACTTTTTATTTAAAGCGATGACATGATAAGATGGTATTAATTCTAGGAGGGTATCTAAATGAAGGGGATAACTAAGGGAAGGACTATATAGCATGATTAGGAAAAGGGGATAGCTCAAGGCAGGACTATTCTGTTATGATTAAGGAAAGGACATTACTCAAGGATGGACTAATTTGACATGATTAGGCAAGGTGGGTAAACCAAGGAATACTATAGCAAGAATAGGGGAGGTAGCTAATTTTAGTCTGTAGAAGATCAGAGAAGGGATAAGGAATTGGTAAAGGCAATCACAGCAGCACGTCTGAGATCCTCCTCATCCCAATAAGCTTAGGTACATATCTTGAAGGGCTTGAGAGGAAGAAGCACCCTTGGGGTAGACAGGGTGACAAATTCCGATGGAAGACCATCTTGGTCCAATGGTAGTGAAAGTTAACATTTGGCATAAGAAAAGTACACACCTTCCCAGACCCCTTTATTTAGGTATTTTATAGTTTTGAAAAATATATCAATTCTTATGGAAATTTATTTATGTTTAAATCTTTTGAGGCCATAAAATTTACCTATTATTTTTCTTGGACAGCAATGCATTGGAAAATCTTGCAACATGAATGATTGAAAAAGGTTGGATTTGCAGGTCCCTCCGAGCATGTTCTTTTCTGCAATGAGGAGGAATCTGTGGCTTACTTACTGATTTATTGCCCCTTTCCAGAAAAATGTGGTTCTGGTTGTGTGCTAGACTCAACTCATTGGGAGCTTTACTTACTTCAGTTCTTTTTGGTTTGGCCAGTTCTAAAACCCAAGACAAGTTTTTCTAGCCTGTGGGTGATCTGCCCTTCTTTACTTATTTAGCATGTTTGGAAAGAAAGGAATAGACGAATGGAGGTAGCTGTTTTAGAAGCAGTGATGGCTCGGGTGGTTGAGAAGTCACAAATAAATAGTCTTTTCTTCTTGGAATACGGAGGTTCTTCAGAATTGGAAATTATTAAAGCTTCCTCCTATAACTCAGTAGGTTGTTCAAGTTTCTCCTGTCTTTTCCAGTTCTAGGATTTCAAGCTTGGTTCTGAGATCTGCAAAAATTCCTCTCCTTCAGCTGGGGCCGAAAGTTTTGGAGGAAGAGGAGCACCATACTGATTCAGGGATTATCTACAGGTTTCACAACTTTTGGTTGTGCCTTGCTGACATTCACACCTGGATCTCTCAGTTTTTGAAGCCTTTTCTGGGACAAGGCTCCTCATTGTTTGAAGCCTTAGTATCTTGAGTCCAACACCTCAACAAAAACTTTCTCAATGATTCTAGTTTGGGTTAGGTTACCTACTCTCCCTCTGCAGTTCATGTACCTCCCAAGTTTGTCTGCTCTCTCTTAGGATATGCTGTCACGCTCTCATTCTACCTTTGCCCACCTACTCATTGAGCTGGACCTCTCAGAGAGTTTGCCAAATGAGATTTGGCTCAAGATTGGTGATTACAATTGGATTATGAGAGGATTGCCTTCAAGTGTGGTCCCGTGGAGGTGCCAGCATGTTAAATACGATTTGGATGAAGTTTGAGAGAAGGAGCATGTTGCATGGAAATCATCTTATGATGAGAATCTTGGATATCGTTTGATGGTCTTCCAGCAACACCTTATCACAGACCTTTTTCATGTAAACTCAAAACAGAGTGACCTTTTTTTAATTGCATATTTTTCAAGAGGAATGCAACAGTGTCATTAGTTTCCCCATGATGGGGCCTAGCACCCATAACACCATGTGGAAGCCAATCTTGTGGTCTCTCACCTGCAACACCTTGCAGAATCCATAATTTTCTTATGCAGACTAGGAACTGAGTCCTATCTTTATGAAATCGCACAAATGCCATCAAGATTCAAAATATTTATGTTTTGTGATCTCTTGGCATGTTTAAGCTAATTTTGTGGTCTCTTGCAATGAGACCGTGTAGGAGTTGATTTGTGACCACTGTTTGGAGACACCATTCTGACCACACAAGAAAGAGACAATTGACACGTGTCACATGCTGATCTTTGTGTATGCATCTTAGGATATAAAATTGGACATGTAACTCATTTCTTCCATGTAAAGTTGTATAGCTTGGATTTGAAATTAAAACCTCGGATTGTTTTATCTTCACCTCCAGTTATTCTTCCCTCTGCTAATGGAAAAGAACAATGAAGATAAATACTCAACTCAAATAAGAGATAAATACTAATGGAATTGGGAAAAGTGAGGGGGGCAATGTGAGGGAAAGTTCCAAGAAGTGAGTAGTGCAGCTTTCAAGAGAGATGACTAGAAATTCAAGACATCAAGATAATTATAGAGCGTATGTCTGTAATTCCAATTGGGGAGCAATGGAAAAGAACAATGAAGATAAATACTCAGCCCAAATACGAGATAAAGAATTTTCAAATTTGGATGAGAGAGGTTAGCAAGGGAAAGGAAACTTCCAAGAAGTGAGTAGTGCAGCTTTCAAGAGAGATGATTTGAAATTCAAGAAATCAAGATGGTTGTAAAGTGTATGTTTGTAATTCCAATTATTCTTTCCCACCAGTTATTCTTTCCTGCTAATGGAAAAGAACAATGAAGATAAATACTCAGCCCAAATAAGAGAAAAGACTTTTGGAATTTGAAATAGTGAGGGTGGCAAGGTGACGGAAACTTCCAAGAAGTGAGTAGTGCAGCTTTCAAGTGAGATGACTAGAAATTCCAGAAGTCAAGATAGTTGTAGAGCGTATCTTTGTTATCCAAATAGAAAAGCAGTGAGCAGAAGATTGGTGTGTTTGAAAATGTCTTCAAAATACTTGATATATTGAGTTTTTCTAAGAAAATAGTAAAGAATAGCATATATTCCATTTTGAATGGGTTAGTGTTTCCCTTCCATATTGTGTTTGTGCACTTAAATCAGCTGACTGACTGATGGAATTTTATTTGAACCTTCGACCATGCCATGAAACATGCAGTTGATTATAAAATCCAAAAAGAATTAGTAATGCATTTTCTTGTGTTATTGAAGGGACAGAAGTATGACCAAGATCTAACTTCCTTATTTACAACCAAACATACTTATTCCTATTACTAATGTCTCAAATGTAGGATTTCCTACAAGTTTATGGATATAAATTATTATGCAATTACATAATGTAATTAAACTTTACGTACTTAAGCTTCAAAGTTGATGCGCACGTTAAATTTTCAACTGACCAATTAAATCCATATATCAAGTAAGCTTGGTTTGAAGCTCAGGCCCTCCTTTTCAGCTAAAATAAATATTTAAGATTATTTTCTGTTTATTTCTATTTTGTGGAGAGAGATGCATCCAAAATTCCCCAAATCAATCAAGGTACATCCTAGCATCCCTTGGATGGCCTCCATGGGGATCTGAAATCCTCAAGAAATCCACAATGTCTGAGGACAGGAGAAGAACAGTCCACCATGTCCATGTCCTCCCATCCCCAAGATTCAGGACAAAGGATGTGCATCTGAGAACCTATGGATGCATCATCATCAACACCAAGCTTAGGATCAAGTTGGATAGTTTTTGACTTTTTGTTAATAAAAGATTATTGTAGTGTCAAAACACACTACCTTTAAAATGGATTGTGCCTACAAGGATGATGAAAATTGTGCTTCTAAAGACCTTGGCCTCAATGCTTCAATATCACCGTAGTCTCATTGAGCCTTTGAGTTCAATTCAAATCAAAGGCCTAAGGTTCACAGACTCTTACTGAAGTAATTTGTAGACCATTGGATTAATAAGGAGCAAAGGAATCACGCTCATCCAGTGACTGGCAAGTCACTGAAAGCTCAAAAAGGTTCAACGACTGTTGATCATTCTCCATCCAACAGGGTGAATGCAAACATCAATCTTCAAAAAGTTCAAGTAAAAGATGGTGGGCCCCTTCCTCAATCACATTATCATCTATGACAATCATCAGATAAAATCTATGTTACATGGGGACGTGTCCCCTACCCCAAAACCAACTGTCCCCATCCCCTGCCATCCCCAGGATGGGGGGACACAAAGGGGACATCCCCCAGCCGTCCCCGAAACAGCCCAACTAGCAGGAAACGGGAGGAAACATCCCTTGCCCTTTGGGGATGTTTCCCCGTCCCCGGTACAGATGGGGGACGTTGGAAACGTCCCTCGACGTACCAGGGACAGCTAGCCGTCCCCCACGGACAGGGAGCTTCCTAGGTCAAAAAAACATTTAAAATTTTGATTTTTTAAATATTTCGTCCTCCTTTCTAAGGTGATTTTTGAGTTTGGGCTGTCTGACATTTTGTCAAACACTTGGCATACAAAGTGACTGAGTTCTGATTTCTGAATGTTTATGCTTGTGTTTGATTGAATTTTAATGCCAAATCATTTGCATAAAACATAGAAATGATAACTGCTATCATAACATCAACAAATATGAAACATTCAACCTCAAATCTGATTTTATTTGCACTATCTCAAGTCTGAATACCTTGCATTACAGGTCTGATATAAGTTTGATTTGATTACAGCAGCAGACATTTCCTTCAAAATCTAATTTATATTGATTCCCAATGAAATACAAACATACCCGGATCATTGGCTACAATAATAAGTTTAATGACATTTATTATGCTGTTATACTACTGCTCTCACGATTTATTTACATATTGATATTGTTGTTATCAATAATTAATTTATTGACATCTCTCTCTCTTTCCCTCTCTCTCTCTCTCTATAATATATTAATAAATTTTGAAAAAATCATATATATATATTGTATGTTGCCGTCCCCTGCCACCCCCCATCCCCATCCCCGAAACACCGTGGAACATAGGATAAAATGTCAACCAAGCAAATTAGAAGTCTACAGACTTCACAGGGAAACTTTTTGAGGTGTCAGTAATGGATCCACGCCATTGGTCAGAGTGACAGTTATGAGGCCCACACACTTAAATGCATATAAAGAAAAGGTTAGGGTGTTAGACTTACTACCCAGAAAAATAAGAGAGCAAGTCTCAAGGACACATGGCGATGCTGTGCCCATTAAGGACCTGACAGAAAGTTGTCAAAAGGTAAAAGGTCCACAAACCATAGATTCGATGTCATAGCATCCCATCCAATGGCGTATAAACCCTCAAGGTCCTAAAGGAAACAATTAGTAAAATACACAAAGATTGTGGAACAAAGAAAATTCCTGCAAGAACACTGCAAGACCAGAATACATGCAACCATCAATCTAAAAACAATATAAAGTTGTAAAGGCTCATGCAAGCATATGCAAAGAATCCAGATCAAAACAAAGACTTAAGTCAATCAATGGAAGAATTCACTACAACTTGGGAGCAGTCAACTGATGCAGTAGCAGCAGTTCACTCAAGATCAAAGTTTTCTATGCTCTTTCATGCTTTTCTGATAGTTTTAAAGCAGACGTTTTGTTTTTATGCAATAAAGGCTAAGTTCCCGGATGCTTTGTATACATGACAGCCTAGAGCTCATTGTAAATGATCTGAAATCCTATAATTTGTAATAGTGCCTTAGTTATTTGATTTTCAAGTGTTATAGCTTTCTGAGACCAATATTTCTTCTGAAACTTTTAATAGAGATGTTGTGGCGATGCTTTCTGCTCTTCAACTAAGTTAGCTGTGAATTTGTGAATGGTTTCACACGTTATCAGTATTAAATTTCCTCTAGCACTCTGTTAGCTGTGCTTCAGTAAATCTTGATTTTACATTAATTTTGTGCATAAGAAAACTAGAAATACCAGATTGAAAGGTCTATCTAGTTTAATGTGTAGCCTTTATTAATTGTTATTTCCTTCTGCCCCTTTTCACCCCAGTTAGTTTTTGATTGTTAGCATTAGCATATAAGGAACCAGCCTCATCCAGATGTTGTGCCAGATTTTGGGCGTTGAGTCTTCCCAAAGTTAAAGACAGGACTGTACGGTCCCAGCAATTCTGCAAATATTCCCCCCAACAGTTACCCGTAAATATTTTGTTAAACATTTAATGTTAATGACTAAATCATAAAGAGTAAGTTAGAGAATTAACAAACATTAGTTATCACTTATCACTTATCTTTACACTATAAATGTAAAGTTTTTATTAGTAATGAAATATAATTACACCTATTATTTCTATTTCACCCTGCAACTCTTACTTTCCTGTAAATGCATTCAACCAAAAAAGGGCAAAAGGAGATGTTTCCAGAGAGTTGATGCACACTGAATAATATTTCATAACAAGTACAGCCCTACCCATAAACAACAACCCCTTATCAAAGACATTTTCTGTGACGTCCACCCTCCCTATAAACATTCAGAGGTCAAAATACACTTATTGTTTGGTAGATAGACCAAATCTCCATGACCCTGATTTGATATTCCATTCTATACAAATAGCTAGTTCTGTAGATTTCTGATGGGTACTGTTCCCCTTGGGACTCGGTCTATATTGATATTTTCACTATTTTTTAAAAATAAGGTTATGATGTACTGCAAGGTCAAAGAGAGATAGAAGTGATTGGAGTTTAGACCCTCCAACCAAACTACTCATGTAAAAAATTTGGAAAAAGAAACAAACAAAAAAAATCAGCACAAACAAAAGTAAGACACGGGAATTAACCATAACCTTTACCCTGCAAACATGATACCAGGCCACTATCTTCACACCATCTCCAACCAGGCAAAAATGAATCCATGATCTAACAAAAATAAAGGAAACCCTACACATGCATGGCTAATTCAGAGCAAGGGATAAATGCAGGCTACAATGAGAAGAGGCCTTCACACACTTATAACGAATACCAGGAAAGTGGTTAGCATGGTGCATCAGAAAGGAAACATCTGAGCCTAAGGTATGAAGCTCCGAAACAGCAATTTGTGCTGCTGCCACCAACCGGGAGACGCTTTAAATGTTACAAACAGTGAAGTTTTTCTTTTGGGGAAATATTCCAGTAAGCTGCCCATGCAAGGCTGGAAACCTAGACAACAACACTGTTTCAACAATTTAGAGCCCGAATGTGAACAGAGAATTGCAATGAAAAACATTGAAGAAAGAGTAAATAAGCAAAAGCTTAAAAGGCGTAAACCATATAATGGCAGGTAAGTTGGCAAACCCTTTTCTGCAATACGCGCCTAATCACTATGGTAAGTTCAATTGCTTCTCTATCATTAATGCTTCGTAAGCTTTTGGATAGAGGAATATCTATCTTCTCAAATTTCAAATACATAAACAATTTAACATAACATAGATTGGTTTAACTTGTCTATGAGACAGAACAGAAAACCTTTAGCTCGTTGAAAAACATTTGTTTCTTCATTGATCCATTCACTCAATGAAGCAGAGCGATCGAAGCTTTTCTCATTTATTTACACCTAGTCCATCTGGACTTTAATTCAATAAATTCAATAGAAGCTCCATTCATTGAATTAACATGAGCCAAGGGAAAGATTCAAAATCTCTAGTACAATTTTGTATGCCTTTCCGGATACAAAAAATTTCAAAGGGAGGGACAAATGTAGAGGCTGCTTACCTTGTGCCTTCTTCCCAACATCGGAAAACAGTCCAGGTCCTTTGCCCATCTCTACTTTCTGGTCTTATACTGTTCAAAGGAATGCAATACATTGTCAGATGCGAGTTATATGCTTGGAAAATAAAAATAGCATAAGGGGCATGAAAAATAAAAGCCTTTATCTAAAACCTGCAACATTTGAAGCAAAACATGGATCACCAACACGGATCAGATCAGACATTTCTTATATGATAATGACAATTGTTGAGCATGGGAAAGAGCAAAGCATGCTCAATAAAAATGCAGAGGAGGATTGTTTACCCAAGTGAGATGTGGGAGGCGATGGGCTGAGATGAAGTCAGGAGAGAAGCAGCTCCAGCATGAAATCGATCTCCCAACCTTGGCGATGGGGAACCGCACAAAACAAGGCAAAGAAGGAAAAGCAAAACATATAGGCCCTTATTAAGGGCACTCCACTACTATCGTGCCCAACCACACTCTGCTAAATCACCATTTTTTATTGTTTTTTGCTATGTTTCATTTGGGACGTTGGAATGACAAAAAACTAAAAACTTGCAAATAACTAACGTGACCCTTTTAATTATGGGCTTTCTTGTACAGGTGAAAAGTGCAAATTAGGTATATTTTTTATTTGTGTTGGATTATTTTGGTTCTTACAAGATTTAGTACACATATCAAATTTCATTTGAATTTGAATTTAGTTCTTTAAAGGATTTAGATCTCATCTTTAATTTGGCTATTACCAATCTTATGTCAAGATCATAGGGGTGGTCTTAAATTTGACCTAAACTTAGTCTAAACTAAAATTGTATTCTTCAAAGTGTTTGAATCTAATTTGTATTCTATTGTTTTATTCTTGGATCGAGATAAAAGTTATGGATGTAAACTTAGTATGAACCTAAATCTCATTCCCCAAAGGATAACACCCCTAATTTTATTGCTTTTAGTCTTGGGTAAATGTGACTATAATGCCCTGCCAAGGACCCATGGGACGTTAGCTTAAAAAAATGCATTTTTTTAACAAAAGAATGCAACACTGATGACACAATGGTGTCACCAAGCACATAGGCATACCAAATAAGACACCATCATTGCCTAACAACGTGACACCAACGGAAGACTACAACACTAAACCAACAACCCTGTTTTATAAGAGGTGCAAACACCAATAAGGGCCTCTGACACAAGGGTTAAACCCCTACAAGACTTGACCATCCTAGGAGGAACAAGCTCCCTAACACAAGACACAGCAATAGAATGATTTCGTGCGAAGGCATGTTCTCCAAGGAAATTTTTAATTTAACTCCTTGATGAAGACACCTATCAACATGATAGAAAATTTAGGAGACTCACAAGACCTTGAGGAACAACTTGTGTTCATAAATTTTTTGAAAAAAAAAATGGAAATGCTCGTTGTCAAATGTATGGAGGAACAACAACTCCCCATAAGGACTCTAGGCACCAAGAGTACTCCAATGCCCAGGTGGGACACTAGCACCCAAGCGCAAGTGTCCTAGATTAGCACATGTGTCCTATTTTGGTGCTAAAATCCAAGATAGGCATTGTAGTCCTCCCCAACATTGTAGTCTTGATTCTAGTGTTGGAGTCCTAGTCAATGAGAAAACCCAAGCTAAGGTTTGGTCCCCGTGACATGCCAAACACTCAAGAACTACCTAAGAAAGCATACAATGAAAAATGGACTCTGAAATTTCAAAAATTACCTAGGGTTCGTAGTGATCCTAGACCCCTGATCACAAAACACCTTGGCCCATGAAGGATATGATTCTCAAGGGGTTAGGGAACCTCTAAGGCTCCAACACAAGATTAAAGACAAGAGGGGTGAACAGGAAGTGTCTCCCACACCTTATGTCCACTCTAAGAGCACTCAAGTGACCCTAAACGGCCCCCAAAATGAGGTGGTTCCCTAAGATTGAACGCACCTAAGGTTTCACAACCCACTTAGAGTTTTCAATGTTTAAGTTATTTTTCTCTAAACTTGATGTTTATTTTAAAACCCAAAGAAAGATGCTCTAAGTTCCTTTTATCCAATAACATGAACATTTTAAAGAGCATACAAGATAACATGTGTGCTTGACTCTAATGTTGAGGCATGTAAAAATATATATCATTGATACCACTTATGTGGTTCGTTTACAATCCATCCTCTAGGGAGGTCCAATGATTACATTACATAATGATATAAAGACTCAAATGTCCTTCAAATTAAAAAAATTCCAACATTTAAACAAAAGATAAAGGAAAGATTGATGAATCCTTTACCCAACTTTCTTGTAGTTCCCAAGCTCTTTCCATGATCTTCTAATACCCAATGGTGCTTTTCACGCCACCCAACTATGTGGCACCCTTAGGTCCACCCCATTATGTTAAGGGATAGTCACACAAGCCACAAGCACATTCACACAAACATGAGGGGATAATCTTACACTTACACCAATCACAAAGTATACATGGCATGCAAAATTCACTAATAAACAACATAAAAGGAAAGGTACAATATCTCTTTAAGTACAACATACTGGTCATAAGGACTAGATCCTAGAGAGGAAATAGGGAGTGTCATCATAATAGACTATGGTACCGACTAAGCATAACTAAGTACACCTCTCACAAGAGATGAGGTTACTCAATCTACAAGACCTAACACTCCTTGAGTGAGCATGTCATCTACACTCATACCAAGCCTATACAAGCACTCCAAGCGTGTTGTAGGTATCATTATCTTAGTTCATTTTAATTACTTGTGTAAATTTAACTATCACTTGGTTAAGAGACTTACACATGAGATATCCTCAAGCCACTTTGGGCCCCGATAAATGTTAAAAGCCACTCCCATACTTCTCTCTAACACCTATATCCTAGGTTCATCAAAACTCACAATTAAGTGTGGCACAAAAAATAAGGCAAGAACTTGGCTCAACAAAAAAATCAACATAATCTTAAAATGTTTCTCAAAAAAACATGGAGGAGTCATCAACTTCCCCCATTCCAAAACATCTAAAATCACACTAAAATTTCCAATTTTATCTAATTCTTTTCAACACATAAGACAAGGAAATTTTTAAAAAACTCCATTGATGAGACCTTAAAAAAAAAAAATTCTCAAAATAATATTTTTTTTAAAAAGTACTCTAGCCTATAGATGTGAACAACAACTATTTGAAGTAAAATCTGATTTCCAAACTTTTTGAAAAATTTGGGCATTATGAGGGCACAAATTGGCAAAATGGAAAATTTCAATTTTAAATTTAAACCTACTATATTTGCAAAAGTTGGAAACTATTGGGGAAGTCCTATGCCCCCTTAAGGGTGATCATGGCATCCGATTGAAGAAATATCAACAAAAGGGGAAGAGAGGAGATATTTACCTCAATTGAAAGCACACGAAAACAATGAAGAACTTGTCATCTTTCACAATGTGAGGAGGTAGATATAATGCACATGTACCAATAAAATCATTTTCCTATCCCAATAAATCCCTCTCCTAAGCCTTTTCAATTCAATGTCCACACAATTTTTCCAAATTTCACTTTTCCATGAAGGGAGTTTTCTAGAGCAATTTTTCCAAAATGTGAATAATGCAAAAATGACTAAGTATCTTTTCCTTTTGTTCTATTTTTGCATATTTCATTTTTTTATTTCCTTATTTTCACTTTAATTATTTTTCTTGATTGCTTCTCAACCAAGCAATTTAAGTCAAATGAACATTCAACCTTAATTTATTATCACATTTTATATAACTATTAAAACACATTTATGCAAATCCCATCTAAGAAAAACATTCCTAACAATATTAACTTACCCTACTTTTTCTAGTTTCACAGAAATAAAAAATTACATAAAAATACAACCTTTTAACTCATGCATATACTAGTATTTCGCAATAATAACAAATTTTGAAATCACCTCTAATTCGGATTTGGGTTAGCACAAGTCAAACACAACACATCTCATACTCGAATTGAGTACAACGGGGCATGACAATGGAAAGGCCCAATGTGAAATCTTTGAAATAACCACCATTGAGTATAAATCATTCCTGCATAATTAGGTAAAGAAATACCATGTACCTACACACTCAATTCCCACATCAACCATACATGTTGCATGTATATGATAGTTAAAGCACAACATAGCTTTGTAATTGGGTACTATATATATATATATACACCATCAGGAATGAGTCAATATATAGTCTAAGTATAAACATAATGATAACACAAGTATATCGTAATATGCACCAAGATCTTGGTGCCAATATAAAATGATATGATGAGAACATCTCAAATCAAAATAACCAAGTATCAAACTACCATTCTAAGTCCAAAACAAGACTATTAGAATGCAAACACGAGAGGAATTACATCCTCCCCCACTAGGCATAGGCTTACTCCTAGAAGCCTACAAAAATATGGGGATGCAAAACTCTTAGTTGTGTCACATCCTCTCATGTCATTGAAGTCTCATCAACCAAGTCCAACTAGACCCTTACTGGTACTCTAGTTCCCAACCTCAAAGTGCCAACCTCTTCAATGCTAGAGAATACACACAGGATCTAAAGAAAGTTGACTGCCCTCCTCGACCTATAAAGCACCCTAATCAAGAACACATATCACATATAAAATATATTTCCTAAAAAATTTAAACATGAAACATGTCATGGATAAACAAAAGGCTAGGTGACAAGGCAAGGTAGTAGACAACAAGACCAATCCTCTCAAGGATCTCAAAGGGTATGACAAAGCATGGCGTGAGCTTAGATCCTTTCCCATGTAATGGATATGGCTCTTATGTAGTCGCACTCTCAAGAACACATGGTCACCTATTAAAAATGTTGATCCAATCTCTTGGCATCAACATACTTCCTCTAACAATCTTGGGCAGTCAAAAAATGCTCCCTAATTTGCACTTCCTGTTGCTCCATATTGTAATAACCCATCCTAAATTATTACTTAATTAATATTATTGCAAATGACATATGAATATATTCAAATTAAAAAGACATAACTAAGTAGCTATAGTCAATCATAGCAACACATGTCTAATTAAAATGAGTCAAAGATTCATATATTCAATTCAAATGTCAAATTACAATATTCAAGTTTGACTTGGCTCATAAGGCCACAAAGTCAATACATTGTACAACTTTTACATCAAGGTTACATCATAGACTAAGATAGTCTTGTAAACATCCAAGGTTCCTCTT
The DNA here is from genome assembly GCA_007258455.2 of Sequoia sempervirens. Classification (NCBI taxonomy): domain Eukaryota; kingdom Viridiplantae; phylum Streptophyta; class Pinopsida; order Cupressales; family Cupressaceae; genus Sequoia; species Sequoia sempervirens. The sequence continues at coordinate 301,220,082 of VDFB02105785.1, forward strand.
GATGCTTACCTCCACTGGTGGATGAGAACATGGTTGAAGCGCTTTACTGCCTAACCACAAAGCTTACACTTCCCCAAAATTCTTCCAACTTGAAGAATACCCGACCCTGCACGAAAATTTTAGCAAGAGAACAATCTGCAAGGTGGAATCTGTTGCATGCCCATACATCAACATGCAATTTCTATCTACAAGTTAGAAAAGAAAATGCAAGATCTATGCTAGGAATGGAAGAGTTTTATCACAGAGTCCATACATACATAATGTACTATATTGCTTGGCCAAGCATAAGAACAATGTTGCAACAACAAACAATAGGTTTTGCTAAAGGAAACTTATACTCTCTTAACTCCATTTCGGCACCCGTCCCGAAAGGTAAATTTCTACTACACAATATTTCATAATAGCTATCTACCCTCTAGCAGCATCTACCCTGAGGTGCTCTAGTCTACTTAGGTATCACTGTTCTATTTGAGTAAAAGAATATTCATCTCACATATGTCTATGAAAAAGTAAATCAAAGTACTTATTTCCTCACTAAGTATAAATCAGATACATGATTCAAATGGGACTATTGAATACATTATTCAGTCATATCATTCGCATGACCCATGATTGCATTCAACATAAATTATTATCCATTTAAGAATGAATTAAGTAAGAAACAAAAGAAGGTATGTCACAAGTATGTGTATGTACATAGACGAAGGTGTATGTGCCTACTTAAGTTATTGATTTGTGCATACATTCTGAAATAAAACCATTAAATCAGATTACTATCATTTAATAATGTTCCATTTTGACGTTTTCATTTGTCAGAAATTCAAGAAATAAATGAATCTAGAACAAGTTTGTAATAACAGTTTCTCACATACTGTTGTTTCATTTGTATCATACAAGTTGTGATATCTAAACAATGTTGTTTACATATGAACATAGTTACTGTTTATAACAGAATAATATTATTTTCAACTAAACAGTTTCATAACATAGTTGTTTCAAGTAAAACGTTCACGGTTTATAACTAAACAATGTTGTTTCAACTAAACAATGACAAAACAAAACTGTTTTCAAGTAGAACATTCACGGTTTATAACAAAATAATGTTGTTTCAACTAAATAGTTACATAACATAGTTGTTTTCAAGTCAAACATTCACTTTTTATAACATAACGATGTCATTTACAACAAAACATTCGTTGTTTACAATATTACAATGTTGTTTCTAGCTAAATAGTTACAGTCTATAACCAAACGATGTCGTTTACAATAGAACATTCACTGTTTACAATAATACAATGTTGTTTCCAGCTAAATAATTGCAGTTTATAACAAAACAATATCATTTACAGTAGAACATTCACTGTTTACAATAATACAATGTTGTTTCCAGCTAACTCAAATTGTCAGTAACAAGGAAATGCCATTAAAATTTCATTATCAAAACTAGGCTAACCAATGCTACATTCATAGAACGGAATATCCATCATTCAAAAATTGATCATATAAACAATACTGAAAATCCATTATGCAATTATATATATATAGAATGAATCTAAGAATGACATGATTGTCACTGTGAAACCCGAATAATCATTCGGTCATGAGACAAGTCTTAGTATTTTTTAGGGTTCTATGATAGAACTCGTGTTTTCAAAGGTTCCAAAAAACTATGAGCAAATCATTCTATGGTCGCTCCAAGGAATGACTAATCCTTTAATGACTGATACAAATTTTCCCTAACTGTTCCAAGGCCGAATCTGAGAATGCCTATTAATGGCATGATGATATAAAACCATGTACTACAACATGCAAGATTGAACTTGCAATTACTTTTTCTAAAAATAGCTTATCAGTCTTATAGATTGATTCATACAAGGCAAGGTTATATGTAACACTAACTTTGTTCCTCCATCATTCTTTTAGAATGATGGCTACTCATATAAGCTACAGTATTGCATTCATATGGCTTATTCATATGGCTTATGTCTAAATCATATTCCCATTATCGGCCCAGCCAATACGATTATCAAAATAATAATAAAAATATGATACAGAGGTATTAAGTCATTCCCCATAGGAACGATAGTCAGTTCTCTACATTGTTATCATATGATTTATACTCTATCAATTAGATTAAAATTCGATAGCCAAAGATTGGCTAAGCATTCACATGTAAGAACTATGTGACAACCGTTTACATTAATGGCTTCCAAGCCTCAGCTTAGCTCGGCTAGCTAGTCGATAAGGCATCTACGACATAGGAATTATACATGCAAAATAGGCTGACAGGCCATGCGACCTAAAAGGTGGTCAATTCTACACATTCACCCAAGCTCAAAGTCATATCCATTACAGACAAAAAATACTTAATCATTGTTGCTATTGAAAATTCGATAGAATGGAAAAAAAAGACTGCAAGTATTTTAGAGGAAATACAAGAAAATCTATCTTATTTTCAAATGGGATCAAATTACCTCTAGATCGAGCTTTTTCCCTAAATTTTTGACTATTTTTTCTTTCCCACCAAATTCTTCTTCCTTGCCTTTTTCCTGAAACCAATCAATACCATTCATTGTTTTTCCTAGGATATATCTTTCAAAATAAAAAAGATTTCTTTTGCATGATGTTAGATTTTTTCCTCCATTATGGCATTATTGCTATTGCCGCCCAATATCCATTTTAACTAATTGACCATAATTTGTATTCAGGCCACAACTTGGGGAATCTTCTCATGATTTCCATTAAATTTTCTTTTCAATTCGATAATGAACTATATATATATATATATCGAAATGTGTACATAAACGTATGTGTATATATATATATATCAAAATGTGTACGTAAATGTACGTGTATATATATATATATATATGTTTGTTTGTAAATGCTAATATGTTTCATATACCAATATTTTTTAAATAATAAGAATGAACTTTTATTCTATTTTCGAGCATCAATATTTAAATGAAATAGTTTTTTTTTTTTGAATTACACACATTCATTCATTTGATAACCCATATTTTCATTTTCTATCAAATTCGAACTCACACAAAATCAAGATAGACAATTAAATAATAATTCACATGTATTTTTATTTCACAAGTCTATATTTTTCAGTCACTATATCATTTTAGTCAACTCAATATATTTTCCTACATGTATTTAAATGCAGTTATCATGTCATTTTTTGGTGTGTGCACCCAGATTCCATCTAGCTTATTGTTCGATCTGACTAAATGATCCTACTTCAACCGTGTTCTCGTCCTTCTACCCGTCACCTTGCAACTACACACACTTGTTGTAGACACCCAAAATTGTCCATGTCATAACATCACCTAGTCAATACATGACCTTGTAAGACATCTTGTAGTATTTTACCCTAGGTCAATACATTATCCCACTTATCACATTTATTCCACTTAATCACCTTCCCAATTAATTAAATAAATCTCATGTATTTAATTAATTCCCCTTCACATGTCTCAATTTTATTTTATTTAGGTGAAAAGCATATATGCCAATATATTTATATTACAATAGAAGTAAAGGATGAATACAAAAATGCCAAAGATGGCATGCAAGTCAAAGTATAAAGCTAGTTTAACCAACATTAGAGCATTTTCCTATCTACCCAACTGCCTAAAATTAAATATTTGAATGAATCCCTCACTTACTACCACATTGCAACATGTGTCACGTGACTACAACTCTTTACATGCACAAATAATTTAAATAATTTTATTATTTAAATTATGAGATTCCCACTCACATCCTATTTTTAGCCCCATTCATTGTGCGTCATAGGCATCTTTTCCTCCAAAATAAATAAAATAATCCCACTTATTCCCTCACATCTAATTTTAGCCTCATGTCATAACCCACTTAATGTGTGTCATAGGCACTAAAATCAACTTTTTATCCTAGCCATACACATCACACAATTGACTTTTAATCTTGGCCATCGAATCAAATCAACTCTTGCCTATAAATCTAGCCTCACACAGGCCATTTGGGATGGATCTTCTTCTAGTATCCTCACTCTTCCAAAATTCTCATCTATCTATCTATCCTCTACCATCTATTATCTTCATCTTAATGTTATGTTGAAATAGTGAACAACCAACATTCCTCCATCAACAATCCTTCAAAATCTTGCATTCTCATGTGAGGTTGAGAAGAGCAATGGAGATAAATCGAGTTTAGTGTGAATTTGGGTTTGCATTCACTTGTTATTTTGATTTTAATGCTTGCTTGTAATCTATTGTGCTAGCTGGGGTTTTGATATCTTGTTGTTTTAGTTTTATATCTGATTTTCCCTAACTTGATTGGATTTTGATTGATTGGATTGATGAAGAAATGATTTTCTTTAGGTTTTTCATAAATTTGTATTTCTAGGCACAAAATAGGGAATTTTTCTTACTTCTCTACATTTCTGGAAAGCTCTTGGAAAATTAGCAAGGGTCTCTTCTTTGATTTTTTATTTTTCAAATCAATAAAGTCTTCAAATAATCGAATCTAATTCAGCTATGTTACAAACATGTTTTTGAAATTGTAATTTTTTGATAAGACAATTTTCAAATAATCCATTCTTCTAATCAATCACATCACTTCTTCTAACCAAACCCATTATTCTAATCAATCCAATCAAATTATTTTGTCATCAATCCAATCAATCAAAATCATTCCAAGCAAATCAATTCATCAATCATCATCCAAATCTTCAAATCAATCATCTTCAATCATTCTAAGCAATAATCCGAATGCAAGTCAATCCTTAATCCGCACCAATCAAGTTGATCAAACAATTCAAATTATCTAATCACATCCTTTGGTCTTGATCCTAGCCTTGTTGTAAACCCAATCAATTAATCAATCATCCTTGTGTTGATCTAGGGATATATTGTTCCCCACAATGACAACACTATCATCATCATCATCAATCAATCAATTAATCATTGGTTTATAGCTTGACAAGGGCAATACCTTGTTTTTTTTTTTGTATCATTTGTGCATGCTTGCTTTTTTGCTTGTGTGTGTTATCATTTTTATCTTGCATTTGCATCAAATTCGAATCACTCCCAGCTAATATTCATATCTTGTATCTAGACAAGGTTATATTACGCTAGGGCACAAGACACATCATCACCTTGGTCCTTATACCTTGGTGCATAACGTCTAGTGCTATATCAAACATATGATTGCTCACTTTATTACAACATAGTGTGTCATTCTTCTTTTTCATCTACTTATCTTATATCATTCATCTTATCCCTCATTCATCGTTTCATTCATTTCGAGAGAATAATTGTGTTTGTCCAACCCGCCTATCCTCTTGAGGGGGCATCATCATCATCATATCTTTCAAATCATCATTATCATATCCTACATCATCATCCCATTTCTTCATATCTTTTGCATCATCATATTCTTCTATCATCCCTTTCCTTCATTCATCTTACTCCTCACTTCCTCAAGTGGCTGGGGCATCATCTTTTTTTTCCTCTATCCGTACCTTAGCTTCTTTGAAATGATGTTACTCAACATAAATCTCATCATCTCAAAGAGGGGCAAAATGTAGACACCCAAAATTGTCCATGTCATAACATTACCTAGTCGATACATGACCTTGTAAGACATCTTGTAGTATTTTACCCTAGGTCATTACATTATCCCACTTATCCCATTTATTCCACTTAATCACCTTCCCAATTAATTAAATAAATATCATTTATTTAATTAATTCCCCTTCACATGTCTCAAAATAATTCAAATTAAATATTTGAATTAATCCCTCACTTACTACCACATTGCAATATGTGTCACATGACTACAAGTCTTCACATGCACAAATAATTTAAATAATTTTATTATTTAAATTATGAGATTCTCACTCACATCCTATTTTTAGCCCCATTCATTGTGCATCATAGGCATCTTTTCCTCCAAAATAAATAAAATAATCCCACTTATTCCCTCACATCCTAATTTTAGCCTCGTGTCATAACCCACTTAATGTGCATCATAGGCACAAAAATCAACTTTTTATCCTAGCCATACACATCACACAATTGACTTTTAATCTTGGCCATCAAATCAAATCAGCTCTTGCCTATAAATCTAGCCTCACACAAGCCATTTGGGATGGATCTTCTTCTAGTATCCTCACTCTACCAAAATTCTTCCAAAATTCTCATCTATCTATCTATCCTCTACCATCTATTATCTTCATCTTAATGTTATGTTGAAATAGTGAGAAACCAACATTCAGCCATCAACAATCCTTCAAAATCTTGCATTCTCATGCAAGGTTGAGAAGAGAAATGGAGATAAATCGAGTTTAGCGTGGATTTGGGTTTGCATTCGCTTGTTATTTTGATTTTCATGCTTGCTCGTACTCTATTGTGCTAGTTGAGGTTTTGATATCTTGTTGTTTTAGTTTTATATCTGATTTTCCCTAACTACACTTGCACTTGCAAAATTTATCAGTAATGTTCAATTCATAATAATATATGAGATCATTCAAAAAAGATCACATAGTCAACTATGGTCAACTTCTTTCAATCTTTTCAAAAAATATTAGATTTTCCATTCAATATATTGAATTTCCTCAATAATTCAATGTACCATATTATAATTAAAAATGCAATAAAATTGGGTTATGACACATATCATGGAGCATCTGAAGACCCAAGATCACATGGTCCTCTAATATATCCCAACTCAACAAAGTTTAACAAGGTTGGCCATACCAAGCATGTAAACCTAGTTTAAGAATTGTACATACAACCTTGTAACCCCTATTTTTCATAATCAAATTTAGTCATGGGCCTAAGCTAACCCTTACCCACATAATCAAGCATAAAATGTATAAATTTGAATATTAGATGATTGTATGAAAGGACAAATCCCTAAGACATTTTAGAAAAGTAGTCACTAATACATAATTTGTTGAATAGAATATTTACAAAGTACATTTCATCGACATCTACATTTTGAGGATATATACATAGACATCTGTGTTCTACTTAACTTGTCTACAAACTTGTTACAAAATTATTGAATCAATCTAAGGGGCTTGACTACAGTACAAGGTCAAAAGCTAGTTGACTTCCCTACCTTAACATAGTAAGTTCCATTTGTGATTTTAAACACCACTCTTTTGAGATAACATGGAGGTGGATAAATTGCTAAAGAGAAAAGGCCCCAGGTTTAATGTTATAAATGATCCTTAAACTAGGATGGACATTTCGTATGATAGTAAACAACATATAGATTTAATGAAAGAAAAAGTGTTGAAAACTTTTCAATAATTAACTTAACATGCAATGTGCAAACAATAGAAAACACCATGCACAATCAATAAGACAAAATATTACCTTAATGAAACCCATGTGTAGAAGAAAACTCATGAAAAATGTGAGCAACAACTTATTTAAAAACCATTACTTAAATGGAAAATACAACCCTTGGGTAGTTTGACACATAACCAACATAAATCTTAATGTTTTTGAACCTTGATACCTCTAACATGACTCTCTTGCAACTCAAATTAGCTTACAACAACAAACTATTTGAACACTAATAATTATAAAATCCCATGAATAAACTCAATTCGCTTCATGAACTACTACAAATATCTCAAATTTGTGCTTAGAATGTGTAGTACCTAAATATATGTTTTTTTTTTATATTTGCATAACTACGATATTTTGTTATGATTAGGATATTTAAAGGATTTTGAATTTTATGTATTTAATTATGATGAAAATAATATGTAGAGAGTGTAATTTTTATCTGTGATTAATCTCTTGATTTAGTTTTTGATTAATTTAATTTGTGTTGCATATTGGCTAACTTGGAATGATTTAATTTCTAATTGTACAAAATGGTTATTACTAGAATTTGATTATAGTAATTTAAGGAATTTATTATAACATATTAACCATATGTCATGTTTGAATTACATGCAAGATACCACATCCCTGACTGGGGGGAGAATATCATAGAAGAGGGTGGAGTCATGCTTGAGCAATGTATAGGGTAGAAATGAGGCGATTAGTTCTAGTTGGTTGTCATGGTAGGTGCCACTCTTTTGGTTGTTAGTTAAGTCGTTTTACCCCTTTTGGAGTCAAGGACCAATTGTAACCATTGGTCAATATTTTGTTTGTAAATGAATGATTGAATCAATTGAAATGGTATTTCATCATCTGTGTTTCATTTGTGCATACATTGTGTTTGCCACAATTCTAGCTAATAAACTATTTATATTTGATGAAAAAATTAAGTCTATGATTGTTAAATGTCTACTTGAGCTCTTCATGTGATGTGTGAGGGATGTAACATACCAAGATTGTATCAATATTTTTGTCATTACATTATCTATATTTTACCTAACATGCCTTTACACAAATTATGTCTTAAGAATAGGAGTGTATTGAACAAATAGATTATTTAATTGTTCAGTTATGCTTTATATACATTGATAAATCCTAAGAGGATATATTTGCAAGAGGATTATGTGAAATTGATGGGAATATTACAATCACTTGGTAATTTTATTTGAAATAATGTTAAAACCCTAAGGAATTGGGTTAAGAGTTTATGGAATTCAATGGAGTGATGGAGGTATGGCCTCCCTTCTACCACACCAAGGTTATGTGATTTGGTTGTAAATACACTCATTTACTTCCGACCCTCATTGCCACCCCTAAACCATATATATTCTATTGTTAGAATATTAGATGGGAAATAAAGCATAATGAGTTCCAATATTGTAGGTGGTAGCATTTTTTAATAATCTTTGAAGAGCTCATTTACAACAACCATGAATAGAGGCATCTACATTAATCCTTAACATATATTTGTTGATGTGAAATTGGGAAGAGGAAAGGGTTTATGAAAAAGGATGTGGGAAGGAACTACAACAATCCTACTAAAACCTTGTGTTGTTGCACAATGCTCCTGGAATAAACTCATGGTATGGAAAAAAACTCTAGCATCTTGGCTTACCATAGTAAAACATAGTGAATGATATGAAATGAACAATTTTTTCTATTGCATGAGATTAAAGCCATGTTGCTTTGTGTAGCTCTTTGTGAAGTTCCATTTAGGAAGGTTATGACTATTCATTATGATTGAATAAATGAGGGAGTGAAATATAGTTTACCTAGCTACTAGGATTTGGTCAAATTTGTTACCATTCTTACAATTTATTATGCATTGGTATAGAAAAGAGCACAAGTAAGTTGAAATAATATGATACATAAGTATATCACAATTGTATGATGCATTCTTGGTAGATATTACTAGTCATGCATTTCAATCCCTCGAATCTTAAAGCTATCACATATGGGGATTTTGTTTATTTATATGCCCCATTTATTAAATTAAACATGTCCTTGAGCTGTAGTTGTGTGGTCAAAATGAGCACCCCATACCTATATTAAGAGGATGTTTGATGATATGGAATTGTAGACACTAAAATAATGTATCCTTCACCATCATTATTTTATCATAGTCAATTAGTACACATCATCACTTCATTACCCATTTATCAACTATAACTCCTAATGCCTAATCATTTAGTTAAATAAGTCTTAATTGTTTAATTAAATTAAGCTAATATTATTCATTAATTTAATAAATGTTTATTTATTATTTTACCCATTTATTTATTTTATCTACATGTTATCCATTAAATTTTAAATTAATGTTAATTTCCATCTAACATGCACCTATAATTCATTAATTAATAATTAAATCACCAAAATCCACTTCATCTAGTTAACTATCTAGTTCACTTGAACATACTCCTAGTCCCAGTCACCAGTCTAAACCACTTCACTCATCAATACAATTGGTTAACTATTCCATGCAAATAGTCAAATCCCCCTAATTCTCTCATGCACTTGGTTAACTTATCAATCAAATTATTTATCTCCTTAATCAATTTGAGTTGAACAATTACAAATTTTAATACAAAATTAAAATATTGTGTAACTCTTCCATGCTTGCCACCTCTTCTCATCAACTCCCCCAATCTTGGATTAGACTTGAGATCCAATATTGAATCCCAACCATCCATCCAATTATCCTAAAAATCTATAAATCAAACCCATTATTCATCATTTCATAAACACTCTTTCAATCGTCCAAATTATATCAATTTTTCATTCAAGGAATGTAATTTTATGCTAGTGAATTGAGCACCCACATTCTATAATGAGCAAAGCTTCAAATTGAGCTTTATTTGAGGTTTACATGTGTACGATTTATGTATTTTGAGTGTTTGATGTTATTATTATTTATTAAATCTACTTTGCATACATTCATTTTGGTGAACCCAACGTGAAAACATACATATTATACATCTAACTTTGGTGCTTGTGAGTTTGTAGGAGTCCATCTCACAAGTGTGTTATTTTTAAGGTGATCTTGGTAGTCAATTTTTTTAGGAGCCTCCTAGCATGAAATAGACACCATGGCTTCATTCAAAGTAGTTGAGAGATAAATTTTGATAATTATTTGTTATATTTTTCTTCTAGTGAAATATGACAAAAAAAATTAGGCCTCTATAGTTTCTCAGTACAACAATATGTATGATTGTATGGAAATTATATGGTTGTATGTCCATGCCATATTGTGTAGGATTTTCTAATATATATTCATTTGTCTTTTGTAGGTATATACACACAAGTCGTAGGTATTCGAGCATATACATAATACATTAAACAAAAATATATATGGCAAACATATACCCTTGTGAGGATGTATACATAACATGACCCAAAATATATAACACTGCATACCAAATTTATGGGTATATACTTAATGATTAGGGAAAATATACATACCCTCACAAAAGTATACATAATGACCAAGTTTAGCATAATATATACTCATAGGTGTCTGACATATATTCATATATTTATTTAGTGAGTATACACTACAAGCAGGTTGATGGGCTTTAGAATTGGCTAGTTTTTTATTGTTGTTTCATGCTTTTTATTATTACTTTCTGCTAAAATTTAAGACATTATCAAGACCTTTTATACCTTTCATATACTTTTAAGTAGTTTTAAGCATTTGGAATGGAAACATGTTATGTTAATATGTGTATGTATGATTTATGAATGCATGAAGTTTAGAAGGATTTTATGTTTAATTTATGGTCATTGATAATGAGGATACCTTAAGAAATAAGACTAAAATTTACAATGAGACATCTATCAATCTACAACAACAGGCTCTCCAACCCGTAGCATAAGGATTGCAGTTCATTGCAAAGGAGTCAACCAATTGCAGCGTGACCACTTTCAAAGGAAGTCAGGGGTGATTACTAATCAGTTCACAAATCACCTAGTATTACTCTTATTCGCCAATAAGACAACTAAGAGAAGAAGTTTATTCTCAACATGAATGATTTATGAAAAAGCACATTTATGTTATAAACAGTTATGTTTGTTGGGCATAAAATCCTTGTTTGATTTTTATACTCCTATTTCAATAACTATTATTTTCTATTTTAAGACTCAGTCCTCTTCCTATTCTTGAGGAAGAGTTGACATATGTTCTTTATTTTGTTTCTAGTTCATGAATAATGGGACTCCCTCGTAGACCCTATATAGGTGGTGCCTATCGAGGAAGAGATCTAGAAGCAGTAATAGCAAAATTGTAAAAGATCATGTGTGTTATTGAACAAGATTTCCAACAGATTTCCTATTAGATTTTGTGTAAAAATTATATGTTTTGAATGCAATAAAAGAGAATTGATTTGATATGTTTTATTGAGTGAGTGATTTTTTTATGGGTGTTTTTGCACTTCTCAACACAGGTGATGCATAAGTGCATTACCTCACTTGAAAGGTAGAAATCTGCAAACGAGTCACAAATCACTACCCCAAGGTCTCTTGGGTGTTAGGTCATGACTTGCTTAGAATATTTCAGTTGATTCATATGATTTGTTGGTAATTACAGGGCAGCCTTACGTATGTTAAGTTGGAGAGAGATTGGTCATTTAAATGGAGTTCCTAAGGTGATTAGGTTGATGTGCAATTGTTGCAAGTTCAAAATAGCAGTCTAAAACCCCACTCTTATCATCAAATTTGGCTTTACAATCATGTTATAACTTTGCCTAAATTACTATTTTAAAGAAAGTTCAAAAGGGAAGGGGAAGAAGGAAGCTCCTAGACCTGAAACTATCAATGAACAGTGATAATGGAGGATGTTGCAGTGGACAACCTTCCTGAAACTAAGTTCCACTTAACCAAGTAAACTAACAGTCTCATGAAACTAGTGCTATCTTCTAAGGTCTACAAATTTTCAACTGTTCATTCACCATGAAGCATGAATAAAAGATGAAATTTGAGTGAAGCAAGAAATCTATGTTCAAACTAGCTTTGCACTGTTGTTTATCATCAATAAACAACAAAAAATATGAACAAGGAAGGGCATCAACACAACACAATTCTTCAACATCAATGAACAACAATAACTAATCTACTGAAGCATGTAAAACACATAGAACAACAAATTAAATCTACTCAAATCTACTAACTATGAGGAGAAGAATCATGAAAAATGAAGGAAACTCAAGAATCCACCAAAACCAATGAATTTCTATTAGAATTTCAGCAACATGTCTTTACAACAACTCAACTCTCTTTGAAAATGAGAGGAGACCCCCTATTTATAGTTTTCAAAAGAGAAAAATGAATGGCCAAGATTTAATCTCATTGTGTGGCCAAGATTCACTACAAATTAGGGTTTCACCTACCCCTTAATATTTTACAATTTAAAATACATTTCTTGTCTTTTAGCCTATTTTTTCCTCTAGTGCTTGGTACTATAGCACTTTTTTCTTCTAGCTAATTGCCTTTTGTTGCAGCTACACAGTGAGGAATTCATCATCAATGACTGGCTATCCCTCGTTCTTCTTCACAGTGGCGTACCCCACAAATTAACCGATCAACACTTGAAGTTTATTCCACTCCATTATATTTGATTGCAACACATTTGGAAGCTCAACTTTCTAGATTTTCTAGTAATTAGCTCTCAATCCTTTGTACACTTCGGCGTATTCTTGATTACTTGCTTCAATTGGGTGAAAGCTCGGGTGACAAAATCCATAAAATCCGTCGTTAGTGAATACGTAGCCCCGTTCTCCATCTTCTTATGGAAATATGGCCTTATCTTCTTGGGGTCTAGCTCGATGGCAGGCATGTTGTAATCTATCATGAGCTTTAAATATTCTTCACAGGCTACCTGATGTTCCTTAACCCAATCCAAGTCAAGCTCCACTTCATGGAGCACCCGCTCCAAGACTTCTCTTCTATGATCTAGGTCTAGTTTCCATGTCTCAACAAGCCAATGATCATCCTTGGCCAGGGCCAGATCCTTTCCCAAGTTTTCTCAGGCATCTTGAGGATAGCCTCGAGTTTAAGGTGCGCAATCTTCTACAATTCCAGGAAGTCGGTGCAAAATTTATCTATGCCTTCGAGCTGCTTTTGCAGTTCCCATAATTTATTGGTTGTTCTGACAACGTGGCCAATGCCCATATCACCGTTGTAAAGAACCTGTCGAAACCAATCCTCAGTGGCCTTAGTCCAGTTCTTCCTCCTTTCAAGCTTGCTTATGTGTTCCTTGGACAACAATAGCAGCGGGGTCAATGAGGTCGTTGGCAATTCCTCAGTAGAAAACCATTGTTGTATATAGGCAGTGAGATTTTCCACTTGTGCCTTCAAATCCTCCTTGGAGGATTGATCTTTGTTCATTTGATGCATGATAGTGGCGATGGACCCCTGGAGGTGATCAATCTTTTTCTCTCTAGTAGTTGTGCCTAGGTCAATGGTGGAGATATTGTAGCTAATTCCTTCTCTCTTATCCATTATCAAAGTAGCAATTTGTATTGTCCTCGATCTCGATGCATCCATCGTGATATGGGATCAGACCCTTGGCTTCTTCTCTTTCTTCGCTCCTATCTGAGCTAGTGCCAGGATAGCTTCTAACCTTTCTTTAGGGTCCATGAGGGTGGGGGTCTTCTTTTGTAGCTGCTTCTCCAACCATTCAGGCATTTGAGATCCCTCATTTGGTGATTCATGATCACCTTCCTCCCTTTGGGTATGTTGAATCTCCCTTTCTTCATGGCCTAGAGTTTCCTGCTTTGTTTTATCTTCTTCTTCTTCATTCGAGTCACGAATGAATATGGTTCTTTCTTCGAGCAACCTAGTAGTAACTATATTTTCCTTAGGGTTGTCTTCCCCTTCAGATGCTCGTTCTTCTTCTTGCCTGAGCTCTACATGGTGCTCTACCTCTGGGCTTATTTTCGTTTTAGCCTCTTCTTCAAGCTTGTGTTCTTCTTCAGCTTCATCTTCTTTCTTCTCCTCATTTTCCTTCTCAGGAGGTACTTCTTCTTCTCGATGGAGGCCTTCATCCTATTCTCTTGTAAGAGGCTCAGTAGATACCTCCATGTCTTCATCTATTTCTTTCCTTTCCTAAGAATATTGCCCCTCAACTTCCTCTTCGATGTCTTTGAGTTGTTTGGACAATTCCTCCTCGAGTTCTTGGTCAGAAGATTCCACTATATACTTGGCACCGGGGTCTTTGAAATCTTCCTCTGAGGATTGTGACCCTTCTTTTTCATGTACTACCTCATCAATGGCCAAGTGTTGATACTCTGAGTGCTTATGGTAGTCATTCTTGAATGGATCCTTAGATTTGTCATCTCCTCCTTTGGCTACCTCCCTCTATTGTCTCCCTAGCTCTTCTGAGATCTGCATGGTCGCCTCCATTTTGGGTGGTTCCATCAGAGGAGGGATAGGGAGACTGGCAATGGCTTGAGCTAGAGCAGCCTATACTACATGGTTCATCAATACTCTAGAGAGCTCCAAAGGTATATTTTGCATGTGTCGGGAAAAGGCCTCTGGGAGAGCGACGGTAGGCATTATCGCTGTGGAGGCTAAAGAAATTCCAGTTGATGGAGACATTAAGGAGGATGAGAGTGGGGAAGTTGCTACAGAGGAGGAATCCTTCACCATAATGGGTGTGGTCGGTGAGGTGGAGGCAAGGTGAACTGAGATGTCCACCGCGGGCGAAGAGGAAGTAGGTAATGCTTGAAATGCTAGATGAGGAGTAATAGTTGTGGCAGTGGTGGTGGTAGCAAGGGTAGAGACGGTAGGTGGAGACTTTGGTTGCTCTGCCTCTTCCTCTTCTCCTTCATGCAATGGATCCTATTGAATTGTGGGCATCTTAGAGAATTCACCTGATTTCTTTGCTTTCTTTGAAGGCTCACCCTCTGAAGCCTTCCTTGAATATACTTTATGCTTTGGTTGGCGTTCAACTACCTCCTTTCTTTTTCTTGACCTAGTGGCTGGAGGAGATTTAGGAGCATCTTCAGTCGAGGCAGTAACAGTCCCATTGTCTGCTTCGCTCTCAAGCTCATCTTCGAGCTCGCCATATGTCAATGTAGCTCCTTAGAGCTTCAACTAGGAAATTTGGGCATCGATCCACTGCCTTGTCCTGTGTTCCACCAATTTCATTAGAATTTTGAGATCGTTGACCTCTTCCTCATTCCAATCAATTAAGGGCAACGGGAGGTTGGCTACAACATCCAACCTTGGATCTATAACAATGTTCTCATCCTCCACAATTTGATCTCGGACTAGGAACATTTTGACTATCTTGACGAAGTAGGCAGTCATGTGCATATAGTGCCTCATGCGCACCTCCTTGTCATCCTTGTAGTTAGCCCAGAAGTCCTCAAAATTGTGTAAGTGGGCATATTCCCTCCTAACCATCTTTTTTAACTTGCCATATGGGTCCATCCTTGGCTGAGGAGTGTGGAAGCCCAAGTTGTATTCAATGATCTCTTTCTCTGAATACTCTACACATTGAGATGTAGGAAGATCATACATGCCCTAGTAGAGGGTGAGAGGATAGGGGATGTCTGGCCTGTGTTTTTCACTTAGAAGAGTATGTGCATGTTGTAGCTACTTGGAGACTTCTAGCAAGATTAGCCAGTTATTTGGGTACCGGGTTAGCTTATACAGCCTCTTAGAGCAACCCTCGGTTCAAATGTAGGTGAATTTAGGAAACTAGATAAACAAGAATCCTAACCAATGGATGAATGCATAGGCACTGTGTGTGGCTATCCTCTCGAGTCTCCTTCGAGAATTCTGATGATATGCCCAATAAAGGCATCATTTACCTGACAGTAGTCCTTAAAATTCCAGTATTGGAGTTGTGGATGCCTGTCATATACTTTCAACTCCCTCCCCGGTGTCAAGATTTGTGCCACAAATAGACCTCTGTATGGAAAGGGATCAACCAAGAGGTAGACCAAGTAGGAGGTCATATAAAATTGAGAGGTCTTCTTGATTGCTACAAACTGCTCATGCAAGCAGTTGCTGATCATTCCTGCCCAGTGGAACTTGATTTTCCCCCTGATGGTTTCTTCTATAAAGTAGAACATCCAATCTTGGAAGTATGTCGTAGTTGGGATGCCCATGACTCTGCTTAGAAAAGTCACCAGATCATGATAATACTCATAGAAATCACTCCTGAACAATTCTTGGGGCACCTTGTTTGTGTTGCACCTCTTCTCTTTTAACCAATATTGATTAATCAATTTCTTACATCTTAGAGGGTCAGCTTTCCATGTGATTTTTGCATATTATTTTGTTGTTTCCTCCATTGGATCAAATGTGGGGATGTGGAAAGTTTTCCCTATGGAGCTGGCAGACAGGTCAGCCAATACTTTGCCATCACGGTCAACAATTATTCTGGTCTTCTCTTGAAAGGCTTCTCTACAAGTCATCACCAACTTTGGAGCCACAAGAGTAGGTGAGAAACCAACTGCCTTAGCCAATCCACTTTTCCTAATTCTCTTTGCATTTTCTGTAGTGGGGTTAGCAATGACCCTTTGTCGGAATTCATCAATGTCAATTTGTCCCAAGTTGGTATTTGTAACAGTATCCCACATAGATGTGACTTTGGAGGTGATTTCCACCATGTGGAATTGGAATTTCATCTGGTCCTTATCTTCTTTTCCTCTCAGAACTTTAGCAGATTTCTTCCCCTTTTCTTTCTCTATGGATGCCCTTGATGGTCCCGCAACTAATTCCATAAATCATGAAAGCAAAAGCGCAGTAAGCACATTCATGTATAAAAATAAGGGGATCGTTAGCAAAATCCTACAAAACAGATGTTAGATCGAGTAATCCATCCTTCAAAGATCATAACATCCATTACAAATCATCATTTTCCTTTCATTCGGGGAAGATACAACAATGCGTGCCTAGGGATGCAGGTTTCCCTGGGCTGGAAACCATTTTAGAGGAGGCAGCGGGCACATGATGAAGAAGGCATGACAACCCACATGTGACCACCTGCATCAATATTTTTGCACAACAATGGGGCCCACTGAGGTGTTAGGTTGTTTGGACATGTGGGGTCATCACTCATGAGGTCTTGGAAATGCCAACTCAATCCTTTGGCATGTGGGTTTAGAGGTTGCGGGTGCAGGTGATGTCTCAACCGTTATGAGCTCCGTCGTTTAAAATGGTGCTAGTAAGGCAGAATCCAACAAATAGACTCATGAACTGTGAGACTCATAGGTAGGAAGGGTGAAGTCTTTCTAGCTTTGAATTTCAACTCGTCCAACATGATGCAGGCTGAAACCTGTAGGAGGCGGTTAGATGGCAGCCGCTTGAGACGACGGAGATGAGAAGACGGCTCGCAGGCGGCGGTCCGCACCGTCAAGTCCGCACAAGGCATCAACATGAGATGTTCGTTCGTAGTTAGTTGGACGGCGAAAGAGGGGTCAGGTTCTGCATGGTGGATGACAAGCTAGGATGGACTGTTTGAAAATGGAGGAGATGAGACGGTGGCCCACAGGTGGACACCCGCATTAGACTACCTGCACGCAACTTTACTTAGTGATTTTTGATGATGACTTGGGGAAAAGTCGACATCAAGGCCTGCGAAGCGGTCAGATGAAGGCCATCGACCGTATGGATCGGCGAACGCATGGTGGCGATCCGCATAAGCAAGTCCATGGGGGACTTAGGCATTGATCACTTTCTCGAGGTGAACATGATGACCATCTCAAATTCAAGGCCCGCGAAGCGAGTGGCAGGTCGGGCATGGCCATTTAGCAACGACAGTCTCAAGACGATGAGTCATGGGCGACGGTTTGCCGCAAAGTAGTCGCAAGGAAATCATGCCTTAGAAAATTTGCAAGTGACTAGGTCGATAATAGGAGCAGCGAGGTCCGTGAGGTAGAAGGAAGGATCGGCCTTGCCGCTAAGGATGTCATTGGAAACAACGACAATAAGGGTGAGGAGATTCGTATCAGTATACCCGCAAACAGGTTCATCATTTAATGATTTCAGTGGTCTTGATGTTAGCAGGTCCCACAAGCCGAAGGGCCTATGTTGGGTGGCCATTTCAAAACGGCGATCAATGAGATTCTTCCCACACAAAAAATTCTGCAAAAGCAAGCCCACAAGGGCCGAGGGAGGCATTTTAGTTGGTTTCATTTTTTGTTCTCAACAAGGTGCGGTGAAAAGGAGGCGTCTGTCTGCATACGCGGACCTGCCGAGGGAAGAGGCCTTGGGTTTTTAGCTGAAGTTTAGATGGCAGAGGGATAACTGGGGGCTGTAAGGAAGCAAATTCTTTGGTTCAAGAATGACGGCAGAGGCATTAGGTCCCACATGGCCCTAAATGGCCAATTTTCAAGGGATTTCCAACTTGTAAGATATGGGCTTTTTGCGGCCTTAAGTTTTCCAGCTGATTTTAGGGTTTTCCTTATCAAGATCTCAACAAATTTGCAAGATTCAACAAAAAATGCATGACTGAGATGGCAGTGGAAAACCTACTTGGAAAACTCGATGGAAGTCAATGGAGAGGGCTTCGAATTCGTCCTCGAGGTAGCGCAGGCGCGGAGGCTGTGGAGGCAGGAGGAGCTCTGACAATTTCAGTAAGAATGTCAATGAAAATGACCCGTCAACTTTGTTATTTATAGGATTTGAGTCATTAAATTTTAGTATGGAAGATGGCAAGGTTGGTGGGTGTGGATTTTGAAATGACTGGCAGTAGGAACGATGGAGCTCGTGGGGCGAGTGGCACCCAGATGTTCATTGTTTAACAGGTTCGACAAAAGAAATAGCAATGGAGGCCATGGAACCCGTGGGGCGGGTGGACGTGCCGACTCAGTTGTTGCATAAAGAGCAAAGGCAGGACGTAATCCTACCAAGGGAAGTCCGCATGGGTGGACCTGCAAGGATCAAAAGACGACATTTTTGAGGATCTAGGGAAAACTGCCAGAGGAACTCCACGAAGGCAAAAGACTTGAAAATTTTGAGGGTGGTGAAACTTGGTCAACTCAAGATGGTAGCTTTAGGACTCTTTGACCACTTAGGACTCAAAATAGGTGGCACACAAAACAAGGCAAATGCAAAAGTGACCTAACAAAAGCGAAAGAGAGGGGCCTCATTCCGAACGGGGCGTGTGTGCTATAGGCACAACATGATTGACAAAATTTTGTTGACGCAACAACTCAAGCAAGGCCCACTTGAGGTACTGTTGAACCACTTCAATTTAAGTTATTATATTAGATTATGCATTAATTAGTTTCATTGATCGTTTTTAGTTATATGATTGTGAACAAATGTGTTACAATTTCTAAATTAGAATTTGTAGATTGATGTCCTATTTCATACTCTAGAGGATGACTAAGTTAGGACGTACTACAATGTGATGGTTAATAGTTACAATCTTAAGCATTAGGTACCCATAGAAAAAGGTGGTTATTTTTATTTCCTTTGCTCTATTTTGAGAATTAGCAATTTATTATGATTTAAAGCTTTTATTGTATTTTCATGTGTTTATTCGCCTATACTCTAGTCGATGTAGGATGTCCAAAATCCATTAATATATATACATTTCCAATATTATCTAAATTTTTATGAATCCCTGGTTGATAATTTAATGTAGCTCTCTTATGAATGATGAACTGCTTAGTTGAGGGATCCTTAGGTCCTCTGAGTCGTGTGCATAACTAGTATCACCAAGTTAATTAAGTATTAGAGTTGGCTCTAAATTTTTGGCATCATTTTCGGGGATGGTGCTAAGTTAGGGATTCTTTTGTGTGTTTTCAATTCTTTCCAAGCTTTCGTAGGATATCAAACATTGTATCGGTATTATGGTAAATAGGTATTTAAGAATCAAAAACACTATTTACTAATAATGTGTAGGAACCGTTGATTTAAAGAGCTAGAACTATTACATGCAGAGGTAGAGAGATGCTCTGGGAAGGTTTCTTCCCTTAGTACATGAATCATTTGAAGACATTGTTGGACAAAGTGAACAAATTGATGGAATCAACTAAGAATTATCCCTTACATCGATAGCTACACCAATTACAGAGGAGACTTCTTGAATACATTTCGACATCATGGATAAAGAGGTTGTGGATAACCTTGGAGAGCATGTGATGCTTGAATTCCCAATAACTAGCCAAGAAAGGGTTGTTGCTTTGAAAAATATACCTCCTTCAACATTGCATATTTTCTATGGACTGGTTACAGGGATCCAGACACATTTCTCCTTGAGTTTGATGCACTATGCAGGTGCTATGACTACACTACAAATTCTCACCGACTTAAATTATTCCCAGCCACTCTAAAGGATGTTGCTCTGCATTGGTTCATGGGATTGGGAAGGAATGTTGTTCCCAACTAGGAGATAATGAAGACAAAATTCCTAGAGAAATACCAGGATTACTACAAAGACACAAATAAAAATAAGGATGACATCTTCAGGATGCCATGGAGAGAAGATTGGTCATTGAAAGATTATGTTGAGAGGTTTCAATTCTATCTCAAGAAATCACATCAAAATAGACTTTATGTTGAATCCCTAAAATTGGTATTTTAAGGGGTGTACATGAAGATTGTATGGATGCTTTAAATCTCATTGGAGGAGGAAACATCTCTTAGCTTCCTTTTGATTATAATTTTCAAGGTGTGTAGAAACTACTCCAAATCATTCATCAAGGAAACCAAAGATGATAAAACTTCTCTCACCAAGACATCTACTGGAGTTTTAAGGGTAGAGCTTAGCAATCTCCTATTCAATATGAAGGAGGACATCATTATCCAATTGGATACCCAATTGGACACCCTCTATATCAAGAAGAAGCATAGGTCACCTAAACAAAATTGTGTCCATACTAACGCTAGAAGAGAATCAATTGCAAATGCAAAAAGTTGGCTAGCATCTCAAAAGAAAAGAAAGGGAAGCCAAAGTTTCACATCATGGAGGATGAAGAAGGCCAAGTGTTTTATATTTCTCAATGCAAGCCATGGCAACCAAGACAAGGTATGCCTCAAGATTCCTTGACCTACAATGTGTGATTTCTAGGTAGTAATCCAAACTTTTCAAATTGGAACTCTCAACCTTGGACTAATGTACAAAATCCACCATGGACAATAACCCAAGCCTCTAATTAGAATCAACAACAACAAGGGATGTGGCCACCGCAACATTATTAGAGTCCAAATTATAATCCCCAATGGCCACCCCAACAAAACCAATGGCCATCACAATGGTGTGGAGGTCAACATTAGCAAAACCAAAATGCAAATTTCCAACAGCCACAACAACTTGCCATAATGCCAAATCTAGCCTTAGCTACACCATCAACCCCAAGAGCACCTCAACTACCAACACAACCTACACCTAACCCCAAAAATAAGCATGTTTAATAGGCTTATGCTAATGATACCATCTAATACCCCACCTATGGGGTTGAGGTTAGTGATGCCCACCTAAGATCAGGAAAAAGATAGTTGAGCCTTCATCTCCTCACACACAAAGTTGATTGATGAGGAAATCCCAACAAAAACTATGGAGAAGCAACCCAGGGAACCTAAACAAAATCAGGTTAAACTAACCAATATAATTCCATAACCACCATTCCCTGAAAGACTAACTATACAATTTAGCATCATTCTAAAGTTGAATTTGACCCATTAGGACAACTCATAGATGTTTGCATAAAGATACCCCTCATATAGGCAATTAAGGAAGTGCCAATATATACCAAGATAAGGAGAGAGTTATACTTTAAGAAGCCAGATAGAAAATAAAAGGACCCTCATACTGTGCATGTTTTAGGATAGCTTGCAGATATTATATTGGGAAACATGGTTACATCCCTAAATATGCAAACCCTGGGAGCCCTATTGTAGATGTCAAAATTAATGGAACTCTCATAAAAATACCCTAATTGACCTAGGAGCAGCCATCAATGTTATGATAAAGGAAATCATGAAGCAATTGCAGTCAATGGAGCTCCGACATACACCTATTGTGTTACAATTAGAAGATAGGTCAACAGTAAAACTATAGGGAATTATAGAAGACTTGGTTATCACATTGGAGTCATGGGAATACCCTACAGACTTTATGGTGTTATAACCTAAATCAAACCTTGTAGGATACCCCTTAATCCTAGGGAGAACTTGGTTGGCTACTGCAGATGCATTCATATGTTGTAGATATGGTAACATGATCATTTCCAATGGAAATGTGACCAAAAAACTGGTCCTATACCCACCTGCACAACCACATACAAATTTGAATCAAATTGTATGGCATGCCCTAGATGAGGATGATCAATAATCATTACAAACATGAATGACTATTGAACATAGTCATATGTTGGAAACATAAGATGAAGATGAACTACTTGCAAACATTATGCAAAACTCTTATGGAAGGGACCCGAAGCAATACACCTATCTAACATTTTTGCAAGACCCTTTGCAAAACATAATCCCTACCAATGCATCTAAGTCCATCTCTCAAATTTTCCATACATGCCCCATAATTTTAGTCCCAATATAACAACCCTTGATATTACCTCTGTTAAAACATCAACCTTGACCATAGAGATAACACCAGGTAGAACATTAAATGTAAATAGTCAATTGAGCTACACGACAGTCTTCATTATTGAACATGTTGCAAGCACATGTAGCCATGTTCGCATGGTATTACCATGACATGAAAGGAATAGATCCTAACCTATGCATGCAAAAAAATTACATTGATGAAGGCTACAAATCGGTAAGGCAACCTCAAAGAAGAATGAACCCAGCTATACATGACATAATTAAGGAAAAACTACAAAAGTTACTTGATGCAAGGTTCATTTATCCAATATTTGATATTCAATGGGTGTATCCATTAGTAATTGTACCCAAAAAGGGAGGAAAATGGAGAAAATGTGTTGATTACTAGAGGTAAATACAACCAGAAGAGATCAGTTCCCATTTTCATTCATCAACCAAGTGTTGGATTCATTAGAAAGAAAACAATATTTCTCCTTTTTGGATAGGTTCAGTGGTTATAACCAAATCAAAATACCTCGAAAGGACTAAGACAAGACAACCTTTACTGACCCTTAGGGTACATATGCCTATTTTCTCCTACCATTTGGCCTATGCAATGCCCTTGCCATATTTCAAAGGGTAGTATTAAGTATATTCTCATATTTTGTTCATGATTCCATAAAAGCTTACATGGATGGCTTTAGAACCTATGGGAATACTTATGAGGAGGCATTGACTAACATGGATAAAGTGTTTCAAAGATGTCAAGATCACCACTTATCCTTAAGTCATGAAAAATGTTGCATGATGATGATTGAAGGAGTAGTATTCAGACACTTTATATCCAACAAGGCGATACAAGTAGACCCAAACAAGATTGAGGTAATCTCCACATTGCCTATTCCTCAAAAATAGAAGGATGTCAAGAGCTTTCTTCGTCATGCTGCCTACTATAGGAGATTTATACAAGACTTCAGTAATATTACAACACCATTGTTTGTTATCCTATCTAAGGATGTGGAATTTAACTGGACACCTACTTGCCAAAATGCATTTGAAGCACTAAAAGCAACACTTACTAAGAGTCCAGTCTTGCAAGTACCAAACTAGATAATACCTTTTCATATTCATACTAATGCACCTAATTTTGCAATAGGAGCTATCTTAGGACAAAAAGAAGGGAACTTAGAATATGCACTACTATATCAACAAAAATCTTTAAGGTGTGGAGCTCAATTATAGAGTTACTGAAAAGGAACTGTTGGAAATGGTCTATGCAATCAATAAAAGCAGGCACTGCATCACATGATACTTTGTATTCATTCACACAAACCATACAACAATTAGATACTTGATAAATAAACCAGTGGTTGGAGACAAACTTGTGAGATGGTTATTGCTTCTCCAAGAGTTTGATATTACAATTGTGGACAAGAAAGGAAAGGCTAATGTAGTGGTAGACTTTATCTCTAGGTTTCCAACAAAATCAATAGAGGATATTGTGGATGATTCATTTCTCTATGAACACTTATTTTCCCTCTCTCTACATACACCTTAGTATGAAAACATAGCCAATTATCTAGTTGCAGGGAAAACACCACCACATCTCTCACCAAAGGGAAAGAAAGATCTAGTTGAGAGAAGTTTTCCTTATTCATGGGTAGCTGGATATCTATTCAACATAGGGCTTGATAATATAATGAGGAGGTGCATTAGGGAAGATGAAGTCTATGATATTCTAAAATCATGCCATGATGAACCTTGTGGAGGACATTTTGTAGCCAAGAGGACAACTCTCAAAATCTTGAACAATGACTATTATTGGTCAACACCTCACAAGGATGCAATCAAGTACACAAGAAGGTGTGATAGATGTCAAAGGATGGGATGATCTACTAAAACAGATGAAATAACACTTTAGTCACAACTAGTCATAGCACCATTTAACAAGTGGTGTCTAGATTTTATTGGTCCTATAACATCTGCATCAAACAATAAAGATATATCTCAAGTGGTATGTACAAATTATCTTACAAAATGGGTGGAGGTAAAATCCTTACAGTTTGCAAGGTATGGAAATGTTGCTAAATTTCTTTATGAAGATATCTTTACAAGATATGATGTTCCTAGGGAAATAGTAACAAATCAAGTGCCTTAATTTACTTCATATCTAATCAATAAATTGGTATAAGAATATGAGATCAAACATAGGAAATCTACACCTTACCACCCCCAAGCTAATGGTCAAGTAGATTTTACCAATAGAGAAATAGAGAATATCCTGAAAAAAATATTACAACTTGGGTAACAAGGTTGCCTCGAGTAGTTTGGGCTTATAGGACAACCTGGAAAACAACAATAGGCTTCACACCATATGAATTGGTGTATGGAAAGAAGGCAATCCTTCCAATTGAATTTGAATATAAAACTCTAAGAACAACAATACAATTGGGAATGGATATATCTACAACACAAAAAGAACGGTTGCAAAATCTCAATGCTTTAGATGAGATACACATGGAAGCAATTCACCATACTGAGATTATACAAAAATAGAGGATGTGGTGGCATGATTAGTTTATCAAGACAAAATAGTTCAATACAGGTGATTGGGCTCTACTTATGATTTTAAGTAAAAAGATCATAAGGGAAAATTACAAACAAGACGGCTAGGTCCATATGAAATTTAGAGTATTTTTCCTAATGGAGCATTACAACTGACAACTATTGATGTGATAAGTTTTTCACTCTTAGTCAATGGTCATCAATTGAAGATCTACAAGAAGCCACTATAGAAGGATGATTTCTTATGAAATTTTCAACATGAGTTTGAGCTTGAATTACATGATCCATCACCAGATAGAAGCACTACATCAGATGAAGTATCAACAAACGAGCCACTTAACTCACCTATTAATATTTCCTAGGTATAATTATACACTAATTATCACATGCACAAGTGACACATGATAACCTTCATTTTCTGGACCTACGAAAAAGCTCAAAGACCTACAACATCATGCCCTGAGGCACATCATTCACATGGGACTTGTTTCTTCAACAACCTATAGCACTTGTTCCTTCATCATTTCATCTGTGCCCATAACATTTCCATTTAATTTAATTTCATGCCATTTATTCAAACCATAACACGTAGCAATCACCACTCACTTTCATATCACCCATACAATGCAATAAATCCCACTCTTCCCTCATGTACTTTTCATAGCCTTTCACTCACCACTCCCGATTCTTTGCCACATGTTATGCTCATGCTAAGTAATTTTTTCATCTATGACCACCCACTCATATCATTTCAAATCTTTCACCATGTTGCATTGTGGTGTTCAGTCATCTTCACACGAGCCAAAATTCACTTCACAACATGCAAATAGGTACTTCTCGTATTTTTCAAATGAAAAACAATTAATCATCATAGGTAATGAATTAAACACAGTAGCCACTAAACTACAATTCAATACCAAACTCAATCCAATTTAACCAATGGAGTACAATTAACATAATGGAATTAGAATAATAAAGATATGCAATTACCTTACAATGTGTTAACTATGATTTACCTCCATTGTTCTTCTTTGCCTTGCTTTGCTCTCAGTTATGTAAGCACTACTTCGCTTCAAGCTCAAATGTGAATGAATAAGATCAATGCATACAAAACACCAAAGATTCATGGTTAGCCTTCAAAGAGGAATGAGGGCTTCTTATATAGAAATGATTGATTTGGATGGATGATCAGGATTGAGAGGTGGATGATCAAGATCAAAGGTCAAGAATCCTTGAGAGGAATTGATGAACGACTTAACTGATTACAATTGGCTACAGGATTTTAGTTAACTTTTTGCATGGAGAATTGATTGAAGAGTTAACTCTCATTGAGTGGGAGTGAACTAATTTGATTGATCAATGAAGTGGGATTGATTATCCAGTCGACTGGAAGAGAGTATTCATTAAGAACGAGGTGCAAATGCATGAGATAATAATTAATTAAATTAATTAATTATTTGAGGAATGTGCAAGTGGGAATTAGATAAATAAATAAAATGTTTTATTTATTTATTGATGAGAGGATAATGTTGAGGGAATATAGGATAATTAAATAATTAAAGTAATTATTAAATTTAGAAAGTGGGTGAATATTAATTAAATAACTAATAATAATTATTTAATTAAATTAAAGGAATAAGATGGCTAGAGAGGAATTGCAAGAATTTTTGAGGCAGTAAGCTGATGATTCAACAAGTTTGGAAAAGGCCTATCAGTATGATTTAGGAGACTATGGAAGCTAAGTGTGAAGTGTCTTTTCCTTTGGAAAGGGGAGATGAAGAGATTTTGAATAGTTTGGGCCTACGTGGCTTGACGCTTGACTCTTTTTTGTGTTCGAAGGGGTCGTCAGGCCAAAAAGAAGGTTCAAAGAGATGGAGGATGGTCCCCTCATTTGGGGGACATTTTAAAGATCAATACTGATGGATCTTCAAGGGGTAATCTTGGACCTACTGGGATTAGCGGTATTGGAAGAGACGGATCTGGCAGGGACATTTTCTTCTTTTCCATTTATAAGGGGTAGCAATCCAACAACCTCATGGAAGGTTTGGCGATTTTGGTAGCTATAGAGAGAGAGAGAGCTTGTGCTCTTGGGTGGTGTAAGATTGTTTGTGAATCAAACTCTCAAAGCATGGTCAATTTGTTGACTGAGCAAAAGTTGTATGGGGTTAATTGGCAACTTGCTTATGTTGTTAGGAATATTTTGTGTCTGAGTTCCATGCTGGAGTTTGTTTCCTTCATTCATATCCCTTGGGAGTGGAATAGGGTTGTTGATTGTTTGGCCAAATGGGCTTCTGAGCAGATTGGTGGTTGGAAGGTTGATGGATGGGAGCAATTATTCTGGGATTATTCCCAAGATCTTGAGAGGCTTATCTTGGAAGACATGGGTTGCTGATGTTCCTGTTGGGTGGTCCGATTGTGCTCTATTTTTCTAGACTATTTGTGGGTTGAGTTTCTTGGTTTTCTCTCAAGGTGCCTATTTTGGACCGTGATTGCTTTATACTATTGGTTTTTTGGATGCAATAAATTTTTACCCTTTTATTAAAAAAAGTTAGAGGAATAAGATAAGTAAAGACAATTAAATAAATGAGATTTATTTACAATATTTTTCTTTTGGATTCAAATGTCATTTTTTTTGTCGACGTTTCAAATCACACTTAGCGATCCATCATCAGGAAGAGGAACCTAATGATGGATTGCTGAGTGTGATCCGAAATGTCAACACAAAAAGCTAACACAGTTCTTCCTCTTCCTGATGATGGATCGCTGAGTGTGATATGAAACGTCGACAAAAAAAACTGACACAGTTGAATCCAAAAACAAAATATTGTAACTTCATGGACTGTGGAAAACTCATGCCAACTAAGATTTATTTAATTAATCAAGATAGAATAAAGATTAAGACATAACTAAATAAATAATATTTATTTAATTAATTAGAGAGATTAATGATAAAGTGAATTAATTAAATAACATAAAGTCATTTAATTAATAGTGGTAATACTTAAATAATTGAACATTATTTAATCATTAAGGACAAATGATAATTAGTGTTAAAATGTTACTTCACAGGCTAGGACAATTTCAGGTATCTACATTTTCCCCCTCTTTGATACAATGCAATTTTATAGCATTGTGTCAAAAAAATTCAAAAAATCATGTTTAGGACATGCCCCGGTATGCTCCAGTGACAATGGGATAACATGATGCCCCCTCAATAAATTTTGTAATTTTTTGAAAAATTCTAAAAAAATTGGGAAATTGTTTTGATAAGCTAATATAGTTTTAAGTGCGAGGATTGACAAAAGAAATGTTAAGTAGAAGAAAAGGTTAGTAAGAAGTGAAGAACGGTTAGATGGACGTTCATCCAAATCATGATTGATATATTTTTGAGCTTTAAATAGTGCATGTTTTATCATCATAGAGCATTTTATTATGTGACAAGTAGATGTATACACACCTTAGCATGAATTGCGAAGGAGGATTTTGTTTCTATTTGCCTAAATATTATGATATATGGACAAGTGGATATATATACACCAATTTGAGACAAACCTTGGAAACGTTAGTATTCTTTGTCAAAGATTCAAATACATTAGATAAGGAGTACCCAGATTCATACTAGTAACAATAGAACCTTTTTGGAATATGTGAGGAAGTAACCATAGAGCATGTTAATCTCGATGCAAGAAAGTTTTAGCTGACTTTTGACTTGAATAGGATGTTTTGATTATTCCAAATGGAACCCCAATCACACAGAAGGGACTTAGTTGCCCCAGTCATATTATCAAGATAAACCGTAAAAAAAAAATCAATAGAAAAGATGTAATGATCCATTATTGCTCCTCTAATCTCTTATGGATATCATTGAGTAGTATAGGATCGTGACATAAGATAAATTGGATAAAAATATAAGACTAACTAGCCAAATGAGTCAACAACCATTTAGATCTTCTTGTCCACTGATAAGTGTGTTTTGGTAGGATTGCATCTAGTTCCAAGAATGAGACACCTTGTATAAGACACATGGTCTAGTTTAAAGGATATAACAACTTGTATAAGACAAGTGATAGGTGATAAAGATATGTAGATTTTGTTGATAGATATGTAGGCAATTGATCGACCAGGTTGTAGGCTAGTTTGATAGTTCATCTATTGTTTCGTGATTTGTTAAGCTCAGTTTTCTGCAAAATATTTTGTTATGTTTGATCAAAGTGTTGTCCTTGACAAAGGACAATGGATATGGTGGATGATGCTATGTTTTCAAATTTTTTAGAAATTTTTGAATGTTTTTTTTATTTTTGGAAATTTGAATGTTTTTGGTATTTTATAACATTTAAATGTTTTTGGATTTTTTGGATGATGATGATGATATGGATGAATGATGATGGACAATAAAGATATATTAGTATGTAGGGATATCAACGACCTTTTGAGATCTTGTCGTTGGCCAAGCTAAAATTGATTGAGTGATTACTGATAGTGATAATATTGTTGAGGATGCACAACAATGCAAGGATAGTGTTGCCAATATAGGAACCACATGAGGATTGGGAAGGATACATCCCAAGATGATGATTGATTGATCAGATAAGATTGATCAACATTTGTAGCTAGGCTAGGAACAAAATTTGTTAGATAGTTTGATAACCCATTGGAGTGTAGGTGCTTGATGATATTGATAGGGATTGTTTGGATTGATATTGATGGTGAGGTTTATTCATGAGATGGTGGTTTTTGCTTAGATCATCAAGTGAGAAAGAAGACATATATTAAGATATTTGTTCAAAAGTAGGATTAATCACCTACCCCCAATTTCTAGCAATGTAGGGAATACCATGAGTGGATGCACTAGTACGATGGGAATGGATATGTGAAGGATAGGCATTATGCAAATAGACCAGAGATAAAGGATTTTACTTCCAAGGACTATTTCATAATAGGATATCATGTTTGACCCAAGTGAAATGTTTGGATAGTGCTATGTACGTGAGGATTTGACATGGGATAGTATATGGTCAAAGGAAAATGACTATGTCAAGATTTTTCCAAAAGCGTATTTTGAAGTATGTGCTCCTAGTCTTTATCAAGATCAAGATGAATAGGGAAGATAGATGCAAGTGGAATAGATGAATCATAGATTTACTATAGATGGAATGGATATGATGTTGGATTTATTATGGATGGAATGGATAGGATGTTGGATTTATTATGTATAAGATAAGTTGCTTCCAACTGGAATGATGCACATCGATGCTTGATTTTACACATGACACCTATTTTCCAAGTTTTCATCATGGTACTTGCCAAAAGTGCCATAAGAATGGTTTTCACTTTTGGACAGATTATTTTTTCTTTATTATTATTATTATTATTTTTTGAATTTTGAATGATCGTCAATCATGTTGGACCACCTGATGGTGTTGATGTAGATGTTGCTTTCATTGTGTGCCAATAATGTCCTGCATTAATGAGTTGCTTCACCAAAATATTAGCACTTGTATACAACCCATGAATGTTATTATGATCATCTTTGATACTAGATTGACCTTATCTAAATACACACATTGTGATAGAGTGTCATTAGAGTCCTTATGATAAAGTGTTTCTACTAGGACACGTTTAATGTGAGATTTAGATATCTTGGATTTTAAGTAGGATGGAAGATTGGTTTCCCTCGTCAAGGTTAGAATAAGGATAACTAATGAATAAAGGACTCTTGGGTAGTCTCAATACATTGGGATGGTGGTAATGGAATTTGAATGGGAATATCTAGAGTGGGTGATGGGATGGATGGGATACATGATGGTATTTGGTCTAGAATTTCATGATTATGGATTGGATTTGTATCAAACATTGGATTATCTATCATGGATATCCCTTCGAGGAAATCCTAGAAGGTGTTATTTGTGGATGCTTTAGTTGATGGGGATGATGTAGGTTGTTGTTGCAAAGGTTATAATAATGAAGGAACAAAAGGAGAAATGGAGGCTTCTTGTGGGCACGCTTCTTCAAGACATCCTATCATGAATTCAAATGAGGTGGACATGTTATGTCCATTTCTAGACATAAGTAATTGGTTTTGATCTTGCTTGGGAAAATTATCTTGATACATGTCTAATTTTTCATCATGTGAGCTATAAATATTATCAATGTGATTATTATTGGATGGGCTCGGATCTTGGAGAGAAATCTCTTGAGTTAGCTTGATATTTGATGGAGGGCATGATGGTGGAAGAGCGTTCAATGATATAGGATTGCCTAACTTGGTTTTCACATTGAAGTTGAGTATTCCTTGCTATACTTCCTAAGAGATCATTGACAAATGATGTTTATTGTATGGTTTTTTGGGTTGAGATGGAGTGGATTGCAATGGATTAGTGGATGATGGATTAGAATAGGATGTAGAGGCTATAATATTTTTTTGGTTTGGTGATGGGGATGCAAATTTAGGATATGCATGGGAGATAAAGATTTGCAATATGGTTTGGTGTTGAGGAATGACTTTAATGGAAGATTGGTTTCCCTCATCAACTTTAGAATATAGATGACTAATGGATGTTGATTGGGGATTAATGATATAGATTGTGTTAATTGGTTGTTGATATTGAGGATATATGAATCAATGACTAGCGCTCATGGGTTGTTTGTAAGTATGTTGGAATGTTTAGGTTTGTTGGTATGGATGAGAGATGGATGGATGACTAGGGATTGCGGTTTGTTGATATCGAGGATTGATGGATGGGTTACTAAGGATTGATGGGTATTTAGCTTGACTACGAAGAAGATCAAGGTAAAATGAAGACATGGTTGTGAGTTTGGATTGGGATGGATAATGGGTTGGTTTGGATAGGTAAGTTGGTAGAGTTTTGGTTTTAAGCAACCAAAGACTTTTTTTTGGATTTTATGATTTTTTTGGATTTTTGGATTTTTCTTAAAAAAACGAGTTTTTGGTGATTTGGGGATGTATGTGAGCTAGGAATAAATGGAAATTACGCTATGTTTTTGGTTTTTGAATTTAAGGATGCAAAATGACAATAAGATTAGACTAAGTTTGTGGGATTTTTTGGAATTTGAATTTGGATTTTGAAAAGGATACTAGACAAACAATGATGAGCCAAGGTAGTAGATCATAATATCAAGACCTCAAGAAGGACAAAAATTAGGATGATGATTGGATAAAAGTGAACCTAAACTAGACTTGTTAGTTTAAGGCTCAACTTGTGGATAAGATAGATAAAAATTATGAGGTCAAGACACTCAAATAGATGACTTTGTTCTGATCAAGGTCTAGTAATTTTCCTATATTCAAAAGATAAAGGTGACTATCTATGATGCTAGATGACAAACACTAAGCTAAGGGATGCAACCTATGCTAAGAAAATGGGAAAAGTGCTAAAAGTAAAGGACAAACTAGACAAGTCTCTAGTCTATATGTGAGGTCACTATCTGAATTAGGACTGTAAATTGGATACTTAGGAATTGACTCAAAATTTGTAGTATAGACAAATGTGTTGGATTTTTTTATACAAATGCAGTGTTAAAAGGCACATATGTGGTGTTCTAGTTTTCCATAGATGGGGCTTAGAAATGGACAAATGCAATGTAATACTAGGAAATTGCGGTGTACAAATAGATGTGGCTCAATTTCAGATAGATGCATGTGTCTGGCTTTGACCTAAAATCAGGGGTTTCTAAGTGATTTTTATGGTGGAAATTTTTAGTTTTGGATTGCAAACACTCAAAATATAGATTTGGTTATTTGAATCTCAATTCAACTCTTGGTAACATGGATAAAGGCCTAGTAGTATCGCAAGTAAGAACATGCTCAATACAATTAGAAGCAAGCACAACTTAGCTAATCAAGGTGTGTAATCTTGTAGTAGGCCCATCTCATAGTAAAGTGATAAATAATCTAAAATATTGGATAGTTCAACAATTATAAATAATTTTTCAATACCTTTCTATATGAGAGCGAATAGCTAGAAGTCACAATGACACAAGCTCAATGGCACATGTACACCTTCTTTCTCTCCTTGAGAGGCTATTTCTAGCAACCCAAAAAGATTCTATCTCGACTCAAGGGAGGACATGGTGAGTATCTTTAGGCATTGATACTTGTACCTTGTACCACTACAAATCATGGTCAAAAGGGACTTTAGGCTTCTAAAACATAAGGTTCATAGTGGATCTACTCTGTAAACAACACCACATACACAAACACAAGATCAAAATCTCAACTCCTTGTGTTTGAAATTACCCGAGATCATGAAGGAATGCCTGACATGCCATGAGTGGATTGAACTCAAATTTTTCTCTTGCCCCTTTATATAGCCCACCGAAAAAATGTGCTTGAGGTCGAACCTTGGGGTGATGAACTCTTAGACAAGCATCCTACTAAAAATAAAAAGAAGCTACTATGTATTTCTCATGCACCTAGGATTGCACAAGTGCACAAGGGGAGAGGATACATACACAATATTTTGGGTGACAAGACATACTCACAAGCATAAAAGTTCACAAAACACAGTAGAAAATTATTCTTTTTAAGCACCAATTCCAAATGTTCTTAAATTAAGAATCACAAACACATAATTTTATATAATAATATTTGATTTATCAAACCTGTAGGAAATTAGATTAGTATTTTTTATTCAAATTATTCTCCCAAATGATCACAAAATTGTTGAGAAAGAGTGGCTCAAACTTGTTGGCGTGAAAGGCTTTAGGTTTTGGTTTATCGGGCTGATAGGTGATTGTCGAGGGGATGAAGTGCCTAGTCCCCTTGACATCTTAATCAATGCTCCACAGGTTGGCATTAAGCGCTTCATTGGGTTGATAGTCACATGTCAACGAGACAGAGTGATAAGTATCCTCGACAAGTGTTTGGCTTATCGCTATGTATGTTCAGAATTTGCATCGGCGGTGAAGCTTCATCGACGAGACAAGTAATTGTTGGTAGGACCGAATGAATAGTCTCTTCAACATAGCGATGAATTGCTAAAAGTGTTTCGTCAAAGTGATAGGTCAATGTCGGAGGGAGTCACTTGGCTGTCCTTTTGACATCCTAATGGATGCTAGGGTCTCTTCATCATAAGGAACGATGGATATCACCAGGACATAGATAATGATCCCTTCGATATGTCGATAAAGTGAAACCCATAGAGTGTCGATAAAGGTGAACACTGGTGATGGTGATGACATGTATGTGGTGGGGGCCACCCAGTCAAGGCTACAAGGTCCATTGGTGAGACATTCTTCTATCAGTGGGAGGTCTTAAAAAGTCTCTTTGACATCTTGATGGATGGTGCTGGCAAGGGTGAATGCCTACGAAGGACCGTATTAGGGTGACCGTAAGGATTCAAAGAGACATGGTTTTATATCTCTTCGAAAATTTGATAGAACTTCGTAGGAGATGCGATAACTGTTTAGTTTGGTATGGAAGTTAAAACGATAATGCTTGAAATTTTGTAGGGATGTCGTAGTGCATTATATTGTGAATTAAGGAATTGTGAGCATGTGAATGCTCAAAGCAATTATAATGTAATGTTGTCGGATTCATTCAATAAATCAACACTTGAAAGAGCCTAGCTCTACACTTGTATGTAATTGAAATTTTACTGTAATATAAGAGATCTCTGCTTTGGTGTGTGTGTTGGGTGAAAATTATGTAATCAACTTTTCGATAGATTACACAACTAGGACTTCAACCACAACTATGTGAGATATGAATCTCTCCTCTCAGAAAAGGGGAGGCGCCCTTCTTACTGCTGATGGTAAAAAAAATAAAGTAATTACACAATGTACACAATACTTACGAAGTGGGGGGGTATGTTACATTCATCCTTCTCTCTTTTTTCAAAGAAGATGTTTACAATGCTTCACTATTGGAAGTTCTCAATTCTTAATAACTTTAAACGATCAACTAGCAGTAATACCAATACCTCTATCTTGTCAAAGCAAAGCATATAGATACCAAAAGTAATTAACAATAAACAAGTAAAATAAAGGGGAAAGCTCACGAAGGCACAAAGTCATTTCGTAGCTTTATCAATGGTGGATTTATGATAGATATGTCGCTTGTCGCATTAGAAGCACAAAGTCTTCTTAGATGCAACAATTCCTCGAACAACATGAACAATTACAAGCGCAAAGTCTTGTAGATCATCCAACCAAAATATCCAAAGAGCATGAACAATTACAAGCACAAAGTCTTGTAGATCATCCAACCATAGTTAACCAAAACACAAATGTAAATCTAAGTAAAAGATGTAACACAAAGTTTACATGAATTGCTTAGAGTCTTTCAGATATCACTTATTAATTACCACCAAAAGAGATCAATTCACAAGATTATCGAATCCAACACAAAGTCTGGCTTGCAATCTTCTTCTTTATTGATCAAATTTTGTTCACAAAGTATGAACACAAAGTTTCACAATTTGTTTCAAAAAGGGCAGCACTTCGTTGCAAAAGACTAAAAGATCCTTAATACAAAATAAATTCCTCATACTTATAGAAAGAGGGATGAGCAAAATTAGGAAACTAGGTTGAGAAAATCAAGGAAAGTTAGGTGAACGATTCAAGGAGATCTCACCTAACTTTGACCAAAGTCAAGGTGTAATTTGTTTTCAAAAGATTACATCTCGAACTTGGTGCAATTACAATTTACAAAAAGACATATAAAATGTCAAGAAATATTTACAAGATGCATAAAAGAATGCATCGAAAATGTCTAACACTAGAGATCATGAACCTTCTTCATGTTTCCTTGCTTTGGGCATGGAAGTCTTCGTATTTCTTCCTCATCTCCTACATGAACTTCTCATCCGGACCAACGGTGTAATCCAAAATGGTGTGAATTCTCGTGATCAATCTCATGGAAGATGAGTGAACCTTCTTGCACCTGTCAAGATGCGTTTTTAGGTTATCCAATGTGAGCCTTGTATCACAAATGACGTTCAGAGAGGCTTCTAAAAAGTTTGCGTTGTCAATCAACTTCATGATGGCTTCCTTGAAGATCTGGGATATTTCTATGGTTGGCAGAAAGATACGATTTTCCTCAAGAAGTTGTCTTGGTAACTCCTTGATACCTTTTTCAAAAATAATACGATGCCTTTCAACATCTTCCTGCACTTGGTGGAGATCATCCGTAAGGGACTGAATCACTTGAATTCAGTGTTTCAAAGATTCTCTTACCTCAATGAAATTTTCTTTGTCGGGAATTACCCTGACTTCCACCAATTTGCTGAGCTTTACTTGCTTCATCTGTGACCATGACAGCATATATCTGTGCTCCTGGGAAAGTACACTTTTTTCTTTATCAATCTTTGTGGTGAGCTTGGCCAACAAAGTAGTTTTCTCATCCACGACAATTATGATCTGAGATCCGTGTTCTATGATCTTCTCAATGAAATCATACAACACCCTGCCTTTGGAGGAAAACTTCTCAGCTTTCTTGACAGTTGGGTCCTCAATACTTACCACTGCCAGTGGTTGTGCATTAGTTGAAGATCTCGCAAGTCTCCTTACAATAGTGGCATAATGCTCTACCCTCTGTTTGTACATATTATGAGCTTGCTCCATTTTATCCTATCTTCCAGCCAAGATATCCAATGTCACTTGCGCATCTGCTTTTGCACTTTCATTGGTAACCTTGCCAAGCTAGACTCTTGTTACTGTGTAGTCCTCCATATTGACATCTCCTTCTTCTTGCAGTGGTATGCCAATCTCCGCATACTTGTGGCTAGTCTTGTCAATGTTTAGCCTTGAGTATACTTTTTCCTTTTTCTTCCCTTTAGCCTTTGGAGGGACTATCTCTTCGAGGTCAAGCTCTTCTGGAAAGATCATTTGCTTCTTCCGCTTTGATACTTGAGATATCAACCAAGGGGGAAGGAAGGAGGTGTGAACTTCTGGATTCACTATCAACTCTGTCGTCATTGTCACCTCTGAAGTTACCATGGGTATCGTGACAATAGGAGAAGTGTCTGTCATCATTGCTCCTATAGACTGCACATTGAGCTGATCATGCATTAACTCATTCATGAACCGATTGAATTTAGTTTCAGCAGTGATATCATACATTGGTGAAGACAGGCTAGGAATGGATGATGGAGGACTTGACAGTATATCAACCGTATGAATGCTTGTCACCGAGGGAGTATCAAGTGGGGTTGATGCTGCAAGAATAGTGGATACCTCTATTGCAGGAATGCATGTGGTAGGAATGGGTGATGAGGGAACAGGAGGTGGAGGAGTACTCAAATTTGGAGGGGTATGAGGAACACTTGAAATCACAGGCGATGACGTTTTGGGAATTTCCTCAACTACATTCTCAGGTGGAGACATAGTTCTTTCTTGATCATGCCTGGGTTCCTATTGAGCACCCTCTTGTCTCTCCAATTTTGATTCACCTTCAGAATCACCTTCAGATTCTTCTTCAGAATCTTCTTCAGACTCTTGTCCACTTTCAGAAACTTCTTCTGCATCAGAGTCTGCTTCTGCTAAGTCTTCATCTTCAGCAGATTGGTCACTGGAAGTACCTTCTTCATCAGAATCTATCTCCTCTGAAATAACCTTTTTACCTTTAGAGGGAGATGGATCAGATTCCTTGGTTTCTCCTTTTGGGACGACCTGGGTATCTTTCTTGCCAACAGTAAACTTGATCTTGGGACCTCTTTGTGAAGAAGTGGGAACAATTGCTGATTTATTTTTCATGCGGAGTTCTTGATGTCGGCGAGCTTCTGCTTCAGATTCTTCTCCTTTTGAATCTGTTCTGAAACTTTTCATTTCAAAACCATGCTTATGTAACCATTCTGCAGTATTGGATAGGATTGGCGCCAATCTCTCTCTCATGCTAGTACTTTCTTTCCTAGACCATTGAATTGTGGGAAACGACCTTTTAGAAACCTCTTGTTCATTATAGACAACATTCATGATATCGCCAAGATCTGTAAAATCCTCTGGTAGGTCAGCAATATCAAGGTCTTTGATCTGCTGCACAGTCAACCTGCAATAATCCATTTTGCGAATGGCTTCTTCATCTCTGCAATCAACCCAGATTTCTTCAAAACGGTACTTGTGATGATGACCCTTTTGCAATTGCCTTCTGACATCCTGGTAATCAAAATCAAACCTATACCTGTAGGTCCTGATTGTCATGATTTGCATCTTAGCATAAACAAATTTGGCTTTTTGTACAGTTGGGATAGTATATCTGCTAATTGTCAGTGGGAACTTGAATCCACGCTTGTGATTATTTCTTCATTCTCTATGCACTAAAATCAACTATCTGCACATCTCCATGAGAACCCACTTGTCTGAAGGATATCGTGGTAGCATGTAAGGGCAACCAGTGTAGCACCCTACTCTCAAATAAGTAAATGTTGGGAATTGTAGAAATAAGCATCCAACTTTACTTACCACTTTATAGGCCTCATCAGATACCCTTATCCTCTCTAGAGTTGGATCAAAATTGAAAAGCAAAGGTGCGAAGAAAGCATCAATAACCCGCCTGAAATGATGGAAGCTTTCCTTCAATTCTAGTTGATAGAAGAATTTATACATAGGTACCAGCATCCGATTCCCTTTTGTGGATAGACCTGGAAATTGCCTCATTACAGTTGTTGCATACACCAGATAAGAAGTCATATAGAATTTTAATGTAGAAGGTGCATTGATCAGTTGCTCATGTATTTCATCACTGATCTGTTTGCCCCAGTCAATGTGCACTTTTTGTCTTCTTATGATCCTGATGTATTCATACATCCAGTCATGAAAAGTGGATGATTTAGGCAAGCCCTTCACTCTGCTTAAAAATGTGATCATATCTTTGACATCATCTTTGAAATCACTTCGCAGGAGTCCCTTTGGCCATCTGGAAATAGTTTGCCTAGGCTTCTTCAACCATTGGCTATTTATTAGGTTTTTAGCCTTGTTGGGATCAACATCAAAGACTTCTTGTGATTTTTGTATCGAGATGTCAATGTATTTCTCCATTTGAGGAACTTTAAACACAATATCAAAGAAGTTAGGGTCGATTCTTAAAATCTCGTGCCTAGAAGAATCAATCACACTTCTGCTTTCCCTAATGTAGTGGGATGCCACTTGAAGGAAAAATTATGTATTGTGTACAGTAGTAGGGAACATAGCTACCAAATGCAAGTTACTGTGTACAATTGTTCTCATCGGATCAGGAAGAGGCTTCTTCTCAGTTTTCTCTGCAAAATCAACCAAGTCTTGATGACCAACTTCTGTGTCTTTTATTTCTTCCACCTTGGAGACCACTACAGTTGGAAGCTAGACACCTTGATACTTGTATTTCATTTTTCCTTTTGCTTTTGAAGAAGACGGAGGTTTTATGGCAGTCATCTGAGAGCAATTGAATCTTTGATCGATTAACTTTGAGGATCTTGAAAAGAGACTGGAAGATGTGGAGTCAGAACAAACGTTAGTCATTAAACAACATGGGAATGCATGAGGCGAGCAACGACGATGAGCAAGCATGGAGCGGATGACAAAGGCACATAAAACAATGCACAAAGTGGAAGGAGCGAGGTTCGAGATGAAATTGACAAGTTTGAAGTGTTTCATAACAAAATTGGGAAAAGTGCAGGGGCGCTAATTTGCATTTTTAAGGAAATTGGCTTTGGTGCAGGGGCGCTGAAAAACAACGCTCCTGCACTTCTCAGTGTCAGGTAAAATTTTCATGTCTTTGGGTGTAATAGTGCTAGTTTTTAGCGCAACTACATTTGAAACATAAACTTGGAATCAAAAAGTGCAATGATGTTAGAGGAAAGCGCCTTGACCATTTAGAAGTATGGAACGTTTAAAAATACTACTTGGAAACAAGTATTGGGCTGTAATCGACCTCCAAATCATCGCCATTGATTTAAGTAAATGAAAAACATGCAATTCTACTCACGAAATGTGAGTTGCTTTTAGTCAGTTCTCTTGAATGTCCATGAAGAGAAGATAGTGAAACTATTGTGGAAGAAGCTTGGTGACATTAATCAGGGAAAATATCTGGTGAATAAGTTATTCATGAGAAATAAGTTATACTCTTTGAAGATGGAGGAAGGAGCATCTGTTGCAGATCATTTGAATGTGTTTAACATGATCATTGCTTAGTTGGGGTTTGTTGGTGTGAAGATAGATGACAGGGATCATTGCATGCTCCTGTTGTGTTCATTGCCTAACACATGGGATCACCTGGTAATAGATATTGGGAGTACAAAAACCACCTTCAAGATGGAAGATGTGGTTGCTTCATTGCTATTAGAGGAAATGTGAAGGAAGTATTTTGAGATGGACAAGGAGGCCCTTGTTGTTTGAGGCAGATCGAAGGAGAAAGATAAGAAGAAAGACAAGAAGTCTAAATCCAAGTCAGAGGGGAGATCAAAGTATCCTGGTAAAAATTCCAAGGTGAAATGTTGGAACTGTGGGCAGACTGGACACATCTAGAAGATTGCAAAGAGGAGAAGAAGAAAAAAAGAAAAATAGTTCTTCAGAAAATGAATCTTCTCAAAGCGATGCAAATTCCTTCATAGCAGCCTTGGTGACTCAGGAATCAGATGATGTTTGGTTGATTGAATCAGGTGCATCCTTTCACATAACCTATTATAGAGGTTGGTTATAAAAGTAAAAAAAAGTATGCTGGTGGAAGGGTGTATCTGGGAGATGATTCTCACCTAGAGATTGTTGGCCATGGAAGAGTTAGAATTCAGTTTCCTGATGGAAGAGTAAAGGGAATCAATGATGTGATGCATATACCAAGTCTAGCTCGAAATCTACTTTCTATAAGCAAGATTAATGATGTTGGTGTACAAGTCTCTTTCTCGAATGGTGTTTGTAGAATGACTAGAGGCTCTATGGTGTTGGCTAAGGGTGCACAAATTTTCACTCTATATAAGTTGGATGCATGTGCAGTACAAGTAATAGTGCTTCTACAAAGTCAAGTAAATTTGATCATGTAGAGAAAGGAGGCATTGCTCTTGAGGGTGAAAAATCTTTGGAGATGAAGCTCCCAACAAAGAAAACAATGTTGTGGCATCAAAGGCTCAGCCACATTGGTGAAAAAGGCTTAAAAGCCTTGAAAAATAAAAGCCTGGTTGAAGGGTTTGATGATTGTAATCTTGAGTTCATTTTTTGTGAACATTGCATATAAGGAAAGCAACACCGTGTTTCATTTTATTCTAGTCCTCATAAATCTTCTAAAATTTTGGATTAGATTCATGCTGATGTCTTTGGTCTAGTTAATGTTCCTTCATTATCGAAATCTATGTAGTTTGTTTTGTTCATAGATGATTATTCGAGAAGGACATTTGTTTATTTTCTCAGAAGTAAAACTAAAGTTTTCAGTCAATTTAAGGAATTTAAAGCCTTGGTAGAAAATTAGATTGGTAGAAAAATAAAGTGTTTGAGGATGGATAATGGTGGTGCGTTTTGTTCAACAGATTTTGATAAGTTTTTCAAGGAACATAGAATTAAAAGGCATAAAACAACTCCTTACACTCCTCAGCAAAAAAAAGTTGTAGAAAGGATGAATAGAACATTGATGGAAAGGGTGAGAAGTATGTTGAGTAGTGCTGGTCTAGAATAGAAGTTCTGGGCTGAGGCTGTAGCTACAACATGTTACTTGATTAACAAATCTGCCACTTTGGTGCTTGTGGATAAGAAACCTATGGAAGCGTGGTCTAGTATGAAACCCTCATCAAGACACATTAGATTCTTTGGTTGTGAGGCGTAGGCATATGTTCCCAGTGAAAAAAGATCTAAATTAGAGAACAAGGAAGTGAAGTGTATCTTCATCAGTTATGGCATTGATGTGAAAGGGTACAAGCTTTGGAACCTAGTTACAGAGAAGGTACTGTATAGCAGAAGTGTGATCTTCCGTGAGATGAAACTTTCTATAGTTGATCTGTAGCTATAGGTGAAAGAAGTAGAAAAGGAGGTAGTTGAAATTCCTCTTACTCCAGATAAGGATGAACTACATACTCCTATTGGACCTGTTAATGAGGCGAGCTCAAGCAACTCTAAAAGTTCTGAACAAGAAGAAGAACCTCAGCCTCAACATGTGAGGAGTTCGTGTGTGAAGTGGCAACCTGAAAGGTTTGGTTATTCTATGTTAGATTCTAGTTGTGCCTATACTTTGATTGCTAACACTGATGAGCCTAGGATTGTTAGAGAGGCTATGGGTATTTTTGATTCAGATTCCTGGTTGGAAGCCATAAATGAAGAAATGGCATCATTAAAGAAGAATGAAACATGGGATTTGGTACCTTTTCTTGAAGGACGAAAGCCTGTTGGATGTAAATGGGTGTTCAAGAAGAAGATTGGTCTGGATGCCAGTGTGGAGAAGCATAAAGCAAGGTTGGTTGTGAAAGGGTATTACTAGGTGGAGGGGATTGATTATGGAGAAATATTTTCTCTTGTAGCTAAGCTGACATCTATCATATTTTTGTTGTCACTTGCAACAACATATGATTTAGAGATCAAGAAGATGGATGTGAAGACAACATTTCTTCATGGTGATTTGAAGGAAGAGATTTACGTGTCCTAGCCAGAGCACTTCATTGAAAAAGGTAAGGAAGACCTGGTTTGTAAATTAAATAAATCTCTTTATGGTTTGAAGTAGTCACCTAGAATGTGGTACCA
Organism: Sequoia sempervirens; assembly: GCA_007258455.2. Taxonomy (NCBI): domain Eukaryota; kingdom Viridiplantae; phylum Streptophyta; class Pinopsida; order Cupressales; family Cupressaceae; genus Sequoia; species Sequoia sempervirens. Next base: position 301,263,194 of record VDFB02105785.1, read on the forward strand.
AAATTTTGATACCTATGTGTTGTCTTTGGGATTTGTGAGATCAAAGTATGACCATTGTATTTATTTTAATATTGAAAATGGTCATTTTCTTATTATTGCCATGTATGTGGATGATATGTTGTTCATTGGGAATAGTAAGGGTATGATTTTCGAATTAAAATCTCAATTGTCAGCATAGTTTGAAATGAAGGATCTAGGTTTAGCTAGGTATATTCTAGGGATGGAAATGAGAAGGGATAGGGGAAATAGAAATTTTTTCCTCAGCCAGAGAAAGTATATAAATTTTGTCCTAGAGAGGTTTAATATGACAGATTGCAAATAATTAGTTGTTCTAGTGTTGCAGGGAATGAAACTTTCTATTGAATATTGTCCAAAATCTCCTATTGAGATGGAGGACATGACCATGGTGCCTTATGCAAGTGCAATTGGAAATTTAATGTATGCAATGGTCTATACTAGGCTAGACATTGCTCAAGCAGTGGGAGTGCTTAGTCGATTTATGGCTATTCCAGGAAGGCCACATTGGGATGTTGTGAAGAGAGTTTTTTAGGTATTTGAAGGGAACTTATGAGTATGCCTTATGCTATCATGGTTACTCTATTGGATCTCAAAGTTTAGTTAGCATTTGTGGATATGTGGATTTTGATTGGGTAGGGGCCATTAATAGCAGAAGATCCATCAGTGGATATGTATTCACATTATTTGGTGGTACAGTTAGTTGGATGAGCAAGCAATAGGCTGTAGTTGCTTTATCCACTATTGAGGCTGAGTACATGGAAAAAACTCATGCTTGCAAGGAATTGGCTTAGAAGATTGTGTTATAATGTTGGTTTTGACGTAGTGCAGATTGCTATTTACTGTGATAGTCATAGTGCCATTTGTTTGGCAAAAAATCCAACCTTCCATGCCAGGATGAAACATATCGATGTGCAGTACCACTTTTTTCATGATATGGTGGAGGATGGTAAGTTTAGTCTAGAAAAAATTAATACTTTGGTGAATGTTGCCGATGCATTGACGAAGCCTGTGAACATGGATAAGTTCAAATAGTGCACCAGTTCGATGGGCCTTGGGGCCTAGAATATTCAGTGACTTCAAACGTTGGAAGGAGCCAATAAGTTCTTTGTCAAGTGGGAGAATGTTGAGAAAGAGTGAGTCAAACTTGTTGGCATGAAAGGCTTCAGGTTTCCGTTTATCGGATTGACAGGTGATTGTCGGCGGGATGAAGTGCCTAGTACCCGCGACATCCTGATCAATGCTCCATAGCTTGGCGTTAAGTGCTTTGTCGGGTTGACAATCACATGTTGGTGGGATGGAGTGATAAGTCTCCTCAAAAAGTGTTTGGATTGTCACTATGTATGTTTGGAATTTGCATTGGTGGTGAAGCTTCATCGATGAGACAAGTAGCTATTGACGGGATTGAATGAACAGTCTCTTTGACATAGCGATGAACTGCTAGACGTGTTTCATTGAAGCGATAGGTCAATGTCAGAGGGAGTCACTTGGTTGTCTCTTCGACATCCTGATGCATGGTAGGGTCTCTTCGTCAAAGGAATGATGGATATCACTGAGACATAGATAATGGTCCCTTTGATATGTTGATAAAGTGAAACCCATAGAGTGTTGATAAAGGTGAACACTGGTGATGGTGATGACGTGGATGACGCGTATGTGGTGGGGACCACACAATCAAGGCTACAAGGTTTTTCGGTGAGACATCCTTCTATTAGTGGGAGGTGTTATTCTAGACACCTAAAAATGTCTCAATGGATCACATTGGCTAACTAACATCATTTCGTCCTCAAATCCATCTTCTTTTTGCTTATTTAATTAAATAAGCCTAATTATTTAATTAAATGCCTCATTTTCACCTATTAATCTAATTGACCTAATTGGGTTAATTCACCCCCTCTCACATTGACATTTCATCTAATTTAATTAAATAATGCAAATTATTTAATTTTAAACCTAAGTCCTCTTATTTAATTAAATAACCTAAACTATTTAATTAAATATCATATTTACATCTCCTTTTCATTAAATAAATCAACAATTCAATGAATATCCTCACATTCCTCATCTTGCACATTCAAATTTAGTTTTAATTAACTAAATATCTAATTTCCCTCTCATCCACTTGCATAGGGAATATTCTCCTATTTTCCTCCAAAAAAATAGGTAATAATTACTCCAAACAAACTTTGAAGCAACTTTTTAAAGTTGTTGCAAAGTGTGTTTGTTTGCATGATTGTGAGCCCTTGATCTTTTCTTGATCCATGTGATATTTGATTCTCATCCATTGATGAGAATTCTTGATCCATATTTCATCCTCCTCTCATTTGTCACCATTGATAGATCAAATCAATCTCATCCATTGCTTTTTTATTTGATCTCCATTAAATCAATTATTTAATGAATATCATATAATTCCCCTAATTTTCATAATTGAAACTTTATTTTAATTATCAATTTACTAATTCTCCCACTTGCAAGGGAATATTCCAAGGGAATATTCCTTCTTTGCACATTCCTCCAAAAGGGAAATATTCCCATGGAATATTCCTTCCCCTTTTGCACAATTAAACTTTGTTTTAATTTGCGAAATATCTATTTCCTCACCCATGAGAATATTCTTTCTCCTCGCTCATTTGATAAAGGGAATATTCTTACAAAACTTCATGTGCAAGTTAACTCAAAACTTCAAGTGTAAGTTAACTCAAAACTTCTTGTGCAAGTTAACTTGTGACCTCTTTTATAGGTTAAAAGTGTGTTTGTTTGGATGAAGGTAAGCCCTTGATTAAATATCAACTTTCATTTTCAACCTTTGATGAGAATCCATGATCCATGCCTCCAACTTCTTCCATCCTTGACCATTGATTATCCTTTTTGATCTTAACCCTTCATTTCTCATTTGCTTTCCTATAAATAAAGCACTATTTGGAGACAAATGGATCCATCTTTTAAGAGCAAACTTATGTTGTTAAAATCACTTTCATTTGCACTCATATTTAGCACTTATTTAGCATCCTTTTAGCTTAATTTACTTGCATCATTAGCTTAAAGCATCCATTAATGGATTCCATGATAACATAGGTGCATACATTTAGCATATTTTGTAATTAAGATTTTAATCTTTTGAAGCTTGCATACATTTAGAATAGCTTTGCATACACCCATATCAATCATCTTAGCATATATCATGTTAATCTAGCATTTAAATCATGTTTTATCACATATCTCTCATCGATTCTCTTCAATAGAATCGATTGAAATGAGCTCATTATCCAAGGGATTGGGAAAGGGTCGCCATTCCACATCAATGCAACACCACTCCCCCAATAGGATGAGTTTCAATATCTTAGATTAGAGGTTTGTCAAAGCTTTCATGATTTAGAATGTTATTTTTAATGGATTCTTTGTCTTTGTTTACAATGAATGATCTTATTGGGATTGATGCTTAGTGGGTTAAATATGCCTCAAATTTGTATGGATCGGGTGTAGTTAACCTATACTATGACATTGGTCACAATTACAAAGTCTCTTCGACATCCCGATAGAGGGTGTTGGTAGCGGTGAACGCCTACAAAGGACTCGTATCGGGGTGATAGTAATGATTCAAAGAGACATGTTTTTATGTCTCTTCGACAATCCAGTAGAACTTCATAGGAGATGTGATAACTATTTAGTTCGGTATGGAAGTTGAAACAAGAATGCTTGAGAAGTTTGTATGGATTTCGTAGTGCGTTGTATTGTGAATTAAGGAATTGTGAGCATGTGAATGCTCAAATAAATTGTAATGTAATGCTGTCAGATTCATTTAGTGAATCAACACCTGAAAGAGCATAGCTCTGCACTTGTATGTAATTGACATTTTATTGTAATACAAGAGATCTTTGCTTTAGTGTGTGGGTTTTTTCTCGAGAGGTTTTTCCCACGTAAAATCTGGTATTCATTCTTTGTTATCTATTTTGTTATTCATGTATGTGCATCTTAAATGAACTGTAATTGCAAAGTTTTGTAAAATTTTTGTATCTCTCTCCTGAAGATTAGCATTAGGAAGGCGTATTTTGCACTCTGCTTTCCTTTCACAAATAGCTAAAAATTAGAACTTAGTAAGCAAAAACCCTACCTACTAGAATCATATTTCTTTGAACCATAAAAATAAAAGAAATTATACCTTCTTTTTTATTCACAGTTAGATGTGGTTCATGATAGTTGTGGTACAACTTTCAACAATTATGGTGTAGAATCTTACAATTGTGGTGCAAAATCACACAATTGCGGTGTAGAAGCTTACAATTGCATTGCAAAATCACATAATTGTGGTGCAAAAGCTTACAATTATGGTGTAGGATCAATCATACACTTGCAATGAAAAATATAACAATTGTGGTGCACAATTTAATAAATGCAATGCATAATTTAACAAATGTGGTGCAAAATTGAACAAATGTGATGCACAATGTCACAGATGCAAAAATAAATCATGTTTTTCAAGAAAAAATTGTTATCCTGCACCAAAATATGGGGAATAATATATGAAAATTCATCCCTTGGCCCTTTTGGACATAACCATGATGTTTGCTTATCCTCAAAAGGCTCCTAAAAGTGTGATTTTCAATATTTGTTAAAAGCACCTGCAAGACAAAAAATACCAAAAACTTACAAACAACAAGGTTAGTAATTTCACGTTGGGTTCACCAAAATTTCAAATAGAAAATAAGATTAATCATCATGGGTAATGAACTAAACACATTAAACACTAAAACTCTAAGAAAAATAGTGCAATTGGGAATGGATATATCTGCAATATAGAAAGAACGATTGCACAATCTCAATGCTTTAGATGAGATACACATGGAAGCAATTCACCATATTAAGATTATACAAAAATAGAGGATGTGGTGGCATGATTAGTTTATCGAGACAAAACAGTTCAATGCAAGTGGCTGGACTCTACTTATGATTCTAGGTACAAAGATCATAAGGGAAAATTGCAAATAAGATGGCTTGGTCCATATGAAATTCAAAGTGTTTTTCCTAATGGAGTAGTTCAGTTGATAACTATTAACACGATAAGGTTTTCACTCTTAGTCAATGGTCATCAATTGAAGCTCTACAAAAAGCCACTATAGAAGGACAATTTCTTATGAACTCTTCAACATGAGATTGAGCCCAAATTACATGATTCATCACTAGATAGAAGCACTACATTAGATGAAGTATTAGTAGATGAGTCACTTAGTTCACCTACTAATATTTCTCAGGTATAATTCTATACTAATTATCACATACACACATGAATAGGTGACACACGATAACCTTTATTTTATGGACCTGTAGCAAAGCTCACGAGACTTGCAACATCACATCTTGAGGCACATCATTCACATTGGACCTATTTCTTTAGCAACCTATAGCACTTGCACCTTCATCATTTTATCTGTGCCCATAGCACTTCCATTTACTTTCATATCATGCCATTTATTCAAACCATAACACGTAGCAATCACCACTCACTTTCATATCACCCATACAATGCAATAAATCCCACTCTTCCCTCACATACTTTTCATAGCCTTTCACTCACCACTCCCAATTCTTCATCATGTGTTATGCTCATGCTAAGTAACTTTTTAATCCATGACCACTCACTCATATCATTTCAAATCTTTCACCATGATGCATGGTGTCATCTTCACATGCACCAACATTCACTTCAAAACATGCTAATAGGTACTTCTCGTATTTGTCAAACAAAAAATGAGATTAATCATCATATGTAATGAACTAAACACAGTAACCACTAAATTGAAATTCAATACCAAAATCAATCCTATTTAACCAATGGAGTACAATTAACATAATGAAATCAGAATAATAAAGCTATGCAATTACCTTCCAATGTGTCAACCATGATTTACTTCCATTTTTCTTCTTTGTCTTGCTTTGTTCTCAGTTATGTATACACTACTTTTCTTCAAGCTCAAATGTGAATGAATGAGATCAATGCATACAAAACACCAAAGATTCATGGTTAGCCTTCAAAGAGGAATGAGGGATTCTTATATAGAAATGATTGATTTGGATGGATGATCAGTATTAAGAGGTGGATGATCAAGATCAAGGGTCAAGAATCCTTGAGAGGAATTGATGAATGAGTTAACTGATTGCAACTAGTTACAAGATTTTAGTTAACTATTTGCATGGAGAATTGATTGAAGATTTAACTCTCATTGAGTGGGAGTGAACTAATTTGATTGATTAGTGACGTGGGATTGATTATCTAGTTGACTGGAAGAGATTGTTCATTTAGAACGAGGTGGAAATGCATGAGATAATAATTAATTAAATGAATTAATTATTTGAGGAAAGTGCAAGTGGGAATTACATAAATAAATAAAATGTTTTATTTATTTATTGATGAGAGGATAATATTGAATTCTTTAATTTAGGAAGTGTGAATGTGGAGAATTAAATAATTAAAGTAATTATTTAATTTAGAAAGGGGGATAATTAAATAATTAAAGCAATTATTTAATTTAGAAATTGGGTGAATGTTTTTTATTATCATAAAATAGGTTTTGTTGGGACCTAAAACCCATTACAAATAAGTTTTGAAGGGACTTGAAACCTTTACAAAGCAAAGGAAGCTGCTACAAAGATAATCCATAGACCAACAACAACCCATTAGTAGCAACATTAAACAAAAAATAGGACTACACAAGCTACACTAAGGTTTTGAAGGGACCTTGAACCCTTTACAACAAGGTTTTGATTGGGACCTTAAAACGAAAAAGGTTTTGAAGGGACCTAAAACCCTTTACAACCAAGTTTTGACAAGGACCTTGAACCATCTTACAACCAGGTTTTGACACAAACCATGAACCCTTAACTGCCTGATTCAACCAAACAACATAGCAACTAACAAAAAACCAACAACACCCCTCATCTAGCTGATAAAAGAATCCTGCTAGAAAAGCCAACTCAACCACAACCTCAATATGGGAGAGCTCCCCTCTATAGTGTCAGATGTTATGGTTGTGTTGCTAATATGTGGTTGTCATTGATGTCAACACTATTAGCATTAAGGTATTGAAGGCTATATATGTCGAGGATATTGAGAAAATTGTTAAAGAAAGAGTTGTAGGTTGCTAGTGGAATAGTGAAGGTCATGAAGGTGTTTTGCTCAGTACATTGAAAATCAGTCATTGTGGATTTAAGGGTTTATTTCTAAGTGTATCTAGTTTATCCACTGAAAGTTTCAGAGGTCCGCATGAAGATTTGTTTGAGTTATGAAGATTTTTGTTATGACAGTGTTTCTGTGGTTTCAGTTTATGTTCCTGATTGAAGTTGGTGTGATTCTAGTAATCTCAGTTGCTGCAGATGCTTCTCTGTTGGTTCTTGATGCTTGTGGATGCTTCTAGATCATGCTCTATCCTTGTTGCACATCCGAGTTGATTGGTGTGCTCGTGGTCGGTAATTTTTCTCTTTTGTGTTCAGGTTTTTGTGTTCTTGGTCGACATGGTGGTTGTAACATGTTATGGATCCTTGAAGATTAAAATTTGAATGTCTGGAACGCTCAAGGATGTTGTTTTAGGTCACAACATAATATTGGCTGATGGTGTTTGATTCGCATTAAAAATTTATTTGTAAATTTGGGCTGACATTGCATATATGTTTTATATTTTCATATTTCCTCTGGCTGACGAAGTTGTTGATGTAATTCAATATTGTGGATATATAAGAGTGATTGTTTGAGCAAAGTGAAGTGTGCATAAGTGTGAATGTATACTAGAGAAAGTGCAGATGTGTGAATAGTGTTCTAATCATTCGATTGCAGAGCAAAGTGTAAAGAAGTTTGAGCGAAGAGTGAAAGAGTGTTTCTGTGCTTAACTGGAACTGTAATCAGGATTTTGTAGAAGCTATTTTCTCAGTTCATACCCTGTGAATCTAATTCAAATTTCTGTAAGACAGTGTGTCTTCTCTGGGCAGTGAGCCCTCTTGTATTTGAGCAGTGAGCTCTAGGCAGTGTGCTTGAATGCATTTGCATTCCCATTATTCATACTTTTAACAGGGTATAATATTGTGGACTAACATCCACCGTGGTTTTTCCCCTAACAGGGTTTCCACGTAAAAATCTTGGTGTTCTCTATGTTACTGATGTGCTAATTATTTATGGTTTATTATTCATTGATCAGATCTGAGATTAAGTTAAGTGTGAAAAGTTTGAATATTATGTGACAACTAATTCACCCCCCATCAGTTGTCTGTCCTTGTTTTGCCAACAATTGGTATCAAAGCTGATTCCTTTGAAGAAGTTTAAAAGCTTGAGGTGATCCAAGATGACATCATACAAGGACAGTCCTAGATTCGATGAAACTAACTACACCCTGTGGAAAGCTAGAATGGAATGTCATTTGAGATGTATTGGTGAATCCTTCTAGAAGATTGTAAAGAACAAATATGTTATTCCTCCAAATGGTCCTTCCACCCCTGATGAGGTTAAAGAGGCTGAGACTAGCATCAGGGCTATTGAAGCTTTGCTGAGTGCTTTGACAGATTTGGAAATGACAAATGTGATGGATCTGAAGACAACTCATGAGATCTGGAAGAAGCTGGAGACTTTGTATGAAAGAGATGCACTTGTGAAGGTTGCTAAGCTAACAAGTTTGAAAGGCAAGTATGAAACTTTGAAGATGGGTGAAGATGAAAATATTTCTTCTTTTATGCAAAGAGTAAATAAACTTGTGATGAGTATTAGATGTGCTAGTGGTACCCTTGATGAACAAGAAATTGTAGCTAAAGTGCTCAGATCATTTCCTCCCTCCTACAAATCTAAGGCTCATGCTATTGAAGAGCTCATAATAGTAACAACTGTAACAAGAGATATGTTGATTGGTAAGCTTGCTGCATTCGAGTTGAGTGAATTTGGTGATTTTTCCCCTAAGAATGAATCTGCATTTAAGGTTTCTATATCCAAAAGAAACAAGTAAAGATATGATCTGGGAGAAATTTCTAAAAAGACATTCAAGTATGAGGAAGAGATGAAACAACTTGAAGATGAAGAAAGAGAGGTAGAAGAACTGGAAGCACTGATTGTGAAGAAATAAGGCAGAGGACAAGGTAAGTATAAAAGAAAGTTACCTATTAAATGTTTCTCTTGCAATAAGATAGGTCATTTTGCTTCAAGGTGTCCTAAAAGAGTTCCTAGGTCTAAGAACTACAAACCAAAATTTCAAAATAAATTCTATTTTGCTGAAGAAGGTGTGACTGATGAAGAATCTGATAAAGAAAATGTAAATGAAGATGAATGGGTTTTCATTGCTATCAAGGAAATTGATCGATGGCTACTGAATCTACTAAAGTTGAGAAAGCTCTTGCAACCCGAATTGAAGAAAAGGATGAGTGGGTTATTAATAGAGGATGCTCACATCATATGATTGGTGACAAAAGAACATTTGTAAGTCTGGAGAAATATGACGATGGGGTTGTAAGATTTGGAGATAACAATTCTGGTGTGATTCATAGCAGAGGATCTATTTGTCTTGGTGGTAAACATAACATTGATGATGTCCTTTATGTTGAAGGCTTGAAGCATAACCTATTGAGTGTTGGACAAATGGTGGATAAGGGTTATGATCTTCAGTTCAAAAATGGAAGATGTAGGATACTTGGAAGCTCTAGAAATGTAATTGCATCAGGTACTCAAACAAAAGGTAATATCTTTCACTTGAATGTTGCTACTGGAAGTTGTTTAATTTCTCAAGTAGATGAAATATGGTTATGGCATAGAAGGCTGTGTCATGTGAATTTTGATAACATTGTCAAGGTAATCTCCACTCAAGCAGTAAGAGATCTACCTAAGCTAGTGAAGCCTACTAGCACAATATGCAAGGAATTTCATATGGGAAAATAGACTAGAGTTTCTTTTTAGAGCAAACAACATCATTCTAATGGAGCACTGGAGTTGGTGCATACTGATCTGTGTGGTCCCTCTAGAGTCAGAAGTCTACAAGGAGAAAGGTACTTTATGTTGCTTATTGATGATTACTCTAGGATGATATGGGTTGCTTTCTTAAGAGAAAAAAGTGAAGCATTAGAGAAGTTCAAAAGTTTCAAAGCTATGATAGAGAATGAGACAGGTTTGAAGATAAAATGCCTAAGGTCAGATAGAGGTAGTGAGTTCACTTCCCGGGAGTTCAATTCTTTCTGTGAAGAGCATGAAATCAAAAGACAATTATCTACTCCCCGAACCCCTCAACATAATGGAGTTGTAGAGAGAAAAAACAAAACAATTCTGGATGCTGCTAGAACAATGATGATGGAAGGAAATGTGCCTCACATCTATTGGAGAGAAGTTGTTAACACTGCTGTGTACACTCTAAACCGAGTAAATGTCAATGGTATTTCTGGTAAGACTCCTTTTAAGCGATGGTTTGGCTATAAGCCTACTGTTAAATATTTCAAGATCTTTAGAAGCAAGTGTTACATTAAGAGAGATAAGGACATATGCAAGTTTGATGCAAGGAGCGATGAAGGAATCTTTCTAGGTTACTCTACTAAAAGCAAGGCTTACCGGTGCTATAATAGAAGATTGAGAAAAATGGTTGAAAGTGCAAATGTCGGAGTTGATGAGGACTCTGCTAGATCATCCATATACTGTGGATATGATTCAAATGACTAGCAGGACATTACAGACCAAGGGAAGAATGCTCAGAAACATAATCAAATTCAAATTGTTCTAGTAAATCAAGAAAGTTAGGAAGCAAAAACAAGTGGTAGTGTAGAAGAAAGAACAAAAGAACCAAAAGTGCGAGAAAATCCTAAAGTTTTGAGGTATGTAAGGCTAATTGTTCTGAAAATTAGATTATAGGAGATAAGAATAAAGGTGTGTAGACTAGAAGAAGGATTGCAGAAGAGTATTGTCTGATTTCCAAGACTGAGCCTAACAATTTCAATGAAGCATGTAATGATGAACACTGGATGGAAGCTATGAAGGAATAATTGTTGTAGATTGAAATGAATGATACATGGATTCTTGTTCCCAGACCTAAAGATAAAAATGTGATTGGTACCAAATGGGTCTTTCGGAATAAGTTGAATGAACAAGGTGAAGTGGTCCGAAATAAAGTAAGACTGGTATGTAAAGGGTATTCACAAATGGAAGGTATTGATTTTGAAGAAATTTTTTCCCCTATTTCCAGAATTGAAGCTGTAAGATTATTTCTTGCTTATGTTGCATATAAGAACTATAAAGTCTATCAAATGGATGTGAAGTTAGCTTTTCTGAATGGTGAACTAGAAGAAGAGGTATATGTTGAACAACCAGATGGATTTCAACTGACTGACAAGGAAGACATGGTTTGCCGAATTGAAGAAAGCTTTGTATGGACTCAAGTGAGCCTCCAGAGCCTGGTATGCTAGATTGGATAAATACTTATTGAAGCTTGGATTCAATAAAGGTATTGCTGACAACAACTTGTATTTTAAGCTGGATCATGATAAAGAGTTGATTATTGAAGTCTTTGTTGATGACATTATTTTTGGAGGAGATGATGATCTATGTATGGAGTTTGTTGATGAAATGAAGAGTGAATTTGAAATGAGTATGATTGGAGAGATGAAGTTCTTTCTACGATTGCAAGTCACTTAGTTAGACAATGGGATTTTCATATCACAATCCAAATATGTGAGAGAGTTGTTGAAGAAGTTTGGTATGGACGACTCAAAGCCTGTTGGTACACCCATGGTGACTGGATGCAAGTTAGCACAAAATGATGACTCTCCCAAGGAAAATCAAACAAGATATAGGTCAATGATTAGTGGATTTCTCTACTTAACTCAGACCAGACCAGACATAATGAATGTTGTGTATATGGTTGCTAGATATCAAGCTGATCCAAAAGAATCTCATGTGACTGTTGTAAAGAGAATTTTTAGGTATCTGAAAGGGATAGTTGACTTTGGGCTTTGGTATCCTAAAGATGATGATCTTACTTTGAGTGCCTATACTGATATGGATTGGGCAGGAGATGTAGATGACAGGAAAAACACTAGTGGTGGTGCCTTCTTCCTAGGGAAGAAGCTGGTGTCGTTGTTGAGTAAAAATTACTCCATTTCCCTATCTACTGCTGAGGAAAAATATATTGCTGCTGCAAATAATTGTACTCAAGTGCTGTGGATGAAACATATGCTAAAAGATATCAGAGTGGTATATGATGAGTCTATTTCCATATATTGTGACAACTCAAGCACAATAAACATTTCAAAAACTTTGGTGCTACATTCTAAGACCAAGCATATTTCAATCAAGTTTCATTTCTTGAGGGAGAAAGTGAGTGAGAAAGAAGTCATAATGGATTATGTACCTAGCAAAGAGAAGATTACAGACATTTTCACCAAGCCATTGCCAAAAGATACATTTGAGTATCTCAAAGGGATGTTAGGGGTGATTACTGCTCTTGATATGAACTAGAGATGCATTATATTGCATCAATCCATGCATTTCATGATCATATTCTAATCCAGATTGATGTTTCTGAGGCTGCTACTCAGGGGGAGTAGTCAAATGTGCAGATATGTGGTTCAAATCTTATATGTGGAAAGATAATGTTTATCTTTGCCATTGATGTCAAAGGGGGAGAAGTGCAATGTGAAAAACTGTTGATTATCTGGGGAGCAGTTTCCTATGGGAAGAAGATTATGAGAAGAGTTGAGGAAAGAAGAATCAAAATCTAAGGAGTAAATGTTGATTGAGAGTTGTATTGATGGTATTTTTCACATCATGTGTTTCCATCAATGCCAAAGGGGGATATTGTTGGATGTTGTGGTTGCGTTGCTGATATGTGGTTGTCATTGATGTCAACAATATTAGCACTAAGGTATTGAAGGATGTATATGTCAAGGATATTGGGAAAATTGTTAAAGAAAGAGCTACAGGTTGCCAATGGAACAGTGAAGGTCATGAAGGTGTTTTGCTCGGTAAGTTAAAAATCAGTTGTTGTAGATTAAAGGGTTTATTTCTGAGTGTATCTATTTTATCCACTGAAAGTTTCAGAGGTCCGCATGAAGATTTGTTCAAGTTATGAAGATTTGTGTTCTGACAGTGTTTCTGTGGTTTCAGTTTATGTTCCTGATTGAAGTTGGTGTGATTCTAGTAATCTCAGTTGTTGTGGATGTTTCTCTGTTGGTTCTTGATGCTCATGGATGCTTCTAGATTGTGCTCTATCCTTGTTGCACGTCCGTGTTGATCGGTGTGCTCATGGTCAATGATTTTTCTCTTGTGTGTTCAAGTTTTTGTGTTCTTGGATGACATGGTGGTTGTAACGTGTTGTGGATACTTGAAGATTAAAATTTGAGTTTGGTGCACTTGAGGATGTTTTTTTAGGTCACAACATAATATTGGCCGATGGTGTTTGATTCACATTGAAAATTTATTTGTAAATTTGGGCCGACATTGCATATATGTTTTATATTTTCATATTTCCTCTGGCTGACGAAATTGTTGATGTAATTAAATGTTGCAGATATATAAGAGCGATTGTTTGAGCGAAGTGAAGTGTGCATAAGTGTGAATGTAAGCTAGAGAAAGTGCAGATGTGTGAATAGTGTTCTAATCATTCAATTGTAGAGTAGAGTGTAAAGAAGTTTGAGTGAAGTGTGAAGGAGTGTTTCTATGCGTAATTGGAACTGTAATCTGACTTTTCTAGAAGCTATTTTGTCAGTTCATACCTTGCGGATCTAATTTGAATTTTTGTAAGATAGTGTGTCTTCTATGGGCAGTGAGCCCTCTTGTATTTGAGTAGTGAGCTCTAGGCAGTGTGCCTGAATGCATGTGCATTCCCATTATTCATACTTTTAATAGGGTAGAATATTGTGGACTGACATCCACCGTGGTTTTTCCCCTAACAGGGTTTCCACATAAAAATCTTGGTGTTCTTTGTGTTATTGATGTGCTAATTGTTTATGGTTTATTGTTCATTCATCAAATCTGAGATTAAGTTAAGTGTGAAAAGTTTGAATATTCTGTGACAACTAATTCACCCCCCTCTCAGTTGTTTGTCCTTGTTTTGCCAACATATAGGAGAGGATGCAATAAAAATATTTACCAATAGATCCAACACTCTCTAGCACACCCCAACTCCACCTCAATAGGAGCAATAAGTAGAGAAGAGTACTTCCCACCAAACCAACAATGACCAGCTCCACCTCAACAGGAGAGGGCTCCACCTCAATACGACTAGTCTCCACCTCCATAAAAGACATCAATTGAAGGTCTGAAAGGAAGCAAGAGCTCTAGTAGCAAGGATAGTTACAACACCCCATGGCATGAAAGGATAGATGAGAAAAGAGGGATGCAACACAACCGCTAGCACTAGCAATAGAAAAAACTAAGCCTTAAAAGAAAACCAAAATAACAAATCAACCCTTAGATAAAGAACAACCCTAATCAACAGAGAAAACCTTAAGGACCAAAAGGGGTATCCAAAAATAAAGAACTTACAAATTTGGGACACAACAAACAACCCAATCAACATGGAAAAAGCAACAAAAGCTCTCCAACCCAACATAAGAAGAGAGATAACTGTCACAAGGAAGAAAACCACCCCCAACAGAAAAGTTAGCAACAAACACCCGGGGGCCAAAACTAAAAACCCAAACAGAATCCCAACATATACTATGCTGCCAACCACCAACATCGAGGAAATCCAATATTTCATTCTCTAGAAACAAAACCAAGGGAGAGAAGCCTCCATATCCCAAACAACTAGCCAAGACATCCCCAAGCAATAGACGAAAGGAGGCCACAAGAGCCCCATCCTCCCGCAACAACCAAGGGCACTTCAAAAGAGAGACCACAGTAAAGACCCCTCCAACCACAACAATTATTAGCTAGAAACAAGGGACTAGAAATGTCTCAAGAAGCGCCATCCTACAAGCAATAAACACCAAAATCCATGAGCCACAACAATCCAATGAGATAATAGGAATGCATAAGCTCAAAAGGCACAAAAGAGGAGGAATAACTGCTCCCCCTAAAAACCACCAAAACAAGATAACAAAGGAATTACATGAAAGGGTACCCACGCTCCACCAAGAAAACATGGACATTTGGAGAACCAACCATCCATCCACTAAAAATGCAGCCAGGGCAAAAGGAACTACTGGAAAAAGAAAAGATCTAACTCCCCAAATCTCCAAAGGAAGCTTAGAGGGTAGATCTCCAACCAAAGAAGCCAAAAATCCCTCCAAGGCAGTTGAATCCACATCTGAATCCTCTCCATCCTCATCGCCATTCTTAGAGGATGTAGAGAAGGGGGATTCACTACTCACGAGTCTCTTTATTCTCAAGATAATCCTAAGGGGCGAACTGCCCTAAACTTCCTCAAGGAACAACACGATAGTTATAGAATCTGAAGGAGTAAATCACAAAAGTTTTTTGGACAAGCTGACGAGCTCTCGACCAAAGGATGGTAACGCAAACTAAGGATGACAGTGCGAAACACTGGAGTCCTAAAGGCGCGCACTGGAGTCCTAGAGGCGCGCTGGCATCTCATACAAACCAAAAAGTGAGAATATCTTAGGAAACAACTTAGTGACTTCGAACAATCAGATTGCTAAGAACTCATAGAATGCGAGAAAGTAATAGAATATGACAAAATTGAAATAAAGTAAAGTAAATGATAGAACTAGAGAGGATAGAACACTTCTCACAAAAATCCAAGTAATGAAGCCTCCAACACATGAATATCTTCAATACTTGCATTTATATGATCGAGAGAAAATGTTGGGGTTGTATAGGGGTTTGCCTTAGTCAAACCTCTATTTTGGTGTTCCCACCTCCACTGAGAGCCAAATAGATAGATAGAGATAATAGGAATGAAATGAATGCAAGAGTGATAAAAGCAATCCCTGCTTAAGGAGGAGAACTCGTATCACAAGGACATGATAAATCCCAATATGCTCCCAAGCACAAGGCAAGAGAGTGGTGCAGGGGCATCCACATGTCAATTCATGCCTCCAAGGGGTCAAAGATTGATATTTTGTTTTTTTTGAGTTATTTTCATGTAATAAAGTCTAAGAAGACCATTTCATGTGTGTTGGAGTTTAACTTAGGTCATTAGGTAAATGGAAGTGTCTAGTTGCAAAAGTGTCAATGTTGCACAATGTTGTCAAATTGCACATTGATGGAATATGAACAGTTGTAAGTTGAAAATTTGGTTGATAACCATTAGAAAATGGTTGTAATAGAAAAAATATTCCTTGTAAACATGGATCCCAAGGTTGGGAAGGTTTTGGAAAGGAATGGAATGAATAAAATACAAAGTTTGCATGTCTAAAATAATGTTTTTCCAGAAAATATGACTGTTATTTGGCTTTGTATGGACTTTAATTTGCATTTAATGATATGAAATTTATTGGAGATGATAGAGGATTGAATCACCTTTCATTTTCAATCGGTTTCATGGTTTTTCATTGAGTTTGAAGGAAGTTATTACAAATTTACTAAAACTTACATGAATTTGTTCTAGGGTTACCAGTTTTGGGAAAAATGGCATAACTCTTATTTTCACCATTGGATTTTGATAAAAAATTGAGGAAAGGTCTGTAATAAGGTCCTCTTCAATCTAAAAATGGAGTGATTGGTTTAATTATTTGATTTGTGAAAGTTATAGGTGACTATTCTTTTCATTTGTATGCATATTTACCCAATTAGGCTTAGTCAAGAAGTAGGACCGTCAATTTTTGAAGCATTTTGTACAAATAACCCTACCATGATTTGAGATATGTTGGAAAATAGAAAAATGGGTATCTGAAATAAGTTTCCTTTTTGGGGGGTCAGATCAGTGTCAAAAGTTATTCCAAAAATTCCTTTTTGAAAGACTACAAGCAAGAATGAGGGTTTGTGAAGGAAAAACCATTTTTTGATGAACAAAAAAACTTGTTTAGGGTTGTTTTGAGTTTTATTACCCATACTCTGCATCAAATTGGTATCAAAGCCCTAAGTTTTGGGAGTTGTGTATTATCTTTTTTTACAAGTTGAAGGAAGAGCCTAGATACCAAAAGACTAGGCCAAGGGAAAAGAAAGGGGCCTAAGGTGAGGTATCACAAAGACAAGAAGCATTGAAAATAATCAAGGTGAAAGAGACTTGATTGCAAAATAAGAACGAAAGAGTTGAGAAGATTTGTTTGTGGAGACTTGTAGAGTAAGGAGTTACCACACAAGAAAATAACAAGAGAAAAGAAGAGAGGAAAGTGAGATGCAGAAGAAGGATAGGAAGGTAAAACAAATTAACATTGAGCAAGAGATAATAGAGTCGAGAGAAGCCTTGGAAAAAATGAAAGAAATTCAAGAAAAAATATAAGAACGAATGAATCTTGAGATGCAATAGTGTCTTAAGAAAGCAAATCAGGAAAGTGGTTGGCATTGGCCAATAAGGAAAAAAATGGTTAAGTGGCCTATTAAGAAGATCATTCAGAGGAGATTAAGGCAAGAGAGGACAACACCAAAATTTGGAAAGTCTTTGTTGGTGATGGAAGAGCAAAAACCATTCGAGGAAAAGGAAAAATGTGAAGAAAATGGGTCCATTGAGACTCAAGATTTTAATTCTAACAATATTTGTGAGTGTGTGTTTCCAAGTGCAACAAATGAAAATGAAGATGGAAAAGGGTATAAAGAAAGAGGAGAAATGCATACAGTGTATGAAGATTGTTATACTAATGTAGCACACCATGGTGATGAAAGTGTTACAAACACAATCGAGGTAATGGTTGTATTTTCTATTTTTTTGGATGATGAGTGTGCTAATCAATTGTATTCCAATGATGATGATGAAGACATAGATGATGGTACAGAGGCATATGAACAAAAACTAGAATTTTGGAACCTAGAAGTTGAGAAGATGCTTAGTAAGGGACAATGCAAGAAGAAGAAAAAGGATCCAGGGAAAGTTGTAGAAATGAAGGACACGTTGCAGAAGAATTGGAAGACTAGGAAGAGAGAGATGACCTGCACTCAAGGGGACTTGAGTTCTTTTTCCTCTTGGGAGTATGGTGTAGGGGCACCCATAAGTCAATTCATGCCTCAAAGGGGTCAAAAATTGATATTTTGTTTTGTTTGAGTTATTTTAATGTAATAATGTCTAAGAAGACCATTTCATGTGTGTTAGAGTCTAATTTAGGTCATTAGGTGAATATAAGTGTCTAGCTGTAAAAAGTGTCAATGTTGCACAATGTTGTCAAATTGCAGATTGGTGGAATATGAACAGTTGTAAGTTGAAAAGTTGATTGAGAACCATTGAAAAATGGTTGTAATAGTATAAATACTCCTTGTAAACATGGATCCCAAGGTTGGGAAGGTTTTGGAAAGGAATGGAATGAAGAAAATAATTTTTTTGCATGTCCAAAATAATGTTTTTCTAGAAAATATGACTGTTATTTGGCTTTGTATGGACTTTAATTTGCATTTAATGATCTGAAATTGATTGGAGATGATAGAGAATTGAATCACCTTTCATTTTAAACTAGTTTGGTGGTTTTTCATTGAGTTTGGAGGAAGTTATTGCAAATTTACTAAAACTTGCATGAATTTGTCCTAGGGTTACCAATTTTGGGAAAAATAGCATAACTCTTATTTCCACCATTGGATTTTGATAGAAAATGAGGAAAGGTCTATAATAAGGTCCTTTTCAGTCTCATCGAAGCAATTGGCTTAATTCTTTGATTTGTGAAAGTTATAGATGATTGTTCTTTTCATTTACATGCATATTTGTCTAATTAGGCCTAGTCAAGAAGCGAGACAGTCAATTTTTGAGACATTCCAAGTACAAAGAACCCTACCCTAATTTTGAGATATTTTGGAAAATGGCCAAATGGGTATCTGAAACAAGTTTCTTTTTTGGGGGATCAGATCGGTGTCAAAAGTTATGCCAAAAATACCTTTTAAAAAGGCTATAAAAAAGAATGAGGGTTTGTGAAGGAAAACCCACTTTTTGATGAACAAAAACACTTGTTTAGGGTTGTTTTGAGTTTGATTACCCCTATTCTACATTAGAGATATATTATCTAGAAGGCTTAAGGAAGCCAAATAGAGCAAGGACAAAAGAGAGGGCTGCAAGAGCCAAGAGAGTTGCATAGAACATTGTAAGAGCTTAAGAGTGCTGTTGTAGTGAGCTGTGCAAGAAAGATAGCAAAATCAATAGAGGAGAAAAAGGTAGGATCCAAAGCTAGAAAGATTCATAAGGCCAAAATAGATTGAAAAGATAGCATATAAAGAGAGAATAGGAGGGAAAAGAAGCTTCTCAGGCAGTTGTAAGGCATCCCAAGCCGTTACCACTGACAAAACTTGTTGACAAGTGGAAAACATGCCTGGAAACGACTGTTTGAATGTTGAAATGTCACAAGATGCTGGCGTGGCATGTGGATGTCCGCGTGGCATACTAATTTCCAAACACACCACGCTACAAAATGATGAGAACGAGAAAAACACAAGGTTTGATGCAAAGCTGACGTGCTAGGGTAGCTATTGAAAATGGGTCCTAAGCATTTTGAGAGGGGAAAAAGGCTGATGCAAGGGCTAAAATGAGCCTACACAAATGATAAGGGAGCAGACACTAAAATACATGCAAGAATATATGTGAAATTGCAAGGGGTGCAATTTTATGACATTACAGAGGAATTTAAAATTCCTCCCCCCATACCTCTTCCCACTCGAACACTGCCTACCACTCGTCTCCATCAATCATAAGATTCTAGTAAAATTGGGTGAATATTAATTAAATAACTAATAATAATTATTTAATTAAATTAGAGGAATAAGATAATTAAAGACAATTAAATAAATAAAATTTATTTAATTAAGTGGGATAGAATAAAGATTAAGACATATTTTATTTAGACTGCATGAATCATAATCAGGTAGCCACCCCCTATAAATTGAAGTGCGCATGGTAAAAAAAATTTCACGTGACTGGTGATGTTAGTGTGACACACCCTCTAGTACCACGGGGATAGTGGGGAGACTAGACCTTGTGACCTCTTGATGCAGAGGAAGACTCACTCACAACAAACTTGACACATTCCAAACAATGGTCTAATGCAAGTGGTGCAAATGTGTATTCTTGCTCGCCTTATACAACTTGCTCCTATAGCCTATGACACCCAACAATGAAGAAATCAAACAAAAAATTGAGGCACATGATTGTTCTGAAACCTCACAACACATTTTAATGATTTACTACCCATTCATAATCAAACAATGCAAGGAATCCATTGAACACACATGTAACTAGGTTTTATGATAGATTTTATGCAATTTTTGAACACACAAACCCTCACAACTCCTCTTATGAATTTTTCTTTTTTAGAGGTTTGGGAAGTCATGGGACAGACCTTTCCACTAATTTTCATGATTTTTCGACAGTGGGAACTCTTCCCATGATTTATTCTTAGTTTTTGGAAACCCTAGGCAGGGTTTGGACCTATCAAAACAAAAATGGCTATAACTTTTGCAAAACTTAATGAAACAACTCCAAAAAAAAATAAAAGCTCTTTATTTCATAGCTTTATCATCCACATGCTTTTCCTTGATCATACCAGGTCATACAAAACCATACCAAACAAGTTTCTTGTTGTTTCAAAGTAAAAATCTGTACATGGCAATCACTAATTTGATCATAACTTTCACAAAACACGATGAAATTCACTCAAAAGAAAAGAATTAGGAAGATAAAAATATCTCCAAATTTTTCAATAACTTACAGGTCTGTACTATATAGTACAAGGCTGTACAATCCAATTTATAGTCTGTTACACATAGAAAACGCAAAGGAAAACATGCAAAATTAAAGTATTTTCATTCCAAAACGTTCTCCAACCTTCTCCAACCTTGGCGCTCATGTGTACATGTTATATTTATGCCATTACATTCATTCCCATTGTTCAAAACTGATTCCTAACTTCCCAAACCAAAAATGCAACTTTTTGACAACTTTGACATGACAACTTTTGCAACTTTTTGCAACTTTTACAACTTTTTGCTCATAATCACCAAAATGACTCAAAAGGATCTCAAATGGCTCAGAATGGTCCAAATCGACCTTATTGACCTAAAAAATTCCAACCAACCCAAAATTCAAAGTTTCACAAAATGACAAAAGTTGCATCAAAGGATGCCCTTGCATCATACTCTCGAGGGGAGAGAAAAATTTGAGTTCCACCTCAAATATGAATCTTCTTTCTTGTTTTCTAGTTCCTTTACATGCATGCATTGTTTTCTTTTTGTTGGATCTCAACTACATGTGTTTCAATTGTTGAGAAAATGTGTCTCAACCTTGCAATTATATAAAGGTTATTATTGATATAGTTACATTGATAGGTGTAATATAAAATGGCATCAAGGGGGAGGAGTGGGATGCGTGTAAACAATTTTTTGTTAACTTTCCTAGGAAACTCTAAAATGGCCGACATACATTAAATAAATGATACATTATAAATATAGACTATTAATTATTAGGTTTTAGATCTAATGGTGGATATTTTGTTGGCCTGTCTTGCCCTAGAATGTGATCCTATTTTATGAGGGAGTTGTATTACGATTGCGGTAGAGAGAGATGGTGATGTATTTTGAGAGTTTGATTGCAGCCATGTTGTCTCTTGATCTCTGAATGGTGATACTCCTGTGAGAAGCTTGCTTTGCAAGTATATTGTAATCTTTGTCATTTACTGAATAATATATTAGGAGACTTTTGAAGTGTGGGGTTTTTCTTCTGAAAGGGTTTTCCCCACGTAAATCACTGTGACGTGGTATGCATGATATTTATGTTTATTTCTTTTTAAGTTTCTGTAACTATTAAAAATCTGTAATTTTTTTGCATTATTCTCCTCTCAAGATTAGTATATGAAGTTGTTCTGCTACCTTAGCTTCCTTACAAGTGGTATCAGAGCTTGATAACCTTTGGTTTCAATTGTGGGTTGTTGGGTTTTTTGGACTAATCCAGGTTTGAGTGGGAGCTTATGTAGAAGAGATTTTGTTATCTTGTTGTAGGAATTTTCAGATGGAAATTTCATCAGGGACAATATAGGTGGATAATATTTTTGGAAATAATTTTGAAGTGTGGAAGCTGAAGATGGAGGATCTGTTGATAGATCGATATCTATGGGATGCTATTGATGAGAATGTTTCAAGGCCTGCAAATGCTACTCAGGTTGCTCAATATGATGTTATGGACCGTAAAGCCAAGGGTCTAATCAAATTGAGTTTGGAAAACCCTATTTTAATTAATGTCCATGAGGAGACCTCTACACAAAAACTATGGAAGAAGCTTGGTGAGATGTATCAGGCAAAATATTTAGTGAACAATATTTTCTTGAGGAAGAAGTTGTATTCCTTGAGAATGGAAGAGGTTGGATGAATCATAGACCACTCGGAAGCATTCAATATGTTGGTGGTTCAATTGGAATCTGTTGGTGTCAAAATGGATGAGGAGGAGAAATGCCAGATCTTGCTTTGTTCTTTGTTTGATTCGCGAGATTCTCTTGTTATGGCTATTGGGAGTACTTATGTTATTTTGAAGTCTAAATATGTGGTGGGTTCTTTTCTTTCTAAAGAGATGAGGAGGAAGGTATCCATCATTACCAAGGAGGCCCTAAATGTTCGTGGAAGACCTAAGGAAAAAGGAAAGAAGAATGAGAAGCGTGAAAAATCCAAGTACAAAGGGAGATCTAAATCTCTTGGAAAGTCCAAAGTTATTTGCTGGAACTACGGTAAACCTGGACATGTTCAAAAGGAATACAATGAAGAAAAGAAGAAGAAAAAAAAGAAATTTGATTATGATTCTGAGTCCGAGAAGGAAGATGGCGATGCATTCATTGCAACTTTGACAACTCGTGCAGGTATTAATGCATGGTTAATTGAATTAGGTGCATCTTTTCATATGACCTTTAATAGAGATTGGTTTTTTGAATATGAAGAATTTGATGGAGGTAAGGTGTACTTGGTTGATGATTCTCACTTAGAAATTGTTGGCTATGGTAAAGTTATAATCAGATTTCTTGATGGTAGAATAAAAAGGATTAATGGTGTATTGCATATTCCTGGGTTAGCAAGAAATTTGTTATCTGTGAGAAAACTAATAGATAAGGGTGTGCAGGTAGTATTTTATGATGTAGGATGCAAGATGGTTAGAGGTGCTATGGTGATTGCTAGAGGTGTCAGATATGGCACATTGTATAAGCTTGATGTTTGTACTGTTGAGTGCAATAGTACTTCTGTGAAAAGCAAGTTTGTGGAAGAAGTGAGGGTTTCACCTTCAACAAATGGTCATGGATTTTGGGTACCCAAGGGTGCTCTTTCTTTTGAAACAAAGTTACCTACATAGAAAACTATGTTATGGCACCAAAGACTTGGTCACATTGGAGAAAAGGGTCTAAGGACCTTGAAAAATAAAAGCCTTGTTGAAGGTTTGTCTGATTGTAATCTTGAATTTGATTTATGTGAGCATTGCATTTATGAAAAAGAAAATCGCGTTCAGTTTTACTCGAGTTCTCATAGATCTTGTGGTGTATTGGATCTTATTCATTCTGATGTGTTTGATCTTGTAGATGTTCCTTCGATTGGTAAATCCACATATTATGTTTTATTTATTGATGATTATAGTAGAAGGACATGGGTATATTTTCTAAAGGGTAAATGTGAAGTTTTTAGTCGATTTAAAGAATTTAAAGCAATGGTTGAGTTACAGAATAGAAAGAAAATAAAATGTTTGAGGACTGATAATGGCGGTGAATTTTTCTCTAATGATTTTGATAGATTCTGTAAAGATTGTGGTATTCATAGACATAAGACAACTTTGTATTCTCCACAACAGAATGAAGTTGCAAAAAGAGTGAACAAGATATTGATGAAGAAGGCTAGGAGTATGTTGAGTGGTGCTAGCCTAGAATAAAGGTTTTAGGTTGAAGTTGTTGCCACTTCTTGTTACCTGATTAAACATCAACTCTTATTGATAAGACGTCTATAGAGGCATGGTCGGATCGCAGGCCTTCATTAAGACATCTTAGAGTTTTTGGCTATGAGGCATATGCGCATGTGCCAAAGGAGAAGCGAACAAAGTTGAAGAACAAGGCTATGAAATGTATCTTCATCGAATATAGTTATGGTGTGAAAGGATACAAGCTTTGGGAACCTGTTGCACAAAAGGTAATATATAGTAGAAGTGTTATTTTTAGAGAAACTAAGCCTTCTTATGTTACATTGTAGTCAAAACAAAGTAAATAGGAAGATGTGATTCAATTTCCTTCTACACTTGAGATAGTTGAATCGAGGCCCAAGGATAGACAAGAAGTTGAGGAGAGCTCATCTATCTCTAGATCTTTATAAGAGGAGGAAGAACCTCAAACTCAACTTGTTTGTACGTCTACAAGGCATAGACAACCACCTGAAAGGTATTCACTTGATGATTGAAGATGTATTTTTGCTTTGAATACTAACATGGATGAACCTAGATTTGTAGAAGAGGCATTAGGTATGAATGATGCAAAATCTTGGAAGATTGCTATGTATGAAGAAATGACATCTATGAAAAAGAATGGTACATGGGATCTTGTACCATTGCTTGAAGGATGAAAACCTGTTGGTTGTAAATGGGTTTTCAAGAAAAATATTGGTTTAGATGGAGGTATTGAGAAGTACAAAGCAAGGTTGGTTGCGAAGGGTTACTCTCAAGTTGAGGGTGTTGATTATGGTGAGATATTTTCTCTTGTTGCAAAAATGACATCCAATAGATTTTTTCTTTCCATTGCTGCTTCTTATGATTTAATGGATATGAAAACTACTTTCCTTCATGGTGATTTGGAGGAGGATATTTATATGACACAACCAAAGCACTATGTGGTGAAAGGTAAAAGTAAGTTGGTTTGCAAATTGAAGAAATATTTGTATGGCTTAAAACAAAGTCCTAGGATGTGGTACCAGAAATTTGATACATATGTGTTGAGTTTGAGATTTGAGCATTCTAAATCATATCATTGTGTTTATTATAAAACTGATGGTGATCGTTTCTTGTTTATTGCATTATATGTTGATGGTATGTTATTTATTGGTAGAGGTTTAAGGTATGATTTCAAAACTAAAATCTCAACTTGCTACTAAATTTGAAATGAAAGATCTTGGTGCAACCAAACACATTCTTGGGATGGAAATTAAAAGAGATAGAGTGAACATAAATCTATGGCTTGGCCAAAGTAATTATGCCAACTTGATTTTACAGAGGTTTGATATGTAGGATTGTAGACCATTGTGTGTTCCTATTTTAGTTGGAACAAAGTTATTTATTTTAGATTATCCAACATCTCCATTAGAGATGGAAGACATGAGAAGAGTGCCTTACCAGAGTGCAATTGGAAGTTTTATGTATGTTATGGTTTGTACTAGACCATACATTGCCCAAGTAGTGGGAGTTCTTTCTCGATATATGTCTAATCCTGGTAGAGTTCATTGGGATGCAGTTAAAAGGGTCTTCAGATATTTGTGTGGTACTTCAAATTATTCCTTGTGTTGTCATAGTAATGTGATTGAATATGAGATTTCCCTTGATAGTCATGTTTATGTGGATTCAGACTGAGTAGGTCATATTGATAGCAGATGATCCACCAGTGCTTATATGTTTACATTATTCAATGGTGCAATTAGTTGGATGAGTAAGCAATAGGTTGTGGTTGCTTTGTCCACTACTGAAGCAAAGTATATGGTAGCTACTCATGCTTGTAAAGAAGCCATTTGGCTTAAGAAACTGTGTTCAAATATTGGAATAAAACAAGGCGCAATGACAATTTATTGCAACATTCAAAGTGTGATATGTCTAGCCAAGAACTCGACATTTCATGCAAGGACCAAGCACATTGATGTACAATATCATTTTGTTCGAGATATGGTCGAAGGTGGTAGGGTGAAATTTGTTAACATAGAGACTTTGATGAATCTTGCTGATTTTTTAACTAAGCCTGTGAGCACAAAGAAGTTCAAATGGTGTTAAGAGATTACCGGCCTTTTGGCCTCTAGCAATTAAGAGACAATGTTTACTCCCTCTCGTTACTTTTGCAAGGTGTTCAACAAATGGGAGATTTGTTGAGAAAATGTGTCTCAACCTTGCAATTATATAAAAGTTATTATTGATAGGATATATATATATATTTCCTAGTTACACTAATAGGTGTAATATATAATGGAATCAAGGGGGAGGAGTGGGATGCATGTAAACAATTTTTTGTTAACTTTTTCAAGGAACTCCTAAAATGGCCGACATACATTAAATAAATGATACATTGTAAATCTAGATCATTAATTATTAGGTTTTAGATACAATGGTGGATATTTTGTTAGCTTGTCTTGCCCTAGAATGTGATCCTATTTTATGAGGGTGTTGTATTATGGCTGCAGTAGAGAGAGACAGTGATGTATTTTGAGAGTCTGATAGCAGTCGTTTTGTCTCTTGATCTCTGAGTGGTGATACTCCTATGAGAAGCTTGCACTGCAAGTATATTGTAATCTTTTTGATTTATTGAATATATATTGGGTGGCTTTTGGAGTGTGGATTTTTTCTCCTGAAAGGATTTTCCCCACGTAAATCATTGTGTCATGGTATGCATGATATTTATGTTTATTTATATTTAAGTTTCTGTAATTGTTAAAGATCTATAAAAGTTCTACATTATTCTCCTCTCAAGATTAGTGTAGTAAGTTGTTCTGCTACCTTGGCTTCCTTACATCAACTGGTTCACTTGTTCTTTTTGGTCCACCAACATGCTTCTTGAGCCAAGGCCAACTTGGCTCTATATATCCATGGTGTTCCACTTGTCTCCCCATTCGAGCTTTAGCTTGGACTGCAATTGGAGATTTATTTTCTCTTTCACCCCCTTTGTCTTCTTACCTGCATAGGAAACAAACATATTAAAGAAATCATGTTCTTTATTTTCATACTTCACTTCTTCATCCACCTCATGTTCTTTGCCATACATTATTTTCTCTTCATTATTCTCCAAAATCTTTGGCTTCATCTCAACCTTACTCAACCATTCGTTTGTATTTTTGAATTGCTCATCCATTCTTTTGTTCTCCTTGACATCAACATTCTTAGTTCTCGTTTCTTCTCTTGAGATCCATGCTATCTCCTTATCCTCCATGAATCTCTTCTCTCTTTGGACTATTCATGAGTCCTGTATAACTTATTTTGTTGTCTCTTCTTCTTCTTCTTGAACATCACCCACTTCAACATCAACGTCACTATTACTTTCATTAGTTTGAGAAAATTCAAAAGAAATTTCTTCCATTTTATTTTCAACTGGTTTTTCAAACATGTTTTCAAAATTTGTTACCTCAACCATTGCCTCATTTGTCTCTGCTTCATACTGTTGTACATCTGTCTTCAAACTTAACAACAAGCTTTCAATTCTTGTGCACTCACCCTTCAAGGCTACTAATGCATATTTCTTCCCATCTTTTTCCAACTCATATGTGTTGTTTTTCCTATTATACTTCACTGCCCAGCTATAATGCCACAACCTTCCAAACACAATGTGACATACATCCAAATGCATAATATCACAAACTATTTCATCCTTATAATTTCCTATGTGAAACTCAACTTTGTATTGCTCACGTACAGTTATCTAGTTACCTGTTTGAAGCCAACTCACAAAATAGGGTGTGGGGTGTTGTATTCTCTCCAAACCTAATTTATCTACCATATATTCAGAAACAATATTATCCATGCAGTTATCTAAAATCACAACTTGACATCATTTACCTTTGGACTTGCAGGTAGTTCGAAATAATCTTTCCTAAATGCCAACTTGATTTCTTTCTTGGCTTCCATTTCTTCCTTTTGTAGCTTCTTTGCCACTTTGAACAATGTATTTAATAATGCATATACCATTTTCCCATCTTTCTTCTTATTAAGAGCCATCTTTTAACATCAAATTTCATTGAAGAACGTTATCCAAAATAATTAAATCACTTCCCAGAGAGCTTCTAGATCTCATAACAAAATGATGCATAGGAATACTCACTCACAATAAACTTGACACATTCCAAACAATGGTCCAATGCAAATGGTGCAAATGTGCATTCTTGCTCACCTTATACAACTTGCTCATATAGCTTATGACACCCAACAATGAATAAATCAAACAAAAACTTGAGGCACATGATTTTTCTAACATCTCACAACATATTTCAATGATCTACTACCCATTCATGATCAAACAATGCAAGGAATCCATTGAACACACAAGTAACTAAGTTTTATGACAAATTTTATGCAATTTTTGAACACATAGACCCTCACAACTCCAAATTTTCAAGTTATGAATTTTCCTTTTGCAGAGGTGTGGGTAGTCATGGGACAAACCTTTCCACCAATTTTCATTATTTTTGGACGATGGGAACTCTGCCCATGATTTATTCTTTCTTTATGGAAACCCTAGGTAGGGTTTGGACCTGTCAATACAAAAATGGCTATAAATTTTGCAAAACTTAATGAAATGACTCTAAATAAAAAGAAAAAGTTTTGTATTTCATATCTTTATCATCCACATGACTGCCCTTGACTGTACTAGGTCGTACAAAACTATACCAAGCAAGTTTCTTGTTGTTTCACAGTAAAAATCTATACATGCAATCACTAATTTGATCTAACCTTGGTGCTCATGTGTACATGTCATATTTATGCCATTACATTCATTCCCATCATTTAAAACTGATTCCTAACTTCCCAAACCAAAAATGCAACTTTTTGACAACTTTTGCAACTTTTTGCTCCTAACCACCAAAATGACCCAAAAGGATCCAAAATGGCCTAGAATGATCCAAATTGACCTTATTGACCCAAAACAAGTCCAAACAACCCAAAATCCAAAGTTTCACAAAATGACAAAAAGTGCATCAAAGGATGCCCCTACATCACCTCTTGCTTGCAACAGGATGCTTTAGCCAATTGAGCTAGGCCCATCGCCCAAAGATTAAGACTTAATTAAATAAATAAGATTTATTTAATTAATCAAAGAGATTAATGATAAAGATAATTAGTTAGATAACACAGTCGTTTAATTAATAGTGGAAATATGACATTAGGTAATAATTAAATAATTGAACATTATTTAATCATTAAGGAAAAACGATAATTAGTGTTAAAATGTTACTTCACAGGCTAGGAATTTTTTAGGTATCTATAGTATTAACTACCTATAATTGGCATTTAAGCTTACTAATTTCATATACATTTATATTTCATGCAAATTTATGACTTCATGTTTCATAATTTCAATGCTTAACATTTATTATCTTCGACCCTTCTGCACTTGCTATTTGAGGATAAATAACATCATTAAGAGGGGGGGAGGGGTAGCCAAAAGGTCTTTATTATTTTCAAATTTTCCTGTCTATCATAAAGAAACAATAGTTTTAGAGTAGAAGTATCTAGAGTTGAGTGAAGTCTATTCAGGAACAGAGTAGCGAAATTGAGCATAGGTCATTCAAAAATATAGTACAATAGAATAAAGTAGCAAAATTAGTTGAAATATAACGGGAGGGGATATTATGAGAAGAGAGCCTGTAGCTCACAATTTGTTGTTAGAAGATAGGCAATGCTTGCCCATCTTCTAGTAGGCAGGTTGGTTGGACTATTTTCTCAGATTTATAGAGTATAATGAGCTCATGACCCAACAATTTACCAATTACAAAATGATGAAGCTTTTGTAAGGGGACTGAGGGTTGATGCCTTAGAAGCAGCCATTGTAGAGGTAATAGAGATGCAAAGAATAAGAGAATAATTCCCAGTTAGGGCAGACATAATTATTGCCAGAAAGGAATTTTCATTACATGGAGAAAATTTATATTATTCATCAAGAGGTACAAAATGTCTTTCTTTACCTTGGCTCTGGGCCTTAGTTGCTTCATATATTGTGAAATACTTGGCCTGCGATGGTAGGCAATCATTATTGTATACTATACATTTCAAGATCCTTAGCTATCTTTTCCATCAGAGAATGGTGAATGTACCAAATTTTCTGTATAATTTGCTAAAGAGAATTGCATCCGAGTATAAAAGGAAAAGGAATCAGTTTGTTCTTTCCTATTTTTGTTTGGTCACTTTACTTATTAAAAGAAGTCTTAAAATTCAATTCCCCAATATAACTTGGGAGGATCTTTTAGCCACTAAAAATGTTAACATTATTCTAAGGAAAAATGTAGAAGAACAAGTGAAGAACAAGAAATGCAAGAACCCCTTACGAATGCATTAGAAGGATACATACCCTTTGGTTCCCCTATTGCATCACCTACCTGCAACATACCGGAACCTAAAGATTAGGAAATGCAAGAAACTCAACTTGCAGCTTATGTTGAGTAGCTCGTAGCTAAAGGGGATATAGAAACCCTTGCTTCTATAGAGAGGTCTTCAGAGCCCAAGCAAAGAAAAGGTACAACCTCTAATTTAGAACCTATGAAGAAGAACAAATGACCTACACCTTCAAGAAGGCTATCACATCGCCTAAGAAGAAAAGGGCCTGTGAAAGGGAAGGATAAAAAGAAAAAAGAAAATGTTGTTGTTTAGTCAACTTGGTGTTTCATGGATAGACACTCAGTTCAAAGGGAAGATTCCTAACTAAACAGTTCACTAAACTCTCACAAAGACTTCATTTAGTTATTGACCAGGGTTTAGTAAGTTTGTGATGATGTTGGCACTGTATGTGCACTTAGGGACTCTACATGGCCTATATTTTTGGATACAGGTGGTTAACACATGTGCATAAAATAGGAAATGTTGAAAAGGAAAGAAAAGCATAAACTTATGAAATAGAGTAAATAACTTAATCTATCACCTATGCTACAAGTACTCTCAACCTAGTGTTGTTACTAGTGAACTAGAATTTGAACTCTACAATGAACTATACCACTAACTATTGACTCTTCAAAACTCAACTAATTAACTACTTTGGAGCTTGACTCAAAGTAATGTTACAAAACACATACAATTGTAGACATGTTAATATACTGATTGACATTGCACATCTGATCCCGACCACTAACATCGTTTCATCCTAAATCATCCCTCGGTCTAACCATTTAATCAAATACCTTTATTTGATTAAATTCATCAATGTCCCTCTCTTAATTAAATAAATCATTTATCTAATTAGTCATCCTTTCTTGTTAATTAAATCAATCAGTCTGATCTAATTATCCCTATTTAATTAAATAATCAATTTTATTTGATTAAATATTTAAAGTCCATCCATCAAATTAAATAAATTAAAACCTTATTTAGTTTAATCTAACTTCATCTCCTTGGTTAAATAAAACAAAAATCTTTATTTAATTAATCTTGAAACCATATTCTTCTCATGTTTGATTTAAATCAATCCATAAATCTAAATCAATATGTCACATCATTTTGATCTCTCATTAAATTAATTAGCCTTGATTAATTTTATCTCTTCTCATGTCCCATCCTCTAGCTTTTGCAACTTGCACAAGAAAATAGATTTAATTCATTTATTAAATCTCTATTTTCTCTCAAAAGACATAATAAAGGAATATTCCTCAAATTTGAATTCAAAAATCTAAGTGGACTTTGTCCTTCCAACAAGGCATTTACTCCACCTAGAAAGTCATTTTGACTTGAGCCAAGTGGCATTCAATGCACCTTCTTTCCCTCTTACATGTAATTTCAACAATTTCAAATTTCAAATATATGCATTTATTGACACATTCTTCAAAACTTGCACATCCTCCATCCATTCACATGTTGACAAGTGGCATCTTGCCATTTGTTGATTCTTAGTCCCACATTGCTCGATTTTAGACATCTCTTCAACTTGAAATTCTATAAATAAGAGGCTTCATTCCTCATTTGATCATCCACAACTTGAGTAAACTTACTATACTCAAATTCATAGCAATATTCATCCATCTTATTGAGTTTTATAGCTAGGTTATGCAGATATTGTCTTGGAGCATTCGTCAATCTTCAACAAAGTGGATCAATATCTTCATCAAATTTCATCACATCATTGGAGTTGGGAAAGGGCCAATTTTTACATCAAATTGGCACCAACTCCCTCAAGAGATTAAGAGTTTGCTTTGTTTTAGAATAGGCTTTGATATCTTTGTTTTAAGTTTGTTATGTTCTTCATTTCATTCCTCTTCTCTTACATTCAAATGGATTTCTTGAGGAATCTCTATTCTAACTTGCATTTGATCTTATTAATGTGTTTATTTGTTGTGTTCTTGTAGGTATAGGATCTAGGTTCACACCAACCATGAATCTATTTGAAATGAATACAACATGAAACATCTACTCTAACAACGAAAATTGAAGTGGGTGGGCAGTACCTTGAGTGGCCCTTGCTCAAGTTGTTGTTCTCACAGAATAAACTAAATACAAAATATTGGATCAACTAATCATAATAGTAGATTGAAAACATCTTTATTGCAATGAAAACTGAATGCTCCTAATATGACTGAAATCTCCAATAGATTTACCATTCAAAAATCCATATTCATTAAAACAATAAACTAACAATTGTCTTGCTAAAGCATGAAAAATGAAAACATATTCCAACTACAATTCTAACTAAATTTACTCCTTGACCATCAATCCCCAGATATAAGTATGGGAGGAGATTTATTTTCATAAGGACTCAAAACTAAAGTTTAAATAGAAAACTAAATGCTAGTGTCAACTCTCCTCAAGAATAGGAAGTGAATGATTCGTTTGCAACTAAACTGAAATTACAAGAACAACAAAAAGGAAGTTGAAGTAGGAATCTTGCTCAAACGGTTTTGATAAACATAGTCAAACTGTCATGTGAGCATAACTGTATTGACCCCTTCTTCCTTTGTCATGTTTATTTATTACCTTGGTGACTCACAATCTGACCTTATCAATGATCACCTTCATTCATTCTGAAACTTATATGTTGGCATATGGCTTCTGGTGTTGTCATTGATGGCAACCTAAGTCATTAATCCGGTCCACATGTCAGTATTTGTCCATACCGGAAGACAAAGTGAAGAACAGGGTATTCGATTGAAGTTGAGTTTGTCGATCCATATGCATTACCAGTTTATCAGTTTTGGTTGTGGATATCAAGGAAGGTCATGGGGTATCTGGAATGTCTTATTCTTTATTTTTGTGCTATCGCATCAAGTGGTGTACGAGTTAGGAGATCCGGTTGTTCGATTTTCTGTTCATCAGTATATGAAGGCTGACTAAGTGACTGTGACATGTTGCAGATGTTTAGGGAAAAATTGTTTGAGGTATTTTTGGGCTTGTGGATTTTGTTTTGGGTCCTAGCTATGCCATGGCTGAATTTGGATGGTACGCATTGAAAATCATTTATGATTTGAGCTAACAGTTGGAAGATATTTTCTATTCTATTGTAGTTGACATGAAGTGATTAAATTCTTGGTAGCAGATATATATATGAGATTGGTTAATTCATTTTGGAATGTATGGGTGGTGTTCGATATGTGTGGTGTGTATTGCAAATATCAGAAGAGTAGTTAAGTGATTTTCATTTGTGTAGAAGAGGATTTTGTGAAACGAATTAAGGCAGAGCAAAGTGAAGTGCAGTATCAGACATAAGGTCTAGAATATGATCTATGAACCTAACCAGAATTGTAACTAGGCATTTGTAGATGCTATTCTCAGTTCAACCTTTTGATGTAATCCAAATATTTTGTAAGGCAGCGAGCCTTCCTGATTTTGAGCAGTGAGCTCTAGGCAGTGTGCCTGAATGCAAGTGCATTCCCATTTTGTAAAACACTATATTTGAGTACTCAAATTGTGGATTGACCTCCACCGTGGTTTTTCCCCTAATGGGGTTTCCACGTAAAAATCCTTGTGTTATGGTGTTGTGGATGATTACTTTATATGTTTGCATCTTTCTCTTGGTTGAATATTATAAATGGTTTAGAGAATAGATTGATAATGTTTGATATTGTTGAACATTGATTCACCCCCCCTCTTAGTGTTCCCTGATTCCAACAATTGGTATCAGAGCCAATTTCCTCGGAAGAAGTTTAACAACTTGAGGTGGATCTTGGAATGTAATTGACTTTGGCAGTCTTCAGCAACAGCTTGTGGTGGCACTTGATGATCTTGATCAGTCCAAAGCAAAAGTATGGGAATTGAAAGCAAATCTTAAGGATGCTGAGAAATTCATTCAGAAGTTGAAGGATCAGGTTATTAAATCCAAGGAAAGAAGAAAGGATCTCTGTGATCAAATAAAGTAAAAATAGAGAAAAATTATTGAAGAGAGCAAAAGGATGGATGATGATCACCTGAATCAAACCTTGAAGGAAATAACTAAAGAATGTGAAAAGATTGCCAGAGACAATGCTACCCTAAAACATGAGATGGAATCTATGATGATGAAGCTGACTAAGGAGATTGAAGATAGAAAGAAGAAAGAGGAGAATCTTGCTCATTCCTTAAAAGAGATATATGATGAATGCAGAAGAATTAATGGAGAACTCATTCAGTTGGATATTGAACTGCAACAATCCAGAGACAATGAACAAGAGCTTGAAAGACAAGTTGTTATTCTCAGGGATGGACTTGCTACTACAAATGAATACAAGGAGAAGTTCAAAATTAGCTTAGTTAAACTTGATGAGCTGACTCAAGGACAAAAGAATGGAAGTGAAAAGTGAGCCCTTGGATATGAGGAAGGAGAAAGTTCCAAATCTGGACAAAGGAATTCCAGGCAAGGAAATTAGATGAACAAAGAAAAAAGGCATTTGGTAAGACAACCTAATGCACAAAAGTTTAATGGATACTATTTTTCTTGCAATAAATTTGTTCATATGGCTGCTCAGTGTAGAAGTAAAATGAAATCAAGAGATTCATCATTTTTCGGTCAGTGCTTCAAATGCAATAAGTTTGTCCATAAGTCAATTGAATGCATAAATTTGTCAGGAAACTTTGTCAATAAAAGGAATGTCAAATGCTATACCAGTGGAAGATTTGGGCATATTTATAACCAGTGCAGATTAAGAAGAAATCAATGGAATGATTGGTCTAGACAAGGAAATGTTGTGTGTTACAATTGCAACAAATATGGTCACATTGCTAAATTCTGCAAAAACAAAAATATGGATAGAAGAGGTCCGACATGCAAAGGCAGAAATACACAAAAAGATGACAAAGAAAAAGGGAAAGTGATTGTGGATAAAATAAGAAATCAGATGAAGAAGACATGGGTGAAGAAGTGTCCCTCTATTATAGGAAATGAGCCAGCACTAGAACCTACTTCTGGTAATTCCTTCGGGAATTAGTTTTAGGCCTTTGGCCTAGGGGGAGCTATCAAGAAAATATTTCAAACCCCCTACTGGTAATTGACACTGAGATGTGGATGAGTGAAATGGTTGCATTGATGATCTACAGGTGCTATGGAATCAGTTGGATAGGATATTATGTTGAGTCAAAGGTCCGCAAAAGAGTTATCTTTCATAGACTAAGAAAATAGGGCATCCATATAAGTTAGGGAAAAATAATTTATTACAACAAAAGTTAGGTGTGCGAAATATAAAGGGAAACTTGAAACCCTCATTTTCCACTTTGTGTCGACGAAAAGACGGAGAGCACTCTACACCAGAATTTCGAAAGCGTGAAGTCAATTCAGCGAAAAAACCCTAATCCATTAGGTACTTCTGTTGTATTGAAGAATTTCCATTTAATTTGTTGTGTAGTTGAAGAAATTCTCTGGTAGAATCAAGTCATGAGTACAGAAGTAATGATAAACTTGGATGAGTATAACAGTGAGAAGATTAGAGCTGCAAGAACATGTTGTCGCTCAATGAATTGAAATGGTTGAATGAAGCAAAGCAAAAAAGCTTGGATATTTGGAGTGAATTCCCCTATTTCGAGAACACATAAATTATTGAGTTTATTCTGGACAGACTGAATGATGATATTCTAACTCTGGATAAACGCTGCCATATCTCGAAAGAAGTGATTGCAATAGTAACTGGGTTATGCAATGTCAGGGATGTGTCGAGAAAGAAGTCAATTTGAAATAAGGAAGTTGAAACCCTAACCGAAGTAACTGGAGATCAAAGGGCATTGATAATATCCACAGTTAAAAATTCAGTGACAAGGTACATTGCACATGGAATATCTTACAAAATATTTTTCAAAAATAGAGAAAGTGCAACTTCGGCAGGTGTTGTTTACATTTCACACAAGATGATAATGGAAGATCAAGACTTTGACCTTTGTGGGTTACTAAAAGATCAATTGATGGAGAGTGTACAATTTTCAAGGGTGACAGGTTATCCTTTCAAGTTTGGTACTTTGGTTGTATGTATTGTGATGTATTTTATGAATTGCTTGCCCCTGATCAACAATGTAATATGGGTAGAGAGTGAACCAATTTGCAAGTAGATTTACATACATTCTAACAATTTGGAAAACTATGATCAAGAATATGAAAGTTTCTTTAAGGGTTTGCTAGGAAAGTTTGGTTCAATTGGTATTTCCATTCCGGTAAGAGCACTTAATGTTGGTTCCTCCTCCGGTGAGATGGAAAGAAAGAAGAAAAGAGCAAAATAAATTGTTGTTGGTACTCCACCAACATGCAAAACCCTAAGAGTTGAGGGGAAAGGAAAAGAGCAAGTGATTGTGGACATACCAGATGAGGAATCTGATAAGGAAACTAAGGTCACTCAAGGAAAAGGACTGGAAACTGTTGAACCAAAACAAGAAAAGGAAATGTCTATAGAAAGTGAAGAAGAAGGCGATTTAACCAAAGAAGAGCGAATGCAACTTATTCATGAGGAAGATGGAATGCAAAAAATAGCAAACATGTGGTCTATCAGACCTTCGTATGAGTAGGACATGATCTTAAGTGTACTAAGTGCTCATCTTGTGCACAATCATATCAAATTGAAGAGTTTGCAAAATACATTGCTAGAAGAGATGATTGAATGCATCAAGGAAATCATGGACTCTGAGTCTCAGAACAAGGAAGAAGGAGAAATAATTTTGCACCTGAAGAAACAGTACAGATTGTCACTTACCAAACTGAAAAGGTACATGAATCAATTAAGGCAATGCATAAGCACAACAAACAACATTTTCAACTATTGTCTTCGATGGCCTCAAGCAATTAGCAAGTACAAAGAGAAGCTGGAACAAATTGAAACATATCTAAACAGTATTGGATAAAATTTTAACATGTCTTAGGATGTTGATGGTGCAATCAAGAAAAGAATTCAAAAATTACAGACAAAGCATGCAAATATTTAGAACACTAAGAATAGGATTATTGACACTTTTTGGAAAGTGAAGGACATAACTGAATGCAGGCTGGAACAGTTGATTGAAATACTAAGGGAGAAGTATTGAAAGAAGGCATCACCATTCCAGAATCCCTTATCAAAATCATCAATCAAACATTTGAAAACAATAGTATGATCATAATCATGGGGATTGCAATAGAAGCTTGGAAGAAGTTTCTTCCAGAGATGAAGGAAAAGTAAAAAATGATCTTCTAAAGTAGCGGCTGTATTTCATCAAATTTTTGAATCAGTTTTTGCTTAAGTAAGTTTTTGGCTACACTTCAAAGGGGGAGAAAGAATTTTTTTTTCATTGATGTCAAAGGGGGAGAGAGTGCAATGAAAAATTCCTTATGAAATTCAGGGGGAGTTTTTTAAGGAGTTTTTGTCAGCTATGGCTTTCTGTAGTTTTTGAAGGTTCCGACACTTAGTCATTTTTCACTAAGTGTTGCCATCAATTCCAAAGGGGGAGATTGTTGGCATATGGCTTCTGGTGTTGTCATTGATGGCAACCTAAGTCATTGATTCGGTCCACATGTCAGTATTTGTCCATACTGGAAGACAGAGTGAAGAACAGGGTATTCGTCTAAAGTTGAGTTTGTCGATCCATATGCACTGCTAGTTTATCAGTTTTGGTTGTGGATCTTAGGGAAGGTCGTTGGGTATCTAGAATTTCTTATTCTTGAGTTTTGTGTTGTCGTATCAAGTGGTGTATGAGTTAGGAGATCTTGTTGTTCAATTTTTTGTTCATCAGTATATGAAGGCCGACCAAGTGACTGTGACATGTTGCAGATGTTTATGGCGAAATTGTTTGAGGTATTTTCGGGCTTGTGGATTTTGTTTTGGGTCCTAGCTATGCCATGGCCGACTTTGGATGGTATGCATTAAAAAATATTTATGATTTGAGAAGATAATTGGAAGATATTTTCTATTCTATTGTAGTCGACATGAAGCGATTAAATTCTTGGTAGCGGATATATATATGAGATCGGTTAATTCATTTTGGAATGTATGGGTGCTGTTCAATATGTGTGGTGTGTATCATGAACATTAGAAGAGAAGTTAAGCGATTTTCATTTGTGCAGAAGAGGATTTTGTGAAGCGAATTAAGGCAGAGCAGAGCAAAGTGCAGTATCAGACAAAAGGTCCAGAATCTGATCTATGAACCTAACCGAAACTGTAACTAGGAATTTGTAGATTCTACTTTCTCAGTTCAACCTTTTGATGTAATCCAAATCTTTTGTAAGGCAGTGAGCCTTCTTGATTTTGAGTAGTGTGCCTAAATGCAAGTGCATTCCCATTTTGTAAAACACTATATTTGAGTACTCAAATTGTGGATTGACCTCCACCGTGGATTTTCCCCTAACAGGGTTTCCACATAAAAATCCTTGTGTTACGGTGTTGTGGATGATTGCTTTATATGTTTGCATCTTTCTATTGGTTGAATATTATAAATGGTTTAAAGAAAAAATTGATAATGTTTGATATTGTTGAACACTGATTCAGCCCCCCTCTTAGTGTTCCCTGATTCCAACATGCTATACGTTCATCAATCTGGACTCTCCCTTGTTGCTCATGATCCTTTGGCTACAGGCTGAGTGCTCTAGTTGCTACAGGTTACCAACTACAAATAGTTAGTTCCATCTAACATATACACACCATTAATAACCATGAATCAAACATAGGTTCATATCAAATCTCATACACATTCATACATTTATCCATGCAAATGCTAACATATTATAACATATTTCCATACATCAAAATATGGTTTAGGTTGCATGAAGGATATAAAAATATATATTAAGTTGAGGAATGTATATGAAATAAATAGATTGAAATGTATGAAAAGTGTGAACTAAGGAAGAGAAAAATAGCTATTAATTAGTCTCATCATTCCCCCCAACTAGAGAAATTGCTTGTCCTCAAGCATTCTTTTTATGGCAAAGGTTGTACTGTAAATTCATCTCTCTAAAATATGCAACTACATCCACTCCTTTTATCTATCTCAAGTAGTAACCCCCATAACACAAAAGCCTTTCCCATTTGACATCTTCTGCATCTTCTTGTTTTGCATGCTTCTCCCCTGTCCAATGTGGTACTAGATAAAAGAGCATGGGTGGATGAAAGGTAAGTGCTAACCACTTGAGTCTAATATCTCTAGAAGTTTCTATATATCTGTGAGATATTCCAAGCATGGCTACAAAGTTGTACAAGGATTATGGTTCCTTCTTTTGCAATTCAGGAGTTAACTATGTCCATCTTTCTTGGACAAACTTGAAGGCATGATGGATGAGTCTTGTAGCTAGTTGTTGCATCCTGACATAGTCATTATCTCTAATGTTCATTATTTTTTTTCCTACACCCTTATGCTTCAGGAGATCTATCCATTCTCTACAACTGCATTGGGATCCTTTGACTCTTTATAGATATGCAGATCAATGGATTTTTCTCTTTCAATATAGTCTTGCATTATCTCACCCCTTTATTGTTTATTCTTGAAACAAGATGCCAATGCTCTAATCTACAAATCTCCAACAAATATTAATGGGTTACATTTTATATCATTTGGCAGAGCAATATTATGCAAGTAAAACTCACATAGTTGATCTTGCATCTCTAGTGTAGAAGCAAAGAAAATTTCTAGAAACACAAATTTCTTATTCAAAGCAATTGAAAAGCCACCGATGAACTGATTGAATTGGAAACATAAGTACTTTTCTTGGAAATATAATGCATAAACCCTAGTAGGAGGTTGGCATTTCAGTATTTGTGCAGCTTTATTTACTATTTCCTCAATTCTTAGTGTCAATCTCTTCACTTTTGTTTCCTGTTTATCAGGGTCCCTAGTGTGGTAAGCTATCATGTCTAATTTTTCCTTCTCCCAATCTTTCCTTTGCTAAGAGAATTCCTTGGTTCTTTTTCATAACTCATACCCTAAGGACATTACAATGGGACCAGTTGGATTTCTAACTTGAGGAGATATACAAGGATGTCTAATTATCTACCTTAACATTGACAAGCTATGCAAGGATGTCTAATTTAGACCCATGCACAAATGTATGGAGTTTCTCCTCTAATTCCTTGATTTTTATGTCCCTTTCACTGTCCTTTTGTTGATATGACTTCACTAATTCTTCTAGCTACTTTATCCTTTCAAGTGCTTCTTGCAATTCGTTGTTAATATTTATTTCCTCAATAAACAACTCTTCATCCTTTTCCATTGATTGATCATCATATCCCATGGTATATTCACAACCCTCACTATCAAAACTTTATGTGGTTCTTTTCCTCATTTTATTTACAACAAATGCATCCTCTGAATTATATTCATAGGTTCTTGTGAAATACCATGCTTGTTTGACTGGTGTATGTACATTTCCAAGTACATCCCCCTTTAATTCTAAATTTGTCTCCACTATACAACACCTTCCTTTCTATGTTTCTTAATTGACCCTCTCATGACACCTTTCCTCTTTAGGCAGTGTGAATTCCTAGGTTATATGTGGATTTCTTCTACCTTCTTGTAGGTGCAAAAGAAGATTCATTTTTCATTTTTCTAGTTTTTGGTTTTTTCTTAGGGGTAGGTGTTTCTTGTGGCTTCCTTGTTGCAGGTTCCTTACTAGGAGCTGTAGGCTCAGTGTCTTGCAAATATTGCTCCTCTGGCTCCCCCATGCTATGGGAAGGTGAAGCAACATGGGAGTTGAAGGGAAATTCCCTCTCTACAACAACAAGGTTTTCTATATTTGGTTCCTAGCCCCTATTTTCTTCATTAGATGTCATAAGGATGTCATTAATGTCATGACATTCAAGAAAGTTTTCCCAAGAAATATGTGGAAACTAAATTCTCAAACTTCTTTTTACCAGTAATGTAACTGTAGTCCATTTTTATAACTTGGCATTATTTAAATATTATATTTAAATAATCCCTTTTATCTTATGTCTATTTTTTCCTTCAAAGAGAGTTAGTCTTGATATTTTTGGTCAAAAGATTTTTTTTTTAATAAATGAAACTTATCCCCAAAGTTTCACACCAAAATCAAAGAGGGATGAGTTTGCATGAAAATGAAAAAAGAAAATTCTCAGTTGGGAGCCAAGAATAAAACAAAAGAAAAACTGAAATGAAACACCACGTTGGGGAATATTTCTTGGGTTTTCTTTGCTGAAGTAAAACTTGAAGAAGATTGCATAATGACAATGAAGAGGTCTATTTAGTGGGGTAGTTGAAGAAGAAAATTTACAAAGGAAAAGCATGTAGATCCTGAGATGTCTCCTAAGTTATTAGTTTTCAAGAGGTTGAAGACTTGGCATGATATTTTTATGTGCAACTTTAGGTATGCAGTATTTCTTGAAGTTATTTTCCAAATATGAACTTGAAACATCTTGATAAGGATAGATAAATATACAAATTTATCAATAGTAGCACAAGAAGGGTGCTTAGAAAGGTTGATCAGGTCGTGAGAGGATTGGTTATGGGCCCATGTAATATTTTTTCATCTATTAAAACTTCAGTGAGGTTGTTTGTTCCTTGAAGGAAAAGTTGCATGGGTAGATGTCACAAGGAAAGATTGTAACTCATCAAAAAGTCCAAAAGGTTCTAAATGGATTTAAGAAAATTTGGAAGGGATGGATTCCAATGTAAAGAAAATATTAAAATTGATAGAAGAAGATGCTCAAATGGATTGTGAGATTAATGTTTTAAGGATAGCTGAAAAGAACTCATACTATGCACATTTTACTCACTGTGAATTGGATCATATTTTTTATTGATCCTCAATGCAAGTTTGATCCCCTTTTCAAACTGTAATCTTGCAACAAGAACACTTCTTCAATCAGAGAAACACTCAAGGAAAGGATCTAAGGAAAATTTTTGGATGGGAAGATGTTCTTTCATCTTGGGTTTCATATGAAATCAATGAAGAGATTGAGAAAATCCTCAATTGGTTAAGTGATAGTCGAATGAGAGAGAGAGAACTAAAGGTAGCTATTTTTTGGTAGAAAAAGCTAAGGTCTCAACAATCAAGAAATTATCAATATAATGGTGTCCATACACTCCAAGCAAGGCAATCCAAAAAATATCACAAAAGGTGTCATTTTCCCCAGCACTTATGCTACACTATTTTTTTTGGAAAAGAAGTTTGGTCCTTGCTTAGACTCAAAAAGTTCTAATGTTCCTAAGCACCATGGTAGGAAACCAAAATTGCAGTATGAAAAAATAATGTAAAGGTGTGAGTGCTTGGAACATGTGTGGCCATCTTAGAGCTGGACTATCTTTCCTATCATGAAACATTTTTCTCTAGTTAGAGCTAGAGTCACATAATGAAGGTAAATGTGTAAATATAGCTTTAGTTCAGGAGGATGGCATGGATGATAATGTAACTCCAAAGATAAAGATGAGAAACGATGAAAATGATCAACTACATTTAAATCATGTTTCTTGTGACATAGTGCAATTTGTACCAATGAGAAATTTTCCCACTAGAGAGACCATTGCACAATCACTGTTAACAGAACTGATCCAGAGGATCTTCACCAAAAATGGAAGTTTCTAAATTTTCTTCAGAAATGGCATCATTAGGAAGAGGCCAAAATTTTGACTCCAACACAACTCGAATGAGGTCAAACAGAGCTACGAAGTCCAAGATATGCTCGGTCAAACCTTGGTCAACCTTGGAGCCAAGTCAGAGAAAAAAAGGGGTCAAAAATTGATGTCATCAAAACTGGTCAAATTTAGCGTCTTCATGAAGAGCTCGTTGAGAGCTTTCCGATGACATTTGTTTCATCAAAATTGGAGTTCGTTTGCCCGAGTTACGAGCAATCAAAGTTGGCCAATCATGTGTGGACACGTGGCAATCTAGTCAATGCCACATCATCAGTCCAGTCAGCGGACACATCACTCTGAAGTCTTTAACCGACGAATGAAATTTTGACATGACATCATCTCACCCCTCCACGTGGCAGACCATTATTGGCAAACAGTGGCACATTATTTTTATATAAAACAAATAAAAAATAAATAAAAAAATGCTACATTCTTTTTAAAAACGTGGGCCCCTCCTATATTAAAGGATCTCCACCTATGTTAAAGCCCATATTAAAGCCACCCCATATTAAAGCCATGAGTTTTGTTTTAAAACTTTCTATGTTATTTTTAAAAGCCTATTTTCAAGGAATCCCTATTTTAAGGGATTTTAAGCCCTTTTTTATTATTATTACCCCTATTCAAAAGGAATAAACTCTTATAAGATAACAATGGGATTATTTTCAAGGGGATAGAATTTAAAAGATCTCCTTAAAAAATATATATATGTAATCCCGTAAGAGTTATCAAACAAAATTATAGGGGGATTATTATTTTCCTTTGTAAGCCCAAAATTATAAGGGCTCTTTGTTATTTATCTTGAAGAGATTTTATTATGTAATAGGTGGATTTCTTTGGATTTACATGTAAATTTGGGGAGATTGTAAATCAAGTTGTTTTCCACCAAATTGGGTAAAATTGGTGTATAAAAAGGGGTAAATGGGTGAGAGTTGGGAAGGGAATTTTTTTTGTGAACTAAGTTTTGGTACTTGGGAGAATTGTGAGAAGATTTCCAAGTGAGAATTAGGACTTTTTGATAGTGAATTTTATCCTTATGCATTTGAAGCTTAGTGAAGCTTGTTGCATATGTGAAGGATTTTCTTATGTAATTCATTATCATCTGAGGAGACAAAAATCTTGTATCAGGTGGAAGACCTTGTAACCATTTTTTGGAGATTAATCAAATCGGTCGCTCTTTGGAGAGGACCTGGAGACGTAGTCATTTTTAACGGCGAACTCCATTATCAATTTTGTTTGCATTTCTCTCTTCTCTCTTGTTCTGAATCACTTTGTTATTTTTGTTAATTTTATTTTGTTGTGGTGTTGATTTCATCTTAGTAATTTGGAATTCAAATTTTTAAACGTTAACCATTCAAATGCAATCGTCATAGATCCTAAATCAGATCAAATTGGTATCAGAGCATTTGGTGACTAGTATTGTAGATTTGTTGTGAATGCTAACAAGATCCAAGATTCAGAAGGGCGAAGGCAAGCTTGAGGAATATAATCTTGAGATCGGAAAACAAATATTTTTTCTAAAAATGTCTATGTCTAGAATGGAGGTACCCGAAGAACTCAGCGAGCAGGAATTTTGAAGAGCCTTCTGGAAAATGAGAGCTGTGTTGGAGATGCTTCTCAAAGAAAGGGAAGAACGCATAAAACTTGAAGAAGATAATGCATTGAAGCAAGAAGATCATGGAGACAGTAAAGGCAAGAAGAAGCAACTAGGAGGTGCTGATGAACCCCCAAAATCTCCTTTGTCTACTCCTTCTTCTTCTCCCCCTTCTTCTCCTTCTTCTACACATTCTCTTT
Source organism: Sequoia sempervirens (assembly GCA_007258455.2). Lineage (NCBI taxonomy): Eukaryota > Viridiplantae > Streptophyta > Pinopsida > Cupressales > Cupressaceae > Sequoia > Sequoia sempervirens. The sequence continues at coordinate 301,307,929 of VDFB02105785.1, forward strand.
CTGCTAATCCTTTTAAGGGTGTAAATAAGTCTAAGATTAAATTGGATGTTAAATTTGAACTACCTAAGTATTGTGGTGAATTAGATGCTGAAAAACTAGATGACTGGATTCAACAAGTAGAAGTTTATTGTAGAGTCCAAAGCCTCTTTGATGATGCTTCTAGGATCCAGTTAGCTACTCTTCGGTTGGGAGAAACTCTTACCTAGTGGGAGAGTAGGACTAGAGCAAAAATTTCACAGCATGGTAGAGTCAGTTTAACTTGGACAAAATTTGTTAGTGCTCTTAAAAGAAATCCTATCCCTTAGGTCACATGCAACAATTAATGATGAATTGGAAAGTGTTTAAACAAGGGAAAGGTCAAACTGTCCAAGAGTACACCCATGAATTCAAAAAGAAGGCTATTGCATTAAATGTACCTTTGTACACCTAGGATACTTTGTTAAAGTACATAGGAGGTCTTCACTTATATCTCAGACATTCTATTTTGGTCTTGAACCCTAGTAATTTGGGTGAAGTTTGTGTCCAAGCTACACATTTAGAGTCGAGAGGAAAGGGTTATTTTATTGATAATTTTGATAATGATAACTCTGTAAAGAAATCATCTAAGGTTGCAGAGACAGGAAAAGGAAAGAAGATAACTACAGTTAAGAAGGATGTCCAGCTTTCTTGCTCTCATTGTGACAGGAAGGGTCATGATGAAGATCACTGTTGAAAGTTGCATCCTGAATTGAAGCCTAAGTGAGCTCAGAAACATAATCAAAAACAAAAAGGTAAGGTGAAAGCCACAAATGTTGTTATGGATCTTGGTTCCGATTCTGATGATGAAACTAAGATAACAACTATGGGTTTGAAAGGTAACGCTCCTATTTCTAGTGTTTCCTTTGATAGCTGTGCTTCTACTTCTAAAGTTAATGATGTCTCTGAAGATAAGAAAAGGAACAAACTGTTTCATTTAAGGGTTGTTGCTAAGAACATTAAAATTGATGCACTCATAGATAGTGGTTCTCAAGTTAACTTAATTTGTGAAAATGTTGTAAGAAACTTGGGATTGAAAACTACACTGCATAAGAAACCTTATCCATTAGGTTGGATTTGTGAGAATGATAAATTGCAAGTAACAAGACAATGCACTTTGAGATTTGCAATCACTAGTAAGTTTGTGGATGAAGTATAATTTGATGTGGTTCCACTAGATATTTGTGGGATAGTTCTGGGTAGCCCTTATTTATATGATCGAAAAGCTATTTTCTACAGGGAAAAGAATCATTATCATTTGTCTAAAGATGGCATACAGTATATTGTACATTCTCACAGGATTAAGACTAATCGTTCTTTTGCAAACACATGGCAATTAAAGAGGGTAATTAATGCAAGTAAAGATTTGACTCTATGTCTGTCAATTCAGATGTTTCTAAGCAGGGCATTGAGATAGCCAAGGCTACTAATGAACAAATTTCACAGGATACATCAGCATGACAACTTGTGGAGACAAAGAATGGAAGCATTGATGGTCCAAATCTTCCACTTGTGGTTGAAATTTTGGAGGTGCCCTTGGGTAAAACTATTTCTGTTGTGGAAGATTGATATGTTTTTGATTTATTCTCTTTCATATCTTCATTATTGTTCAGCCTGATACTAGTCAATGGTTGTTGGTTAGTGGCTACGACAGTTGATGTAGATACTTATGGAAGTGATAGAATAATTTTTATGTTCAACAATGTTGTTGCAGTCTTTATTATGGTTGTGATCCAGGTATACAAATGTACAAATGATACATGACAAGTGGGGAGGCCAAGTCCTCACATAATGTCTGAATAGATGTCACTTTTGGAGGTCCAAAAGTTCTCTAGTGGGGAGGACTGATCCGGAGGATCTTCACCAAAAATGGAAGTTTCTAATTTTTCTTTAGAAATGGCATCATCAGGAAGAGGCCAAAATTATGACTCCAATGCAACTCGAACGGGGTCAAACGGAGCTATGGAGCCCAAGATATGCTCGGTCAAACCTTGGTCAACCCTAGAGCCAGGTCAGAGAAAAAAAGGGTCAAAAATTAACGTCGTTAAAACTGGTGAAAGTCGGCGTCTTCACGAAGAGCTCGTTGAGAGCTTTCCGATGACATTCGTTTCATCAAAATTGGAGTTCGTTTGCCCAAGTTATGAGCAGTCAAAGTCGGCCAATCATGTGTGGACACGTGGCAGTCTAGTCAACGCCATATCATCAGTCCAGTCAGCTGACACATCCTTCCGAAGTCTTTAACCGACGGATGAAATTTTGACATGGCATCATCTCACCCCTCCACGTGGCAGGCCATTATTGGCAAACAATGGCATATTATTTTTATATAAAACAAATAAAAAATAATTAAAAAAATGCCACATTCTTTTAAAAAACGTGGGCCCCTCCTATATTAAAGGATCTCCACCTATGTTAAAGCCCATATTAAAGCCACCCCGTATTAAAGCCATGAGTTTTGTTTTAAAACTTTCTATGTTATTTTTAAAAGCCTATTTTCAAGGAATCCCTATTTTAAGGGATTTTAAACCCTTTTTTATTATTATTACCCCTATTCAAAAGGAATAAAATCCTATAAGATAGCAATGGGATTATTTTCAAGGGGATAAATTTAAAAGATCTCCTTAAAAAAAACATATGTAATCCCGCAAGAGTTATCAAACAAAATTATAGGGGGATTATTATTTTCCTTTGTAAGTCCAAAATTATAAGGGCCCTTCGTTATTTATCTTAAAGAGATTTTATTATGTAACGGGGGGATTTATTTGGATTTACATGTAAATTTGGGGAGATTGTAAATCAAGTTGTTTTACACCAAATTGGGTAAAATTGGTGTATAAAAAGGGGTAAATGGGTGAGAGTTGGGAAGGGAATTTTTTTTGTGAACTAAGTTTTGGTACTTGGGAGAATTGTGAGAAGATTTCCAAGTGAGAATTAAGACTTTTTGATAGTGAATTTTATCCTTATGCATTTGAAGCTTAGTGAAGCTTGCTGCATATGTGAAGGATTTTCTTATGTAATTCATTATCGTCCGAGGAGATGGAAATCTTGTATCAGGTGGAAGACCTTGTAACCATTTTCTGGAGATTAATTGGATCGATCGCTCTTTGGAGAGGACCAGAAGACGTAGTCATTTTTAACAGCGAACTCCGTTATCAATTTTGTTTGCAATTCTCTCTTCTCTCTTGTTCTGAATCACTTTGTCATTTCCATTAATTTTATTATGTTGTGGTGTTTATTTCATCTTAGTAATTTGGAATTCGAATTTGTAAATGTTAAGCATTCGAATGCAATCGTCATAGATACTAAATCAGATCAAGAACTACCCATGTAATTTTTGAGTTACATGAAGAGCAAGAGTATAGAGCTTTTGTAGATTGATTTTCCAAGATTCAATACATAAATTTAAGAGGATAGTTTTGCATATGATGAGGGCTTCTCCTTGAAGTAATAGTGGAATCTCTATTGATTATTCTACAAGAATTGCAAATCAAGCTTATAGGTCTTCACTCTTCTCTTGGAAGCAGTAGTGGAAATTCTTGTGATGATCTTCAAAGGTCACATGTCAAAAGACAATCATTTACTTTGGACAGAGTAATGGAATCTTTGATTGCCAATCTACTGAAGAGTGTGGCAAGATAATGCTTGTGAATTTTAAATAACATAAATCATGATAATATCTGTGAAATGAGATAAGCAAGAAAGTATGAGTTTGTTTGTTGTAACACATTATTTTGGTTTAGATAGTGGAGGTTTATCTCAAGTCAATAGACAAAAGGGAGGAAAGCCTCAAATTTTCCATTTTCAAACCTTGTGACAGTTAAGGGTTTAAAGGTTTAGAGGGCAGATTGCATGATGAAGACTTGAATAAGAGTATTTTTATGGTTTTATTTCAAGGGCAGCTTGAAGACTCTTATCAAGGATAGTATAAGACACAAAGGGAAGACCATAGATCATAAGGAATAAAGCACGAAGTTACATGAAAGGTGATTCAAAAGATTCAATAATGGAAAATGAGGAATGAAGACAATATCATAGTCCTTATTGCAAAACCTCAAGGGTTAACGGTCATGAGTATTCTTTTAGCTTGGGGAAGTGTTAAGAAGCAAAGTATGGACAATACACTATAACCCTCATGATAGTCCTTGAAGTCATCAATAGATAGTAGCATATGCAAGGAAAATCATTCTGCTTCAATTCATGAAAGGGAAGTCTTCAAGGAATGATCAAAAGCATCAACAACCTTTTGGTCATCTCACATTCAAAGTATTGAAGAGTTTACAATTATAACATAAGGTTCCATGTTTCATGACAAACTTAAAGGGAAGTAACTTTAAAATAGTCTACCATGAGATAATGCATAGTCACAAATCCTAAAGGGACAACCACCAAGCAAGTTGCACAATTCATATGACAATTCAAGTGAGACAATCCTTCAAATTCTAGAAGGCAATCATTTGGAAAAAACTAAGATAGTCATAATGGCAACAAGATGATAGTACCAAAGGATAATAAAGGATGTAGTAGTGGCTATGGGGCTTAGAGGAAATGTGGATAGTCACTGTCACTATGATGATGATGCCATAAAAGACTCAACATTAGTAGTCATGAGAAATGCATAGGATAGAAATGGAATAAATGTTTTGATAAATGGAATAAGGATAGAGAGTATTCCACTAGCCTAAGGCAATCAAATCATTCATGAAGGCTTCAATGAAGGATGAAACCCTTGTGAATAACCTAGGACATCCAAACATAACAAATCATAAGTCATAAAAGATATGAAGGACAATTTGATATGAAGGGAATCAATGAATGAAGGAGCAAGACAACCACCAAGTTATCATTAGAGAGTTTCCAAAGGGAAAAAAATTCTTCACAAGATCAATCAAAGTAATAGCTAGAAGTCAAGGCAGTTTTCAAAGCAAGAAAAGATAATACATAATGGTAGTTCTATTAGTATATGATAGTCCATTAAAGATGGTAGTCCTTGCACAAGAGATAGTAGGCTATCAAAGGGACAATAAGAGCATTCATTCCAAGGTTGCATTCACAACAAGAGTGATAAGGGAAGAATACTTAAAGGGACTACAATTAATGTACAAGGATAATCCTAAATTGCAAAAAAGAGAGAGAATAGGAATGATAATCTAATTGTAACAACGAGTTCAACAAGGTCATCATGATGATCACATCACGGTTATGTAATTAAATAGAATTTATGGGGATTCAAAACATAAAGGAAGGTTAGTAATTATTAATACTATTGAACCAATGGAGAATACTATCAAGATGTATATTTTGAACGAGACTTTACACGGGCATAGTACCACTTGAGTTCTTGCTAAATATACATGGAGTAGTCTGGGTTTTCCAAATGAAAGGATAGTAAAAAGCTCAAAGCATAGGTCAATGTTAGCAAAGGGTAGTTCCCCAATGTTTGAAGAATTCTATATCTTTAATATGGGTGTATGCTATTTTACCTCTAAGCATGGTTCTTTTGATTCATTCCTTTATGGGTTTCACTAGATTCAGATTGTTAAGGATGAGTAATTTTTTTGTCTTGCATCATCTAATGGGAGCATGAGCTTGACAATGATTAAAAGATGAGAGTCATACATGTTTAATCTAATTGGATTGCCTTTTGGTTCTTGAAATGTGTGTCTTGCAGAAGTTGCTACTTTGCAAGTTCATATATGCCACAAAAATATAGATGGATAAGCAATTTCCCTTGGTAGTCTAAAATAATAGTTTATATCTAGAATTGTGATAACAATAATACCAACACCATGGGAAAAATGCTTCCAAATAGAAATGATGGTACTACCATAATGCATGGTAACTCATTATTGGCAAGTGATGGCTGCACAAGTAAAACTATTCCAACTCTTGGCCCTACTAGCAACATCTTTTCACATAGTGGTGATGATATCTTTTCCCTGCCAGGATAGTTGTGACATAAAATATAGAGGCATGTTCTAGGCAGCCAATATATTAAATTCCAAGTTATAAAAGGACAACCACCAAAGGACAGTTGTGACACAAAATGCAAAAGCATGGTTCATGGAGGTGACATCCAATGGATCCCAAAGACAACTAGGTTACATGAGGGTAGAGTTTCATGAATTATGGATAGTCATAAAGGATAAACGAGAAGATTTCTTTTTCAATTGTAGCATTTTCAAAAAGACCTCAGATAATGAGGGCAGAGCAAGAAAAGGGGCAGTCTTCCAAATGAGAAGAGGCTTATAAATAGGGGTAATTTTTTTCATTTTGAGATTAAAGAGCTAAAAAGTGTGTTTTGACTATGAATGAAAGTTGGTGATAGTGAGCATATAAGGGAAATTCCCCATAAGTGAAAGGATAGTAGCAAGAGTTACCTTTATTGTGGCAAGGTAAAACAAAGGCCATGGACATATATTAGTGGTTTCATAAATGACGATCAAGACAATGTTGAGGTCTATCAACTATTTTAGTATATGTCAAAACATATATATAGTATCCTTAAAAGTTCAAACCACATTATGGAATGTTTAAACAAATCATCATGCATGAAATACAAAACTTATCAAACATAACAGATATGAATTAACAAAGGTTCTATGATAGGGAGTAAATCACCTTTGAGGCAGATTTCAAGGATGTAGTAGCAGTTAGGGATAAAGATAATTAATGATCAAGAGATGATTAATTGAACACAAGACACCATGTTCATGCTAAATCAATCCATAACAAAGATATGATCATACCTAGTCATCTTTCGGTCAACCTCACATGCTTGCTATCAAAGCAAGGAGTTTTCAAGATGATCATGAGTTGAGTATTGTTCATGCTCAGTTTTCTTGCACTAAGAGGTAGTTTAGACCTAATTAACAAGTCTTCATGGTTATGACTGAAGATATGAGGAGTTTTGGGCTAAAATTATGCTTTTATGAAGTTTGAGGCCCTTAAATAAAGGATTTTGTCCTTGTACACCCAACAGATTGAAGACCTCATGCAAATGTTTTAACTCAACTTTTCAAATCAACATCATGCAAATTTAGAGATTAGTTCAAGTTCAGTTGGAGGTGGAGTTCCAAGGATCATGCAAAGGGTCAAATAAGTCAAAGAGGTCAAGTCAACTCTCATCATCAAGAGTTTGCATGATTGGCTATCAGTTCAAAGGAATTTCACCTCTAGTTCAACTCTTCATGCACACTCAATGTCTTCCACAAGGTTTGAGTTCAACTAACTGAGGAATTCTTTTATAAGAAAAATCCTTCGACTCCTTTCAGCTAGTTCTTTCATTCCTCTTTCTGCCTTATGCAAAAGAGATGTATTGTAACTCATTTTGAGATTACAGAGCAGTAGTGCTATGTAGTTTCAATTAGTATTTTTAGATTTATACAAGCAGAAGTTCCTATCTTTCAATAAAAACATCAAGTTTTTCCTTCTCTAAATTCTTGTGTTGGGTGTTTTTGTGGATGATTTGATCTAATTTTTATGATTATGAATGCAAAATCCTTGAATTATGTCTCATTGCAAAGCATGTTTATACTAGAATAAGCAAGACATATAGGCCATAGGTTGTGTTGTTACTTTCAGTAGTTGTAGTTGTGAAAACTTCTAGTTTTCCTTCAAGAACTTGAATAACAACCCTTTTATGAAACATTGTTGTGTGATCTTGTGAAAGATAAGTTGTGCATAGGGTAAAGTTGATTTTTGAGAGAAGTTGTGAGTTGAAACAATAGGTATAAGTCTTGTAATTTTGGTGCATCACCTCCCAGGGTTAGTAAATCTTTTCATGTTAGTTCTTCTACCCCTTTTCTTGACCAAGGTAGTAGTTATAATAGGTTTACCAGGGGAACCGACCTACCCTGGAGGTTCATCTTTATCAAAGACAACCCACAGTTTGAAGATGATCCAATGTTTCACAAGATAGTTGAGTTTTATACTTGGCTAAAGGGTGTTATCCTCGTGACAACAGTAACCAAGCATAAATGTGATAATTTTGTATCATGCATTTTCCTTTTATATTCAAAACCCATTCTTTTCAACAAATCGTAAAGAAAACTTGGAAAATTTCCTCTCTTATCATGGCGAAGATGACTAAGCAACTTAAAGTGAACTATATACAACAAGGACTACCTACCATCATAGGTTAGGTATTTGACTATATACACTAGTAGAATTTGGAAAATAAATGACTATGTGACTAAAACTTTTAGTCACGACAACTAAAAATGACTAAATTCTATTATTTTTTTGCAACACAACTATAAATGACTAGATAAATGACTAATTTGGATACCCTTAGTCCTTTTCTATCAATCAAATAAAATTTGTGCTCTTATATCAAGTAGCAAAATAATCTTATAAATGATATAAAATCTTCCATTAAAAAAATGTTATAAACTAAATATATATTTAAATATAATCTTATATAATTTTGATTGTATTTTATAGCAGAAATCCCTAAAAACAACCATACAACCATCAATTTAGGCTTTAGCCAACACATGCATATAAATTTATATATATATTTTTTATAAATGCATAACAAAAATCAAACGATATAAAGACCACCATTTTCCTGCGATTTTTAACTATCGCTTAGTTTGAAGAAATAATCTAGGAAAACAAATAGAGGTTTAAGTGTTTTGAAGATAGAGATATTGTGCAGTAATAGAAGGGCTTTCCCAGTGGAGGAATCTCCTGTTGACAGTGCTTCAAAGAACAGGTCTAGAATGTGGCCAAATCTATCCTTCTACCAGACAACTCTCCACTTGGAAGTATGTCTTGAGGATTTTGAGCTTTTTGTTGTGGATAGTCTCAGAGGTAAGCAAACCATTCTTAATTTCTTTTAAAAGTTGGATGTATATGTTATGCCTATTTGAGTATTTGAAAAAATTGACGTTGGGTGTTTTCGTGAAGTACTATTTGGCTATTTGAATTTTATGATGCTGGTTGTTTTGTTACTGGATATCTGGGTATGTTTAAAAATTGATGCTTGGTATTTTTGTTATTGGTTGTTCAAGTATTTCGATGTTGGGTTTTCACTTGAAATGGGTATTTAAAAAAATGGCACTGGATATTTTTTCACTATTGAGATAAATTTTTTTCTGAGAAACAATTGAGGTCTCAACCTTTTCTGGTATTATAAGCAATTTTCTAAATTTTGATTTTGTTATCATTTTTTCCCAAGCATTAAAAAAAATTGATGTTCAATGAACCCTTTGTTATTGACTATCTTGATATTTTAAAAAAAGGACTTTGGGCATTTTCTTTATGTGGGTATTTAAAAAAATGATATTGGGTATTATTTCGCTGTCGAGTTAAAATTATTTTGAAAAACGGATGTGGTCTCAATCTTTCTGGTATTGCAACCTCACTAATCTGCTAGAGTTATGGTTTATGTTTCTATGGAGGCCTAGGATTTTTACCCTAGTCATGCTCTTACCAATGCTTCTGTTGGTATTAAAAAACAACCATAAATCTTGGGTCATAAAATTGGCTGTCTTGATAGGGTGCAGTATGATCTTGGATTGTATCCTAGAGTGTGTGGGAAGCTTGTGTTTGATCATTAAGGTATGTAAACTTCATTAGGGAAATGTATTCTATATAGCATGGGTGTTGTTTTAATACTTCCCATAATGGTTATTAGCAGATCTCATTATTATAGTTTGTGGTAACCCAAGATTGCATTCAAGTATGTAACAAACTTGGTCTGTAGTTTAAGTTGTACACTTTTAAGTAACATTCATAAGGTTTAGAAAATCTTGATCACTCTCTAGAATAGCCCATTAAACATGGGTTGTGCTTGAATGTACCACATAATTGATATAACGCAACTACTTTGCATATCAAATAAAGTTATAGGCTCTTTATTGCAGCAAGAGGTAATCGTTCTTGGACCATGCTATCAATACATCGTAACTTGTTAAACTTGAGTCAACTTGAATGCACCCCATAATTTTTATACCATAGTGCACCGGATTTATGTTGGAGTAATTGGACACCTAATTGTGATGATAGTGATTTGTACATGAATTGTGCTCATATGAGTGCCTTTATTTCTATCACAACATAGCCACATTAAACTTGGGTCACACATGAATGCATCCTATATTTGTTATAGCACAACTATGCCACATGACTAATAGAGTTATGATCACATAATTACAGTCACAAGAATTTGTTCCTCGACTATGCTCTTATATTGATTCCATTACCGTTACAACATAATCCTTTGGACTTATATTTCTCAAATCCTTACATTGCTTATTTTCTCTTTGGATGGATGAAAATTCAATGGCAGGGATTTGTATGCAGGCCATGCTCATATAAGTTCCTTCGTCACCATTACACAATAGTATATTGGAATTTCCTTTCTTGAACCTTTATTTTTTATTGTTAGAGTTTCTTAGTGATTATTCCATTTCCATGTGGCATATTGATAAAAGAAACCAAGCAAAAAATCATTATGTTTTTAGTTAACACCTGCTAACATACTTTTGGAATAAATGTTTGATTGCATTACTTCGAGTGTGAAGAATTTTGTTTTTTGCTTATAATACATTCATTGAGAGCTGTAGTAGAAAGCTTCTTATGCTAAAACCCATCCTGTAAAATTGCTTTAAGCTACATTTAGGAGACTTCATGAATTTTTTGTGATTTATACAACTTTTGTTTTGATAGTAAATGACATCGGTTTCTTTCTAAAACTGAAATGATCAAGTGTTGTTTGTAATCAAATGCTTGCCAGGGAAGTAGGGAAACTATCATTCTTCTATCTATTGTATTGTTTTCCCATTTTGTTAATGGTTGCACAAATGTCATATCAATAGTCTTAGTCACTGGGTGGGTTATACAATTATTGTTTGCTTGGTGGATCAATTGCAAAACATCTTGCACATGGAAAAATCTTGTCAGAGATGCATCTTTAGGTAATCAGAGCTAGACGATATTCATACAGACATTGTGCAAAGAACTATATATGGGGAGATATTATATTGCATTGTCATAAGATTTTTAACTATTAGGAAGTGTAGCTTGCAAAAGTTAACTCTAGTTTATTGTTGACAAATTTTAGTCTTGAAATGTCTAGAAGAAGCATTTTCATGTAGAAAGAAAAATGATGAGATTGAAGGCATGGTATTTATACAACACTTTTTCCATTGTCTGTTGTTCAAGATTCTACAAATTTATGACCTTTGGTCATGCTTAGAATGTCAAGGTTGTCAAATTAGAAAAGTTAATTCTGCAAGTTGTACTTTTGATTTGTATCAGGTAAATGAGCTATGGAGGAAATACATGCACACTTCAAATGCAACTGACACAAAAAAGACATAATATCACATTTTGTATTACGCTCGGTATATTGCAGGACGTAAGGATTTGTCTTTTTAATCATACTTTCTAACATTTGGCTTGATACAAATTGTTACTTTAGAATTATGGTATTGCTTTTCTTCTAATGTTTTCAACCCTCATTTTAGGGAAGAGCTCTAAAGATGGTTCCTTCAAATGGAGACTACACTTTTTCACTATAGGTTTTGTCTAGAAACACCAGAAGCTCAGGTACTGTCATACTTAGAGAAAAAGTAGGAGTCATGCAATGGCGAGATACTCATTTTTGCAGCTTTGGTTAAGAACTTTAAATGTTTGGCTATGTGCACAAAGAATGTTCATGGAGGAGTGCAAACTTCCTTACAAAGTAATTACCACAACAAAGTTTGAGGTGAATTGCACCTACTATTTTATACTGATATTGATAAGTTCTAACCTGTAGTTAATTGTTGTAGCATAACAAATAGGCTAAATAGTTGTTCAAGTTAAGCCCGATTTTAGGAAGTTATAATAGGTTTTGTTTTATTGATAGGTTGCCTATTGGCAATTTTAAATTTTGAGCTTTTCTCCATTTCCATTAGTTATAGCATAGAGAATAGATTTGGAAATATTGTTTGGCATGCTTCATTTTGTATAAAAGTAATTTTTTTACTAAGTTCTACTTGGTTGATCAATTAGGAATGGTTGTATTTAATATTAAGATGAATGACATTGAAGGAGAATGATGTTGGCTAGAGTGATTTTTTGAAGCATTTTTAATCTATTTACTATTTGTTTCATTGCTTTGATAGGTTGTGAAAGATAAACTAGGAAAAGTTTCCCTCTTCCTTAACCAACCTTTGCCTAATGGTAAGACTCATTTGGAACTTTTTCATTATCTGTTACGTCATTTTCCTTCGAATTTTTATTAGGGGACTGTTCTGCGAGAAATATTAACTTTATGTAATGGGTGAATGCCATTATTTCAATTATTTTAGCATCAAATCTCTATAGATTATCTTGTAATCTAAACTCATTGACCTACCTTAAGATAGCTAGCATGTTAGTGTAACAATAATAATATAGTAAAGAAGTGACAAAAATGAAAGATGTCAAAGATAGAAAGAGTGATGAAAGGTATAGTTGCTGGTTACAGTTACCAAAAAATAATTAGAAATATAAAAAGATGTTAAAAATGTGTTTAAGACAAAGAAGGTAAAAGGAAGAAGACTTGCGTTGAAATCAGTTTGTTTTGAACCTTCAAGCCTTGGAGATTATTTGTAGAATAATTGATCCATGTTTTTTATTTGAGTTTCAAAACCAAATCTTAGTGTCTACATTTCTCACCAAAAGGTATCTTGACTTCATACTTTAACCTTTTATTTCTATTTTGTCCCTCCCTTAATACTTTAATGAGATTTAGTTTGCTATGTGTTCTTTTCATCAATTAACCTCAATACCCCATCATTCTTTGTGGATTTTTTTCTTCTCATCTCTTCTGTGATGTGTATTCTAATATTTATTGTTTTCTTTTTGATTCTTTGTTATTGCAAATTAGTAGGCAAATTCATTAATGCACTACAAACTTTTTGAGTATCTAAGAGTAGAAATAAATAGATAGAGTAATATCAAGATGCTAACTACAACCATTTATGAAATGACCATTGTTGCATAGATTTTTTTGGATGGGAGATGGGGGATATAGAGTGTGTGCCCAATAAGTATAGGGTTACGTTTGAGCTCTATGTTCCCTCAGCTCGAGACCAAATTGGCATAAATACATGTAATCCTAAATGGTTTCGATCTGAGGAGTGCCCTGGGAAATGTCTGATTATTTCCAGCCTTTTTATGGTTTGGTTATTTTTTAATTCATTTTGATTTGGTGTTCTTGCAGTATCTATGTTTCATGGATTGTAAAGGTTTGTGATCCATATGGAAGATTATCTTCTTGCTTCGGATATAATGCTTCCACTGCCTGCATGGTTGAACAATAACACATATCTCATTAGATAAAAGTTAGAACACTAACCAACTGTAGTGCCCCTCTGTCAGTGTTGTTTTCCGTCTTCGCTTGAGGATAGGTTTTGCTTGGTAAATTGTACGTTTGAATTTAAATTGGGTGATTTGTGTTCTATTTGATTATGGCACTAAATAAAGTTATTAAGACAAAAGCCCTTTTGATTATTAATTGATGCTTTTATTAATAATTTATTTGATTTAAATAAATTAAAAGTTACGATTAATAAAGAAATATTAAAATAAAATAAAATAAGAATGGAAATAATAAATAAATTATAATATAATAAATAAATTATAATACTGTTAACAAATGATAAATTAATGAAAATGTAATGCATTTGGAGGTCAAGATCTAAATATAGAAGATTGCATGCAGCGATTTGGGGGAGGTAACCGCTCTGCTTGGTAAATGGGTAATTTCCTGGAAGTTGAGAGGGATTCTTTCTTGATCTTCTTTCGTTAAATGGGATCTCCTTAGTGGTTAATTTTCTTCCAATTGGTTAAGGAGAAACTAACTATTTCTCAGTTGGGAAAATATTGGGTGCTCGATCAGGCAGAGGAGGAGATAGGAATGGGAATGCACAGACTAGAGGCAGAGTTCATTTGGGCGCATAACACTTCCATTGCTTAGTCGTGTACTTGGTTTATGCTTATCTCTCATAACGTTGGCTGGCGTCATTGCTTGAGTTTAAGTAGGTCTATTTTGAACTATCAATGATGGCTTTAATGTCCTAAGTAGGTTAACTTGGGTGGTAGAACGACTATGGGGTAGTACATTTAATAACATGAAGGTTATACATAGCCATAGGTAATGATAGTTTAGTGATTAAGACATATGACTTGTGATAATATTGTTCATATTTTAATATTCTTTGAAAATAAATCGAAACACTTGCGAGATAATATAAATCTTGGCAATAAATGAAACCTTTTCTCATCGTTGATAACAATTTTGAAACTTAGGTGTTATTGTGTGATGTGTTGATTTAAATAATTTTCTTTGGAATATAATGGCAATAGTAATGCGGGTATTGATGCTTTGTGAATTTATATAGGTATAATATCTTCATTAGAAATTACAATTAGTATCTCCTTAATATAGAATTATAATTATGAAAGCAATTATTTGATTTAAAGAAGACTCTAGTAAGATAGAGTAATAAGAAACATAATTGTCTTGTCACATTGATATCCCTTTTGATTTTAGTAATTAAGTTTTCTACTATGGGTTTGAAGATTTCTAGAAAGTTTAGTTACATTACTAATGAATCTAATGGATAATTTTATATATTTAGGTTAGGCTAAGAAGGGTGTTGAGGTTGTATAACCGTTTACAATGCTAGTGCTATTAGTCCCCTCCTTTGTTTCCTTAATATATGTGAGATTCCTTATTCAAAACTACACTATGTTTGGGTTGTGTAATATTAGAGGGAATTACCAATTATATTTATAGAAATGTAAGGAAACTAACCCTTACCTTTTATGTGTATGTCGTCTTAGGGTTATAGTAAAATGAATATTCTACTTGTAATATTTCAGTGAATGGGATCCTTGAATTATAGAGATATTCTATGTGTATAGATTGATTAGTAAAGCTAAGATTAGTTATACTATTAGTAGTTTTTTTTTAAAAGAGTGGGAAAAATATAAATTTAGCTATTCCATAGGATAAAGGGGTATGGGGTAAAATTCCCTTGGCAATCAATATAAGTAGGGTTTTGATTTCTTTATAATTATTTTATAGTTGAGTAATTGATTGTCTTCTTGTTAGAAAGTGGAGGAAATTAAGTAGATAAATAAGTGGAATACCTTTGTTGGTTGATTATGTTCTTAATCATTTACTAATGGATTTGCTAGATCATTAAGTAACTTAGTTTGAGAGAAATGGTGAAGTGAATCTAGTGGTCAAGCTAAGTGTAATTGAAACATGCAAACGATGTCTTTGTGGTTGCATTGTTTGATTGGTGAAATTAAGGAAAAGTAACTTATTGATAGAGTTACCCTTAAAATTAGTAAATGGTAGTATATAATCTTTTAACTTGCTGAAGGGACTGAGTTAGTGAGAGATATGAATGAGGAAATAATGCCTCTCCTCAGATGCAATATTTAGTGAAATACTTGTAATGATTTATGTAAGAGGTTTTTGAACACAATTTACTATATTTAATTGAGAAGATTGGTTTAAACAAATGGATTGAGTTAATGAGTGATCTGTATTGTGGAAACAATGTCTTATGTAAAGTATTACATGGTTGCATTTCTTATTATGTGTATGTCTTGGTTGATTTTTGATATGGGAGTCATTTGTGCCAAGTTGATAAGGTCAGTTTCCCTGAGGTTAGGAGAGTATATCTTGGTATGTAAGAATTCTTTTGATTGACTTCACCTTGGATGTAAGCTTGACAATGTAAATTATATGTGATTTGATCAATGATGCTTTTACCTTGGAATTGGATGGAATGTGTGGTTGTAAATGTCTACCCCAGACATGAATAATTGCTTGATTATAGAATGTTGAGCTCTCTTGTAATCATTAAGTTGAAGCCTTGGTTATAAGGTGTATTTGTTACTCTTTTAGTTGAGGTGCTAAAATGAAGCTTTGAATTATTGTGGATGATTTTAGTCATTGTTTTATGGAGGGAGTTTTTTTTTGTGCTTATTTTGAAGTCTTCTAGAGGCTAAGGGGAATTATTTTATTTGGTAGATTTTATGACTATTCTTTATGAGATGGTGGTTTATGTATTAAATGTGCTTTCAAGGGTCATTATCCTTGCATGGTATGTTATCCACTGTGGTTGGAACTTTTGTTTGTGAGATAGTTTGTGCCTCGCCTTGTTGTATATGTTATTGAGGATATTGTGATTGTGCAAGTGGCTTGCTTTTTTATTTTATTGGATTTCCTTGTTGTTAGTAGGGGAGTGGATTCCAATGGGGGACGACACACAAAGTGGTGCCTAGATAACCCATGTGGAAGTTTTGTAAACAAGTGATAAACAAAAATATACTAGGGGGTTGGGTAGCATCAACATTAAATAAGATAAGTTAATACCTCACTTAGGACTCAAGCGCTCGTATAGGCTTGAGATGATCCAGTGGATCTTGAAGACCTAAAAAATCCAACAGCGTCAGAATCTCCCGAAACTAGCATCAATGCATAAAGCTCGCAAAGACGAACCCGACACAACTTGTTTCGCATAAAACAGAGTCCGTATGAGCAAAACAAAGCCATTCAAAGTTTTAGTCAAATGATGATGTCAACATGTGACATGGCAATTGACTAGATGGTGACGTGGAATTGCAAGTGATGTGGAAAAAATCTCGCAAAAATTCACGTACCATGCTTTATTTTTGAAAATAAAGTGTGGAGGCTTATTTTATCTCACAAAAATCCATTTGGTGGGATCAGATTTTGTGGGATCCCACGAGGATTTGGTGGGATTAAAACAAAATCTCATAAAAAATAAAAAAAACAAAGATTAACCCCTTTAATAAATGAATAAGCCCAAATTTATAACCTTTAATGGTTATTAAATAAAAGAATAAAAATAAATACCCAAAACAATATAGCTCGTAAATGGAGAAATGACAAGGGCATTATAAACAAATTAAAAATGGGTTTTAAAAGGGTTGTTGTTATTTTTTGTAAATGGAGGGTATTTGTTGGTAATTTGTTATTTTATTTATTATGGTGGTTTTGGCCATATTAGCCAAACTTATGTATAAAAGGGGGTGTAGGTGATGGATTTTTCATTCAAGTGTGAGAGTGTTTCCATGCTTGGATAAGGAGACTTGAGGAGTCTTGTGAGAATTTTCTCTTGGGAGAATTGGGGAAATTCTTGTAAAGTGTGTTCTCATTTCTTATCTCTTGAAGAGTTTTGTTGCTCTTAGTAAAGGGTTTATGGGGAAGTGAGAATTTTCTTGTAATGGGCTAAGTGGTCTCTAGGGAGAAGAGATAATAACTTAGTGAGTCATTTGAGAGGATTTTGCATGACTTTAAAAGTCATTTGTAAAGGCTTGATGCCTCATGTTTTGTACTCTTTTCAACGAGAGAGTGAGTTGCAGTTTTATTGCTTGATAGCATTGTAAAGGTGAAGAAGGAGTTAGGCACGAACATGTTGCCAGATAGATCTTGTCATTGCAGTGTGGAAGTGGGAAGAGCCTGAAGTGCAACTATCTTCCTTGGAAGCAAATTGCAACTCAGTGAAAGACCATGGTGATGTAAAAGTGGTTACATCATAATAATGGCATCGATCATGCATATTTGGGGATTCAGAGACGTAGCCAAAATATGGTGAACTCCGTTATCAAATCTTTTCTCTCTTTTCTTGGTGCATGATTTTGTGAGCTTCTTTACTTTCCTGCATTTGATGTGTTTATTTGCTCAATTCACAAGCAATGTCAGTTTTGATCTTAAATTAAATCTGTATCTTGGTGAATCTAACAGTTGTTAAGTGATTCATAGTAAGAAGTTTACAAATCATGAGATGAGTCGAGAAGGCCTAGAATGGAAAAATCAACTGCCTTGTCTCCATGAGAGGTATGTTGATTCCACATAGGTTGTATGAGGGGCAAAAGATTGGTAGAGGCTACCAGGATAATCCAAGATGGGGACTAGGGCCTAGGAAGATCTACCTGGATAACCTATGACAATCTATGTGATGACACTCCTCCTACGACAACCATGTATTCTCTTTGTCTTTTGTTTTACCTTGGTTAATTATGTGCCTCTGGAAGTATTGACACTATTTTTTGATGTTGTACTACTTGCTCTTGTGTGTCATGTCAGTCTTGTGTTGTCTAATGTCAATGTCTAATAGTTGGTGGGACCCTTTGCTACCTCCTAGCACGGGGGGTGGACCTTCGGGGTTCACACGGTTGGGTGGATACTGCTTCATTCTCCATTGGGTTCCCTTACCTTGTACGTGTCATGGTGAATTCACTTGATCCGTAGACTTTTGCATTGTATCTGCTTTAGGGATTTGTGATCCTTGTAATTGTGTATGTACTGTATCTCAATTAAAGTATCATGCATCATGTTGTTGATCACTCCTCACATGTAACGAGGAGGGAATTATTGTACAAAATGTAATTGTAAAGATGAACTGATGTAAACTCAATTGTGTGATGGAATATGTATTCGATGTTATTGTATATGTAAAGTGGAATGGATGAAATCAGTTAACCTTTTTGTGTTCATATTATGGTTGTATCTCATGGATTACTTGATTATATGTGATGTGTAGATGTGATTTTTATTTGATGTTAGAATTGGTTATTATAATGTTTTATGGTTTTTGTTAATTTAGATATTGGAAACTATGTAATGCATTCATGAACCTTAGAGGACATAGGATAGTACGTAAGTTGATGTTCATTTATATTCGTGTAGCATTACACTTTAAAAAAAAATGTTCCATTTTCGGTTGCTAGTGTGTTGTCCTCTAGGGTTCGCGGCGGGGGTGTTACACCAACGGATTCATGCTAGATTTTGGTTGAGTGTGTGGGAGAGAGTGGCTCATTAGGACAATCTTATCATATATCCCAATAAGGAAGCAACAAGTACTAGTCATAGCCATGCACTTTGCATGGTAGCACATATATAGTTTGGAGACGATGAAGATAACAAAAAGGCCAAGTCTAATCAAATTTTGAATTGTTATCAGACCCATATGCCAACATATTCGATAAAGAGCAGATATGTAGATCTATCAATATTAAATAATATCTTTGTTTTTTGTGTACAATGCATTGGCTAGAAGAAAAATCACTAGAATAGTATGTAATTTGAACTTTGAAGAGCACTTACTTCATGAAATTAGGGTCCAACTCAAATCCATCTCTGTAAGTAAATAACTTGTAGAGTCTAAATAATCTGATCCAATGGTAACAAATCTTTATGTGTTTTAAGAGGTGTGTATTTCAGGCAGCTTTTTGGTTGAATTCGTATAGTTTCTTTTTGTCTTAAAGTTTTCTTGGATCAATGATGCTCTTAGCTTTATATGAAGTAGGTTGATTATTATCATTTGGAAATTAATCTCAAGTTAGTTTGACAATATTAACTCTCCTACACAAGAAGGATAGTGTGTCAAATAAAAAGCATTGTATAATTTGTATGTTATTCTTGCCATCAATTTTCCTCTTGAAGATGTATATTTGCAAGAGAATCTTGAGTAAAATTAATATACATGAATAGAATTTACAACTACTTAAGGTCAAAGAGACAACTTCATTTTGAGCCTTAGGTAACTCATAAACATGTAACATATGGATGTTTATTATTAAAAATATTTTCCAACTCACTTTCTTAGCACTACAAATTCTAGTCTTGTACTTATCACATGTGCCAAAATGAAATAAGTTTTAGCTATACAATAGTGTATGTCTTTCCATTTACTTTGTAGTGTTCTCGCATTAATTCAATGCAAGCCATTATCAAGAAATTTACTGTTCTATTGTGAATTAGACATTATTAAATGTCCATGTCGGAAAAGTTTTCAAAGCATCTTCTTTGTGTAGCTCTTGTTGGTGGTTATTCAACTTTATAGGATTTTGTCTTTGTAGACTACATTCTGTTGGAGGCCTCTTTCACTTTTCTCACTGTGTTTGTACCTAAAATTATATAATGTGGGATGCATAAATAATAGTATAATACTCTTGTATATTTCTAACATATCTATGTTGAAGACATCTGACAATTTTTTGAGCTAGAAAATGTTGATTTTCTTAACATTCTAGTTCTTAATAATCAATCTATAATCCTCATTTTTCTATGAGAACCAACTTCTATTCTAAGTTGAATGTGGTTCTAAATGTGTGGGATCAATAGAGGATTATCTATAGGCTTATAGCTATTTCAGCCAGCCTTATTGTGTTCTATAATTAAGTTGAACTAATTCAAAAACTAGGGTTCAATAAGTTTAGAAACCAAGTGTATAGAAAGTGATTATTCTTATTCTAATAAATAATAAATACTTTGACAAAACTTTGCTTTTAATTTGAGAAATTATTCCTACTGTGCAATTGAAATTCCATCCACTTTTTGGCTCCATTTGTTCTTTTGTGTTTTTATTATCTTTTTCTTATTCAAATAGGACAATAATTTATTTTTTATGTTATTTGACCAATCATGTTGGGTATTTAAACATATTGAATATTACTTCTATTTATAAATTATCAATATAGTATAAAACATAATAAAATTTGTTCATTTTAGGAAGGAAGGCCAAGATACTCAAGATGAACTTCGTAAAAGAAACCTTAGAGAGGAACTTGAAAAATGAGAATGTAGGCACTTTTCAAAGGATAAGGGGTATGTTGGTAAGCATTATATAACCACTTTGAATTTTGCATGCTTGTGTAAATACATGTTGAATTTATTGCCTCTGAATCTAATGCATGTGCTTGCATTGTGATTTTTGTTTGCAGATGATAGGTGCAAATTTATAAAGTGAGCTTTTTGTATTCAGTTGCATGATACTTTCCTTTTTCAATACAATTTTATGCAATGGAGTTTAGAAATTCATCATTTAAAGTTAGTGTCTCAAACTGTCATATTTTTCTCTGCTAGTAAGTAGTTTTCCAAAGCTTTTCCAAAGTTCTTTTGGATAACTTGATTACAAAATTGTACTCATTTTAAAGCAGAATTCCCAATAATTGACAAGGTTAGCATATCACTCCTATTTTGTTATTTTCATGGTTTTTTTGTTATTGATGTGAATTTATCCGCCATATAAGAAACAATCTTGTAATAACTAGCCTATCTAGTATGCTTATTGGATTTTTAGTATTTATATTGCAATTTTGTGATGTATTGAGATCAACAGTGATAATGCAACTCATATTTATAAGTTCTTGAAATCAAGCAAAGGTGGTCTTTTGGGTGACAATATTAAGGCAAGATTTATTCTGATGAAATAGTTATGTAGAGTTAAGGTAACTATGGGCCAATGTTCAACAAATGTCTAGTTGTATGTTGTTTGTTATTGTGACCAATGTCATAGTATAGGTTAACTACACTTGATCCATATAGATTTGAAGCATATTTAATCCACTAAGCATCAATCCTGATAAGGTATTTAATGTAAACAAAGACGAAGAAGCCATTAATCTAACATACTAAAAACATGAAAGCTTGAAAAACATCTACTCTAAGAAATTGAAACTTATCCTATTGCGGGAGTGGTGTCACATTGATGTGGAATGGTGACCCTTTCCCAATACCTTGGATAATGAGCTTGTTTCAATCAATTTTGTTGAAGAAAATTGATGAAACCGATGAGAGATACATGTGAAACGTGATGAAAGCTAATTTAACATGATATATGCTAAGATGTTTGTTGTAAATGTATGCAAAGCTATTCTAAATGTATGCAAGATTTAAAGATGCAAGTCCTAATTCTTAAATATGCTAAATGGATGCAACTAAGTTACCATGGAAGCCATAAATGGATGCTTTAAGCTACTATGATCAAGATTTTAAACTAAAAAAGCTAAATGTATGTAAGATGAGTGTGATTTTTAACAGCATAAGTTTACTATTAAAAAGATGGATCCCTAGTCAATAGATGCAAGGTCTATTTATAGAATAGGCAAAAAGAAACCGATGGTCAAGATTGAAAGAATCAATCAATGGTTAGGATGGAATGAAGATGGAGACATGGATCATGAATTCCCATCAAGGGTTGATATTTAATCAAGGGCTACAATCATGCAAAGAAGCACACTTTCAAAACTTGTACAAGAAGTTTGTTGAAAGTTTGTTACAAGGAATAATATTCCTTTTTTCAAATGAGTGAAGAGGGAAAGAATATTCTATGAGAATATTCCCTTTTGGAGGAATGTTCAAAGGAGGAATATTATCAAGGAATATTCCATTGCAAGTGGGTGTGAAAGGATAATTAACATTTAGTTAATTAAAACCAAATTTTAATGTGCAAAGGGAAAGGAATATTCCTTGAGGATATTCCCTTTTTGGAAGAATTTAGGATTTAGCATTAAATAATTTATTTATTTAATGAAAGGGGCGAGATTATGATATTTAATTAAATAACTAATATAACTAGGATTTATTTAATTAAATAAGAAGACATAAGAAAGCTAATTAAATAATTTGCATTATTCAATTAGAAAGGGTGAATTGTTAGTATGAGAGGGGGGTGAATTAACCCAATTAGGTCAATTAGATTAATAGATGAAAATGAGACATTTAATTAAATAGCTAGGATAATTTAATCGACCAAGCAAAAAGAAGATGGATTTCAAGATGAAACGATGCTAATATATCATATTTAGTTGTATAGTATCATTCAGGATATTTTTAAGTGTCTACAGTTATCTATGTATTTTGTGGTAGAAGTACAATCAATATCTCCTAACCATGATATGTAAAGGTTATTTCAATTGTGATTACTTCTATTTTGTTTCCTCTAGTAGAAGTGTTTTATTTTATAGCTTGATGGCTACTATGTTGCATGAATCCTATAGAATGGGCTTGCTACTAAGGTGGATAAATCTAGGAAACAATTGAAAGATAGGAAGAATAGATCTAAGAAGATTTGTGGAGTCAAGAAGGTAAATATTCTTTCAAAGAACATGTTAAAGTAAGTTACTTATTTTCTTTCTATTACAAAGGGGCAATTTACTTGTTGCATTGTTGGGTTTCGTTTGTGCATACCAAGGCGGGAGATGCATCAAAGAAGAATTAATGCAACAATTAGCAATATTAAGCGAGTTTTGATACATTCATTCAGATTTTGAGATGTAAAATCCCATGATGAAATATTAAGGTTGAGCATAGTAATTGTGATAGTATTGCAATTCAGGAGTGATTCTCAATGTGAACTAAATTTTCTTCAAGTTGCATTTCATGTTTTGTTAGTTAGCTGTTAAATTTTTGAACAAATATTGGGGAAGATTGGTATTTGCTACACATTTTCATGGCTACATTCTTTTTGTGTAGGCTTTCATTCCTGAAACCAAAGGTCTAATTTGTGAAGAAGTAAAAATAATAAAGGTGGAAGTGAGAAACTAAGTGATGAAGCCATTGAAGACATTATGGAGAAGGTGGTAAAGCTTCTTGCATACACTGTTATTAAAAATTATATTTGTAGATTTCTATTAGGAAAGAGGGAAAAAGATAGCCTATTGGCTTCTATTTGATAAAAGTGCAAATGATGATCATGAATAATATATCTTAACAAAACTGAGGCAACAATGTAGATGCCATTTTACTTCAAAGATAGGAAGGTTTTGATGCTGATGTTTGGATGCTAGAAGAAACATTCAATACTTTATAAGATTAGGTCATTCTTCAAGGGATTCAAGGGAATTCATAAAGGAGTAATGACCTAATGCAAGGACGGTGATAGTCCTACCAAATATGAGGAATCTGATATTGCGTTTTCAAAAGAACTCCTTGAAATGGAGAGAACTTGTGTTAAGAATGCCACATTAAGGATAATTTTTTAACAATGGAAAACAAGATGCATAGAATGGATTTGTACAAGATTAAGTGTTATAGTTATCATGGTTTTCTCAATGCAGTTTGGATAGTTAAAAGGAATGTAAATGATGATTTTGATGCAAATATTGTTGTCTCCTTTGCTAATGCCACTTTGGTTATTGCACAAAGTGCTTTGCTAATGGACGGGTTCAAAGAAAAATTAGTGACAATGGAATGAATGGGACTGTGCATGAATCAAGGGGATACCTAGAGCAAGGATCAAGAGGTAGTGACCTTGTTAACAAATCTAATGATTGAGTATAGCCTTGTCAATAGTCTTTATGGTTGTGTTTGTGAGACTTCACTATGATAGGACTATACCTAAGGATATATTAATGATATAAGGATAGTATTTTCCCAAGAAATAATAGTCACCATGCAAGGAATATTAGGTACATTCAACATTGATGCTTCTAGGAGGAATTGATCTCTAGGAGCAATCAGAGTGGCTTTCTTTGTCAATTCAGGAGCTAAATCAGACATTCATCCAATAATTCAACATCAAATAAGTGACATAGGAAACCAATCCAATAGGAATTCAATAGTGTTTTCAATTTCTAAAGAAGGGGGTGCATGACAGAGTAAGCACAATTCACAGTGAGTAAAAGAGAGCATGGGCAATAGGTAAGACAACTATGGAATCTCAGGATACACAATCTCATTTTACACTTTTAAATAGGCTAGATGAGCATCAACTTACCAAGGTTTTGAAGAACAAGTTAAGAAAATTCCAACTTCAAATTCACCATTGTCTTTATCTATGAATTTAGAACAAGATCATATGTTGTAGGCACACACGTGTTCAACTTCAACATCACAATCAACTGAGCAACCTTATTCTACATATTCTAATCAATAAGAGTCCCTTGTTCCTAGAGTTAGTCATCAACAACCAAAATTTGAGCATGATGCTCAAGATTGTCATCAACATCAACGATCCAATTATTTGCAGCCTATAAAAATAAGGGTGAGTGATGGCCATGAGTATAATGGGTTGATCAAACTTAGCAGGTTTCATCTCATGTTTCAAAGCAACAAGATTCTAAGCTGCAGGGAGGAAGTGAATGAGGGCTTGAATATTGCAACAGATGAACTTGAAGAGAAAAAAAAAGGGAAAGTACATCAGATCCAAAAAATGCAAAGGATAGTAGTAAAGGCAATAGTGGATATAGATGAGCAATGGAAAAATCTTCAAGACAAGTAGATGCAACTTTTTGACAAGATTATAAAAGCAAAGATAGATAATAGCATATTGTCAGTTCAAAGATGATATTCAAGAAGGTATGAGGATAGAGGACAACCACACTATCATTTGTGAAAATATAAACTTGTGAAGTAGATGGAGAGAAAGTTGTTGTGAAGAGTGTGTAGATGCAATTACAGTCCATGAAAGGGCAACAGGTTAATCTTTTCATAAAGACTGCACAACCCTAGAGGACTATGATGAGCATATGTGGAAAGTTATTGAAGGTGACTAATGATACAAAGACAAAGTTTTCAAGGTGACTCATCATGATAATAGTGTTAGCCAATTCATAGGTGTGTCTTGAAAGATCAAAAGCAAAAGGATAGTTGAGGATGCATGATAGTTAATGAAGGCAATTGAAGGAATGTAAGAGGATAATGCCAAAACATTTGATCACAATCATAGTAAACATATAGGGACAGTCATAAAATGCTTAAGCCTTGTGGTCTGAGTTGATAGTGTAAAGTCCCCATGCAAGTCATAGTATGCATGAAACTCTATCATGTTGGTGTTATGGAGGTTTTACATTGAAAAGGTGACATATAGGTTAATGAGAAAACCTATGCAACAACTATATCAAATGATATTCTTCTACAATGTATAAGTAGCAGAGGAGGTTGATGAGATCTTGATTGGCATGAAAAGATAAGTGTTTCAAGGTGAGAGTATAGACCAGACTTGTGTTGAGTAGTCCAACAAGGCAGATAGTAGGAGCTTTGATGATAGTCCACAATGGTTCTTGAAAAGACAAAGGATCAAAGGCAAAGGGTGAAGCTACCATGATAGTGTCAAGTGAAATAACCATCAAAGTGCATGATGTGAAAAGTGTTATTAATCAAAGTTTGCATGGACAGACATGGGGGCAGTTTATGCATTGTAGAGGACAAACTTCCATTGAAGTCTATTTAATGAATGAAGACTCTCATGAAACTTGTGCATAAAATACCAAAAGGGAAAATATCATAGTTTTGGAATGGAAAGTCGTATACCTCAAAAATCCTAAATTTCTTTACAAAGAGTACAATCCTATTAACCAGTGAATAGTGCTAAGAACTTAGAGGATGAACTTTTATGAAGTTTATACAGTCATTAGTTCAAGGACAATATTGTGCTTCTTTGAACTTTAATTGGCATATATTGGTTGTGTTGGTAATGGCCTTGTGATATTAATTAAGTGGATAGTTTTTCTTTTCAAACAGTAAACTAGAGATGAATTCAGTGTCATGGTGTTGATAAGCACAATGATAGAGTCGTGAAGGATAAATGCACAAAACAGTCAGTATGGTGGCACTTATTACTAGTTTGAGAGTTAATTAAGAGTCCACATGGTTATGCCTTGAGTTAAGGGAAGTTTCCAACCCATAAGATTGTAGTTATGGACAGTTTTGAACCCTAAAGGCCTTTCTCCCTTGCACGACCAAAACTTCTAAAACCTCATGAAAGGATGATAAGGACAACAAGTTAAACTTTTCAAGGGGCAGTTTGAGCATTCATGAAAAAGGTTTAACAGTTTGGTAGTTCTATGAGTAGTCAAATACATCATGAGAGCATCTAGGAGAGGATTAGAGAAGCAGTAAAGGAAAATATGGTGACAAGGACAACAATTTGAGCTTCTTGGGGGTAGTTTGAGGGTATCTAAGAGCTTCACAACCAGCTAGAGCATGTTTTTAGGAGCCAAGGGAGACCAAGTCAAGCAAGAAGACCTCTTGGGCGTGTAAAACAGGTTTCCCTATTTTTAAGCATGAGAACTTAGTCAATTTTAGTTCCCATATGCTCTACCATGCTTGGGATGAGATATAGGACCCTTGGGATTCATTTTTCAAGTAGTTCTTTCATGTTTTGGAGTTGTATAAGTAAAAAATAGAGCATTGTAACTCAATTTTCTCAGTCACAACGCTGAGAAACACACTTTGTAACACATTTTTCAAAGTAAAGACACATATTTAAGTCTTGTATCTTCTGTAAGAACACCTTTTCCCAATAAATTTTAGTATTTTTCCTTCTTAATAGCTGTTTCATTATGTGCAAATGAATGATTGATTATGTTTTTTGTGTTTTATGTTTAAACCTCAAAAGAATCGTCTCATTCCAACACTTTTAGGCAAAAATCAGTGAACAAAAACAATTAAATAAACTACCAAATTGCGGAAATTAAAAATTAGAATGACTAAATTTACTACCAATTAATGGAAATCAATCAATTAAAATGACTAAATATACTACTAACTGATAGAAATCAATGAATAAATATTGGCTAAACCAATGAATAAATTAATGACTAAATATACTACCAAATTGATCAATCAAAATGACCAATAAATGACTAAAAATGGTTTAGTCATAAATTTGGTCACATTATAAACGACCGACAATAAACTACTAATGGTCACGTGACCAAGATTAGTCATTTATATGTAATTTTTAGTAGTTTTTTTTAGTCATTTATTGTTATTTTTCTACAAGTGATAAGTAGCTACTAAGGCCCAAAGCTAGCATAAGGATAATTATTTTGTACCTTAGGATGATGAATCTAGGTTCTCATCTAGTTGACAAATGTTGTTCCTAGCAGTGATAGCATCTGCCCTCATTGGGAATTCTTATCCCTCTCGTGGCAGTCTTGATACCTCAGCTATGACAACCTCAAAAGCATCCACTCTTAATCCTTGCACAATAGCTTCATCATTTTATAGAGTATAAGCAAATTTTTGTGTCATGGGTTCATTGAACTCTGTTAATTTCAAGAAGTATTCCAGCCAACTAGATCGTTGGAAGACAAGAAACATAACCTATCTTCCAATAACTGGTTGTGTGTTGAGGGCTCTCTCCGAATAATGTCACCACCCATAGAAGTGTTCTGCTCTTCACAGTAATTCTTTGTTCTTCAATTCTACTCCAATTCTCCTTAATTCTGCTTTGTCCTAGTTTTACACCAATTCCACTATACTATATTTTCTCAATTCAGCTGGTTCTTACCCTTTTCTTCCCCTCTAAGCTTGTAATGTTTGAAAATGAGGAAAATATAATGGAAAAAGATTTAATTCAGAAAAGTTTTTGAAAATCAAGAAAGTACCCCCCCAACTAATGGTATTAAGTGTTCACACTTAATTGGACAATTCTTGGAGGAGGGTGATATGTAATGATTTGGAATTATCAATAAACATGCAAGAATCAATAATCAACTATGTCAATTATGGTAAATTATGGTACGTACTTATAGAAATGTGTTGAACTGACACTTAGCTCATGTGAATTAGTAGAGTACATCCTGTAGCGAGATTTGATGTGACTTGACTTAATTGCAAATGCATGGTGCATAATGTATGATGGTATGGAAAGGTTGTGGTATGTACAAATGATGGAAGGTGAAATGAGTTGTATGGTGCATGGAAATTGAAAAGGGTGATAATAATTTAAAATGTGACTAGGTGTAATAGGATGCATGAAGTGAAATGATAGATGTGAAGCTGCATGTATGAAGGAATAAAGTTTTTAATATTGCATAGACAATTAATTCGACTAGCAATTTTAAAATTGATGTTAGATAAGTGTTATGGGTGCCTTCAATAACATGTCATGTTCTAAATTTTGTCACTTTTAGGCATGAAGCTACAAGTCCCCACTACTTTGACTTGACTTGGTTGGCATGGTTTCCTCTAAGCAATATATAATAGTTTCCCCTCTTCATCTTCTAGTGCATGAAAGTCTAGTTTCCCTTTCTTTTCCTCAAAAATATTTGCCACTCTTTTGCATTTATAGTTAGCTTTTCTTTGTCTACAATGTGGGCAGTATTTTATAAGGGTTGCCTCTTCCTCTTCTTTCTTTTTCTTTATATCCAGAGTATCCAACTATGTATCCAAATAGCTGATGATATCTTCCTTCATGTTGGACAGAAGATTACTTAGTTCCAATCTAGAGACTCCATTAGATGTCTTGTTGATTGGAGATATCCTATCTGCTCTAGTCCTTTTAGCAAAGGAACTTGAATAGTTCCTACAAACATTGTAGATCTCTTCAAAAGGTAGTTGTGATATATCTCTTAACCCAATAAGGTTAATGGAATCCATGCAATCATCATTAACTATTAAAAACACTAGTTTGAGGGATTCATCTGAGAGCCTATTTTGTGGAGACTTCTTTAAGAAAAACTTGAATGCTTCTACATAGTCCTCCAATGGTTCATCTTATTTTTGTGTCATTATGAAAATATCATCTCTTTTCCTATCAATTTCTTTGCAATAATCTTGATACTTCTCTAGAACTTGGTTTTCATAGTATTCCAATTTGGAACATCTCTTCCTAAACCCATGAACCATCTTAGAGCAACATCCTTCAATGTTGTAGCAAATAATTTCAGCCTGTGTACATCTGTTGTGTAATCATAACTTCTACAAAGCACATAAAACTCTAACAAGAATGTATCTTGGTCCTATGTGACCAACCCATATAAGATAGGTAATGCTGAAGGAGGTATATTCTTCAAGGAAGTTGCTCTCTCCTGGTTAGTAATGGAGAACTCAAAGGTTACATGCTCTAGTGGGTCTTCTACTACTGCATCATCCATAGTGATAATATGTGTGGGAGAAGTCTCCTTTGTGTCTGATGTGGATGTTGGTGTATTATTCTTTAGGAATACCCTCGCTCTATTCACTCTAATCACCAATATCCTCCAAAGCTTGGTGTGTTGAGGGTAGAAACCTTCCCAAAGCATCTCACCACCTCTGCATACAATAGGTGTGAGTCTTTAGATCAATGGATCCTACACAATGTTAGTGTTAGGTTGTTGTTGGTGAACTAGAACCTAATTACCCTACTACTTGAAAACAAAGGACTAACTATGAAATCTTGAAATAACACAAGAGAATCCTAAGTGTAGCACCATCCTTGGAAACAATTCCAAAAATGTAAGGCCTTTCTAATGTTCAATCAACTTGTTGTTTCATGGATAGACACTCAATTCAAAGGGAAGATCCCTAACCAAATAGTTTAGTAAATCTTCACGAAGATTTCATTTAATTATCAACAGGGATTCGTAAGCTTGTGATGATGTTGGCGTTGTATGTGCACTTAGGGACTCTACACGACCTATATTGTTGGATATAGGTGGTTTACACATGTGCATAAAACAAGAAATTTTAAAAAGGAAAGCAAAGCATAAACTTGCAAAATAGAGTAAACAACTTAATTTGTCACCTATGCTACAAGCACTCTTAGCTTAGTGTTGTTACTAGTCAACTGCTAGAACCTGAACTCTGCAATGAACTATACTGGTACTAACTATTGACTCTTCACAAATCAACTAATTAACTACTCTGGAGCTTGACTCAAAGTAATGTTACAAAACACATACAACCATGAATCTATTTTAAATGAACACAACATGAAACATCTACTCTAACAAAAGAAATCAAAGTGGGTGGATAGTATCTTGAGTGGCCCTTGCTCAAGCTGTTGTTCCCACAAAATAAACCAAATACGAGCTGCTGGATCAACTAATCATAATAGTAGATTGAAAACATCTTTATTGCAATGAAAATTGAATGCTCACAATATGAATGGAATCTCCAATAGGTTTACCATTTATAAATCCATACTCATTACAATAGTAAACTAACAATTGTCTTGCTAAAGCATGAAAACTAAAAAAATACTCCAACTATAATTCTAACTAGATTTACTCCTTGGCCATCAATCCTCAGATATAGGTGTGGGAGGAGATTTATTTGCATAAGGACTCAAAACTAAATTTTAAATAGAAAACTAAATGCTAGTGTCCACTCACATCAAGAATAAGAGGTGAACAAGTCTTTTGCAACTAAACTATAATTAAAAGAACAATAGAAAGGAAGATAGATAATATGCTTTTGGATTTAGCTGTGTATATTTTCTTCATTGACGTTTCAAATCACACTCAGTGATCCATCATTAGGAAGAGGAAGAATGAAAAATAGGAGTGCAGATCAACCTAATAAAAGGTGGGGTGGAGAAGAGGAAAGAGAAAACCATAAGGTTCATCCCCTTTGCTAAGAACCCCTTACCTCCTCTTGTCCACTCTAGAGTATATAAGATTGAATGCTCTTGTGGTACTCCTTATATTGGAGAAACAGGGCGATCTATTAGCACTAGGATCAAGGAATATAGTGCTGATATTAGGCATGATCGTATTGTCAAATAAGCCCTAGCAGAGCATTCCCATCATTCCAAGCACCACATTTTCCTTGAAGAAGCCCAAGTGGTGATTAAGGAAGATTGTTTTTTCAAGCGCAAACTTCAAGAAACCATCACTATCAAAAAACACTCTTCCAATCTCAATCGAGATGAAGGTTGGCATATTAGCCCTGCTTGGCAACCTCTCCTAAACTCCTTGCATCCAAACCCACCTCCCTAGGGTTCTTCATCTCTCCTCCCCTAGCCTTCCTTCCCTCTTCTTCTTCCTACCTCTCCTTTCCTCCTTCTCACCCCCTCCTCTTTTCTTTCCCCCCCTTTCCCACTGCCGACGCCTTCTCTTAACTTTCTTTGAGCTTGTTTTTTTCTTTTTTCACTTTCTTTAGTAGTTGTTTCTTGCTTCTTATTCATTATAATTTTCTTTTCTTGTTTTTTATTTATTTATTTGCTTATTTCACTTTATTTAATTTTTTATTTTTATCTTTAATTTTTAATTTTTTACTTAATTTTTAATTTTTAATTTTTATTGTTTATTATTTATTTTTATTTTTATATTTTTATTCTTTATGTTTTAATTTTAAATTTTATGTTATATTATTTTATTTTATTTTATTTTTTGGTTTATTATTTTATTTCTTTTTATTGGCTTCTTTTTATTTTTTTATTTGTTCCTATTTTTTCAATTGTTGACCACAATTGAAATTATTTTAATTTATTATTTTGTTTCTTTTTATTTTAATTTTTATTTGTTATATTGCTTGTTTTCTCAGTTATTATTTTGATTATTATTGAGTTTTTATTGTTATTTGTTTTTAATTTTATTGATTGATCCTCATTTTGTTACTTTTGTATTTTGATTTATTATTATTGGTTCTTATTTTTATTTTTTATTTTGTATTTAGTTATTTATTTTTATCTCGATTTTGATCTTTTGATTTTTATTTTTTAATAAAATAATCGTTTGTTTTCTTGAGTTATTATTTTGATTATTATTGAGGTGTTATTTATTATTTGATTTTAACTTTATTGATTGATCCTCTTTTTGTTACGTTTGCATTTTGATTTATTATTATTGGTTTTTATTTTGTTTTTAGTTATTTATTTTTATCTCGATTTTGATTTTTTGATTTTGATTTTGATTTTTTAATAAAATATTCATTTTTTGTTTATTATCATTTGTTATATTGTCCGATTTTTATTTATTATTTTGTTTTGCTTTGTTTTTTTTTGTTTTTGTCTCAAATATGGAATTTATGGTTTATATTATTGTGTTTATTTTGATTATTAATCAGTGTTTGTATTATTATTATTTGGTATTATTTTATGTTTATAATTATAAATTGACCTTTCTACTTTTTAATTTTTTATCTTGATTATTATTATTTATTTTATTATTTGATTTTATCATTATGGTTTTCTCTTTCCTCTTCTCCACCCCACCTTTTATTAGGTTGATATGCACTCCTATTTTTCATTCTTCCTCTTCCTGATGATGGATCACTGAGTGTGATTCAAAACATCGATGAAAAAAATATACACAGCTAAATCCAAAAGCATATTATCTATCTTCAATGGACTGTGGAAAACTCATACCAATAATAGAAAGGAAGTTGAAGCAAGACTCCTACTCAAAATAGTTTTGACAGAGACATAGTCAAACTGTCACGTGAGCATAACTTTATTGACCCCTTCTTCCTCTTTCGTATTTATTCATTGCCCTGGTGACTCACAATCTAACCTTGTCAATGATCACCTTCATTCATTCTGGAACTACTACGTGCTCACCAATCTAGACTCTCTCCTGCTGCTCATGATCCTTTGGTTGTGGGTTGAGTGCTCTAGTTGCTATGGGTTATTGGATACAAATAGTTAGTTCCATATAACATATATACACCATTAATAACCATGAATAAAACACAGGTTCATATCAAATCTCATACACATTCACACATTTATCCATGCAAATACTAACATATTATAATCATATTTCCACACATCAAAATTTGGTTTAGGTTGCATGAAGGATATAAAAAGATATATAAATTCATGAATGTATATGAAGTAAATAACTTGAAATGTTTGAAAATTATGAGCTAAGCAAGAGAAAACTAGCTATTAATTAGTCTCATCAATTTTTATGGCTTAAAAGAAAAATAAACCTCCAAGAAGCCCTGCTTCAAAAGAAGGGTTTGTATGAGAAGAGGAGGTTGAAGAAAAAAATTGGAAAAAGAAAAAGAAATTATTTTAGAAGAAAGGAATACAAGAAAGGAAATGCAATAGGCATTGCAAAGGATAAAATATCTAGAAGAGAAACTCAAGATTTACCAACAGAGGGATAGTGACAAAGATGAAAAAATTAGAGAATTGGAGGAAAAATTGTAGAAATTTACGCAAGGGTTAGGATTAGAAGCATTGGCACAAATTTCTATTGTTGAAATGAGAACAAGGGATCAACATCCTGAGAACCCAACTGAATATCCAAGAACATCGACTACTCCCATTGTGGTAATGCTTGACATTGAATTGTGGAATAAAACAAGGGAGTTTTCTCAGAAAAAATGAGATTAGGAAAAGGAGAAAGCAAAATTACTATCCACACATGCCAAATTAATTGAGAAGAAAGAAACAAAGATCAATAAATTGAAAGTGAAGATAGAAGTATTGGTAGATAAATCAATTCAGTTGATGAGGTGAAAACCTCCTGCCAAGGTTTACACTTTATTTTTGTAAGAAAAAATTCTTTGTTTTCAATTTAGCCAAATAATTAGTGAACTCCCCATTGCTATCAATTCAAAAACATTGTTTTTTAGAAGTTTTCTAATAGTCCACACTAGAGATGCAAGATCAGTTGTGTGAATTTTATTTACACAACTTGATTCTTTCTTATGACACTTCATGGAACCCACTCATATTTGTGGTGGATGTTTAGCTTAGGGATTTAGCTTCCTATATTATAAATGAACATTAGAGGGGATAGTTAATTCAAGAATATAAAGAAAAAGAGAAGTCACTCCCTCACAGTTGAGGGAAGAAGCAGTAGATCCAAATGCAATGGCAGACCAATGGATAGACCTCATAGAGAAGAGAGGAGTTGCATAAAAAATAATAGAATTCAGAGAAATAGATTACAAGAGATTTAAGGAACTAGCAACAATGACAATCAAGGAGGCACTTGAATTTTCACAAAGTAGATGGAGAGAACCTAACCCAGAGCTTAAGAAGGAACCTCACTCCATTTTCATTTGTGTGGTAACAGTTGAAATATCACACAAGTACATTATAACTACCTTGGGAAATGAAATTGATTTTATTCCTCTCACTTTTCATCCTCCTCTCCTCCTATTTCCTATACCACACTAGACATGAAGGAAGTGAGAGGAAGGTGCAATTGTAAAAACACAATATGGGTGAAGATCTTAGAACAACAGGGTTGCTACTTGAAACAAGGAAAGGGAGTGACCACAACTGTGGATTACAGAGAGACTGCACTATAATATAACCTTTGACCCTAAAGCTTGCTTGAGGATAAGCAAGAGCTTTAATTGGGGGAATGATGGGATTTAGAATTGACTAGTTCCTTGTTGTTGTTTCATAATTTTTATCATTACTTTTTGCTAAGCTTTAAGACATTATCAAGACCTTTCATACCTTTCATATACTTTTAAATAGTTTTAAGCATTTGGAATGCAAACATGTTATCTTAATATGTGTATGTATGATTTATGAATGTCATGAAGTTTAGTAGTATTTTATGTTTAATTTATGGTCATTGATAATGAGAATGCCTTAGGAAATAGGACTAACATTTGTAGTGAGACATCTATCAACTCGTAGCAACAGGATTTCCAACTTGTAGCATAAGGATTGTAGTTCATTGTGAATGAGTCAACTAACTACAACATGACCACTTTCAAGGGAAGATGAAGGTGATTATTTATTGATCAATTCGTGAATCACCTAGTATTACTCTTATATGCCAATAAGATAACTAGGAGAAGAAGTCTATTCTGAACAAGACTGATTTATGAAAGAGCATGTTTGTGTTATAAACAGTTAAGTTTGTTGGGCATAGAATCTTTTTTTTATTTCTATACTCCTATTTTAGTAATTATTATTTTACATTTTAACTCAGTCCTCTTCCTATTCTTGAGGAAGAGTTGACATATGTTCTTTATTTTGTTTCCAATTCATGAATAATGGGACTCCCTCACAGACCATATATAGTTGGGTGCCTTATCAAGGAGGATATCTAGTACTATTAATAGAAAAATAGTAGAAGATCATGTATGTTATTGAACAAGATTTCCAACAGATTTCCTATTAGATTTTGTGTAACAGTTCTATGTTTAGAATGCAATAAAAGAGAATTGATTTGATAATATGTTTTGTTGAGTAAGCGAGTGATTGAAAAAATATTGTGAAAGAAGCAACTTAAGCAAGGGCCACTTGAGGAACTGTTCAACCACTTTAATTTAAGTTATTAGATTAGATTATGCATTGATTAGTTTCATTGATATTTCCAGTTTATATGATTATGAGAAAATGTGTTACAATTCCTAAATTAGAATATGTAGATTGATGTTCTCTTTCATACTTTGAAGGATAACTAAGTTAGGACATATTGCAATGTGATGGTTAATAGTTATAGTCTTAAGCATTAGGCATTCATAGTAGAAGGTGGTTACTTTTATTTCCTTTGCTTTGTTTTGAGAATTAGCAATTTATTATGATTTATAGCTTTTATTATATTTTCATGTATTTATTCGCCTATACTTAGTCAATGTAGGATGTCTAAAATCCATGAATGCATATACATTGCTAGCACTATCTAAATTTTTACAACTCCCTGGTTGATAATTTAATGTAGTCCTCTTATGAATGATGAACTACTTTGTTTAGGGATCCTTGGGTCCTCTAAGCCATGTGCATAACCAATAGCACCAAGTTAATTAAGCATTAGAGTTGGCTCCACATAGGTAACATACATTTTTTATGAGCATATATCTATAACTATTATAGCCTACATAATATATATTTGTCATGGCTTGTATGGTATGCACAATCTGTGTATATACATGAAATTTTTGAGGGCCTTAAGTTTTTATTTTATTTTATCAATTGTTAATTCTATTTTTAACTTTTCACGACCCCTAAAAATATTGGCGACCAAGAGCCTCACTAACATAAGCCCTTTATTGTAAATCTTTTGGCCCCTAGACATAAACAACCTATTTTAGGTGTCTAGCCCATTCCACCCATCCCCTAGACACATACAACCTATCTTAGGCACCTAGCCCATTCCACCTTTTCCTTGGTCATGTGTGCAACCAAGAGCCAACATATAGGGGACTAAAGACCCCCTTATTCTTTGAATTTCCTAAAAAAGAAATTTTATAAAAATGCTTATAACTTTTACACCACCAATCAGATTTTCATTTTTTATAGGTGTTGGAAAGCTAGCTCAAAGGTCTTAATATTGTATCAAGCCCTTTTTGAGATTGTGCACCCAAATTCCTTGAAATTCATGATTCATTTCTAATCCTTAAATGCTCATAACTTTTACATACAATGCCATTTTTTGGTGATTTAAAAAAATATATCTAAAAATTATAGCAAATATAATGGTATAGTCTATTTTTGTTGGTTTATTGTTTATTTATGTCTTTTGGCTAATCATTTATACACAACTTATTTCATTGGTTGAAGATTTTTTTTTGAAATTGCTAATCCATGGTTTTACAAGATACCTTGTTAAATACTATTTTTAGGCCTTTTTCATTTTTAATTTATGTGTTTTCTTTTTTCTTTTCTCATAATTGGAAATTAGGTTAAAATTTACTCTTACACTTTGATTTGGGAATTAAAATTAATGAGTTTATTTTAATCCTAAATAAATTGGGTGTAAATTCTCTTCTCTTGCACACATGTGTGATCTTAAGAATAAAAACACACTTCTTCCTAAATTTATTTTTAGGAGACTTTTCTAGGTATTTCGTCACCTTAGAGGATGACTTCAACCATATATTATGATGGAGTATATAAGGGGGAAGAACAAAATTTATACCTCAAAAGAATCATCATCATGTTTGACACAACCTTGGGGCCCATGTTCATCAAGACACGAGGTGAAGGGACCTTAGGTCTCATCCTTATAGATGAGCTCTCACTCACATAATTAAGGCTCATGTAATTTTGAATATATTGATGATTCCCTGGAGAGCTTGTATATCCTATATTAAGACCTTTTGGTCATGCTTGGTCATAATACATTGAAAAGTGGTTAGCCTTGGGAAGTTACTCACCTGCCCCCCAAAATGGATGTGTATATTGTGTATTCTCACCCCTCATTAAATTATGAGATGATATCTTGGGTGATCAAAATGAGTTAGTTTCCCTAACATAAGACTTGCACATCATTCTTGAACAAGACATATTGGTGGGCTTATAGAAAAGTACACACCTTTTATTGAATAATTTTAGGATTATTAATGTGTCTTCCTTGAATGTGTGTTGTGAATACCAAGTACATGTTTGTAGCCTTATATTGAACAAAAATAAATAAAAATTATAAAAAACAAAAATGTCTTATCCTTTTTGTTTGTTTAGATTAGGATTGTCCTCTTGCTAAGGTTTAGGTATCCATAATCTCCAGGTCAAGTTCCATATAGAAAAACTATCTACACCCATCAACCCCATTCCATATCTATTATGAACAACCACCCTTTACATCCTTAGGTCATCTAATCCATCCTACATCCTTAATAAAACCCCAACATACATATCCAACTATCTCTTTTTTAGAATCATACATAGACATTTTCCCTCTTGCATCCTAAATCTGAGCACCATAAGTCATAACCCTATATCACATTTATTAATCCCCCTTTACAGTTCTTCCATCAACCTATCATTAAGTAGCAAGTTGATTGAAAAATATAAATCATATTGTCACCTTAGACAAAATTATCAAAGGAGCCTGGCATGTCCTAAGTTAAATAGTCTAACAATCCTAGTTAATCTTGCTTGAGAACTTACCTATGTCAACTAGGAAAGATCAAATCGCCTATCCTATGTTTTGATTTAGAAGGCTCCTTTGATTTAGATAACCTTGTCATCTATCCTTCACACCAATCATTGTTCCATCCTAACCAACATATAGCTATCCTTTTCCAAACTAATCATTACAATCATCCATGTCATTGACTTCAGTTAAAAATCATCCATGTTTCTAATTTAACCTTTATGCTTAGTAAACAAAATACAAAAAATCCAAAAAAAATCAAAAAATCCAAAACCCAAAAAAAATCATAAAATCCAAAAAATCTAAAACAAAAAATAAATACCAAAAATATCAAAAAACCAACCAAAACTTAGACTTTATTTTCATGTCACCCATTACTAGGTTACAAGTGAAATTAAACATGGAACAACACATTGATAATCCTATGGTAGCTAGTGATAGCCATTATACCCAAGGTGAGAGCTCAAGGCCCTAAAGGCATCATGATACACCTACAAATACACCTAAAATCCAATGGTATTTATACCAAGAAACTCATGAGTAGTTTCAACCTAGTCCATAACACATGATTTCACATCATATCCAAACTCTACCTAACTCCATTCACTTAAACATTATTCCAATTTAACTAACCAAAATTCTCCTCTTCCATTTAATCCAACCACAACAACCTTTCCATCCATGTCACAACTAATTCATTCATTACCCCCTCTATCCATACCATAAAAAACACTTTTAGCCCATCGCATACATCCCATCACTCCACTTATCAATAATCACCAACATCTCCAATACCATCCCAACAATATACTCCACCTATCAGGACACTCTAGTCCATAATAAACATTACCTCACCAACAATGCAATCCACCTATCAATACACTTCCATCCACTTATCAACAACCACCATCATATTAATACCAATATGCTCCAAAAATAAACACATATCAATCCACCCATTCACAAGTGCCATATAATAATCCGTCTCAACAACCAAATCCAACTCCTTTTAATTCATTCACCCATGAATGGAAAGAAATGAAAGATACTCTCAAGGGGATACAATCAGGGACCTTACATTAAAATAAAACATATAATTTTGATGAATGATGTCCCTATCCTTTTGATATATCAATA
This sequence comes from Sequoia sempervirens, assembly GCA_007258455.2. Lineage (NCBI taxonomy): Eukaryota > Viridiplantae > Streptophyta > Pinopsida > Cupressales > Cupressaceae > Sequoia > Sequoia sempervirens. The sequence goes on from VDFB02105785.1 coordinate 301,347,334, forward strand.
CCAATGATACATTTACCTAATAATTTTGAGATACCAAAGTTTGATACATATAAGAGAAAGGGAAACCCACAGGATAATATCAAATATTTTTTCATGGTGTTCTAAGAAGTTTCCTATTGTAATGTATACCTTATGAGACTCTTTCCTCACAATCTAGGATGAAAAGAACTGCAATGGTTTTTACACCTACATCAAGGATCAATTCAAACTTTTGTTGACTTGGTTGAAAAATTTATAAACCATTTATCCTACATTGTTGATGGTTGAAAATTTTGTAAACCATTTATCCTACAATGTTGAACACAAGTTAACTATGCTTGATCTCTGTAATGCCAAACAATAAAATGGGGAAAAAATTTCTTCCTTCCTTCAATAATGGAGGATTCTTGCTAGTTGCTTTCCCTGGACAATACTCGAAAACAATTTGTCCATATTTTTGTCACAAAAATGAATTTTGAAATGGATTTTCATTTACAAGTCCGTTGCATCTCCACTTTTGAAAAAAATATAAATAAGGGTTCACAAGGTTCAAATAAAACATATAATAAAGAGAAATATAACAATAACCAAACTTATGACAAACCACACTTTTGACCTAAGAATACAAATGTTGTTAGTGACAAGGTAATTGAATCCAAGCTCATACAAACTACACAAAAAATGCATGAACAAATAAATCATTATGTTCAACAAAAAAATCATGTTTCCATACCACAAGGACAATCAAAACCCCCTAATCATCCAAAATATAAATAAACTCCCTTGGGGAAACATATAAAAGAAGTGTTCTAAAAACTCATCCAAGAAAACATAATAAATTTTCCATACACAAAATATTTTGATGAGAATAAATCAAAATTTGCATGGTATAGAGAAAATGAGTATTATGAGTACCATCACATCAAAGGCCACACCATGTCAAGATGCATACAACCCAAAAATTATATATCAATATTATGGTGAGGTTGAGGTGGAAGATCATACAACCCCCTTACCCAATGAGCAATTAGGCTCAAAGTCATCCATCCATGTCTAGAAATGGCTCATCCCAAAATAATCACATTAATAACATCCATAGTCATAACATATCCACCGAATATGATTTCATAGTAGGTCTTATTAAAGAGGATTTCTTGCAAGTAGCCTCCATATCTCCTTCCAATCCTTTATTCCCTAGACATTTGCAATCTAATCCATCCAAATCCCAACAAAAATTAATCACAACTAATTATTTCAAGATTTCCTCTAAGGGCTATTCACAAAGGGCCCTAAGTAGCAATACAAAAATGCAACTATTTCATCTCACCATATTACTACTCCAATTTTATCCACATGTGTTGTTGAACATGTGGCCATTAATCCCAAATTATTTCAATACTCAAATCCATTACATCCTACATTCATAATAATCACAAATCCCTTTATCATCCATGTGTGCCACTCTAAATGTCCATCCATGCATTAATCACTAATGCAAAACACTACTCCTCCATAATCTCTACCAAACACATCCAACTATGTCAATGACTTGCTATAAAGGATGCCCAAAGGCTCCCCATAGCTAATCATGAAATTCAAGCTAATCCGATCTTTGATAAAAAATTATATCTATGATCAAGATATTTGAGATTGAGCACTATCGTGCACTCTATCACCTATCAATCCCACTCCATAATTTCCTATCCAAAAATCATTTATTATCATGCCAACATTTCAAGTTCATCAAAGAATCCACCATCCATATCCAAACTCATCCCATTGTCAAAATTAGGTCCATGTCAAGAGAACACCCCAAAGCATGACTGAACAAGCTCTAAAATGAATGAAGATCATGTTACCTAAATCCTCCCTATAAATATTCTTGACCTTCAAGCTAAATCAATAATTGATCAAAATCCCATCTCTCTAGAATTCCATGATGATCCCATCATCCCTCTCTATCCCATCCATGATCACAAAATTGAAGTTGACACCGTCGATATTCCTATTAGGAATATTGCATCATTTGTAGGATACATATAATATCTCTTGGGTTTATTAAATAGCCTATTATATTAGTTGTACGAATGTTGAGTTGTTAAAATAACTCAATATAATAAGGAAAGTTGTTTTAGGAGTTTCCTATAATGTAAGATATTAAACTCCTATATAAGTGTGATGTATTGTATTGAAAAAGGTGAAGCAACATATTTTCTTGCGTTTTATTTTTGTTGCTTCTATTATTTTTCTTGAAATCTCTGACAATTCCAATAACCTCCACTTCCCCAAATATGACACTTTCCTTCCTAGACACATAGGTGATGAAAGAAATTACATGACTAATATTAAACATGTAAAAAAGAACTATTATGGATTGAATTGATATGCGAAATGATGAAGCGATAACAAGCACGAACAAGGAGAAATCCCCAGTATCCTATCAACTAGGATAATCCACTTTTGTCAAAGCAAGTTTTCTGCTAAAGAGAAAATAACCAACATTGATGGTTCCCAACCACTCAAATATGGGTTACCATCTTGTTTTTAAAACAACACATACCCTACCACAAACTAAATATATCAAAACATGCAATATTAAGGAAAAAGGATTAGGCCTACATGGACAAGGAATTTTAGAGCTAATACAATTTTGTGTAAATCCAAGATATAAAGGTCTCAACTATTCATCTATTAAGAAATATAATAATGTTAATAGTTCCCTAATGATACTAGAGGAAACTTCATCTAATATAGGAATCAAACTAGGGGTCATGTGAAGTCCTTACCATAAAGTTTTTGTCAACACTTCTCCTATCCACATCATAAACCATCATTCCCAAATATTTTAACCTATTGATTAAGACCAACAAAAGCAAAAGTATTACAAAAAAAAAAAAAAATCAAATTTCCAAAGCTAATGAATCCAAAAATCAAAGTGGCTACATGAAGTCAAAATTGGTCCTATAGAAAATTGAATCAAGTACCAAATCTAAATCCAATAGTCAATCCAAATATGGATCTACATGGAAAAATGTCTCCCACCAATCATATGTATCCACCTCCTTAAAAATGGTCTTCGATCTCAACATGTAAGGTATATAAACTCATTGGTCCCAAACACACTCACAATTCAACATCCACACTCCATTATTCATCATCCCAAGTTTGGAAAATAAGAAATCCTACATCTAAAATGCTAAATAATCCACCCACATCTCACATCCCCTATCACAATTTGACATTTCACCTAAAATTCATTGTGTCTTGATAGCAACACTATACCATACTGACTCCAAATAAACTCTTTCATGATGTGTGCATTCAAATAAATCCAACCCTACCATCAACGAGGATCACAATAATGTCCATGGGTTATATACTAACATATATATCTTCTAAAAATATATATAAAATACACCGAGAGATATCCTTCTCAAAGCACTTATTTTTATAAGATATATAACACATACAAATAAAATAGGTGCATTGGTAGATGTAACTTGTAAGATATTAATTATTTTATGTTGAACACCCAGAATACTGAGAGCGGGGGTGAATCAGTATTCTATTAAACCATTTATTCATAATCCAACCAATAATCAAAACATATCTAACTGCAGCAATGAAAACATGAAAGAGATCACAACACCACATAACATATGAACACTAGGATTTTTACATGGAAAACCCAAAAAGGGAAAAACCATGGTGAGGATTAGCTCACAATATATTATAACTGGTTATAAGATATTACAGGGGCTCATTTCCAAGACTCACTATCCTTATAAGGCTCACAACCAAAAATAGATACAAGAAAAAAGTGGCTATATAGCCAAGGTGTGAACTGATGTAAGATGCACCTTCTTTGTGTTGAGTTCAGTTCCAATGGAGCTCTAAATAGAAAATACTACTCTGCTTAGTAGTCGCTCAACATACACACTAATTTTGTCCTTATTTTGATCTCATACATACAAATTCACAAGTTCGCACAATATCAGATTTTGCACACATCACATTACATTCATCTTCTCCTATGCAACTCAAAAACGTTCCATATATACACCCTATTACATCCGTATACATCAATTAGGTCGACCTAATTAGATGTAGCCCTATTTAATTCAAAGTACACTTTGTCAACTTCAAACTTGATTCAAAAGCATCTTCACGTTCAAATCAAACATGCAACACTTGATTTAGGTTGGCATAGATCTAAAATAGATCCCCTTAACATCTACAATACATATTGATCTTCGTAGCACAATTTCAAGTATTAGGTCAGCCAAGAATTAGACCTAATAAAAAAAAAGCTAATCTAACCAACATAAATCACCATATGATCATATAAGCACACACCATATGGAACATATGTAGTACTGACACCTAGAAGCCATCTCCTGAAATTGTAGAGTTTGAATCCATATACCAGAGGAATGTGGACCAGGTAACTCATACCATCTTACACTGTATAAGCCAAAAAACTATATGTTGATCTTCTGCTACTTGTAACTTTCAGCCTGATCAACCAAAATCACTGAAATCTTAATCATAGATGTATTTAGTAGTCCTAAACAACATACTATGACTGCATAAGCCAATCTTACAATACGTGCAAATCCATACCAAATTATTGGATCTTACAATACGAGCAAATCTAGACCAAACAATGTTGGCATCAATGACAACACATCAAAGGGTTCCTTCTTCATTCTTTCAAAAATATCCCCCTTTGTCATTGATGGAAACATGTGCTTAATATATGAAGATTATGTCTTGGAATATTAGAGGGCTTAATAGCCTTCATAAGAGGGATGTTTTGCACAATTTTGTTAGGGATCATAAACTTGATATTCTTCTCATCCAAGAAACTAAAATGTCTAAAGACAAGGTGGAGAAGATTAAAATGTTTTAGAACTATGGAATCCAAGGAAATAGTTCAGATGGTGCATCAGGAGGAATTGCTACTTTTTGGAACCAAAAATTTATTAAAGGGGAACCTTTGTTGGAGAGCACTAATCATGTGGCTACTAAATTCACACATATCAGAGACAATTTTAGCTGGATTCAGTCAAATATCTATGCTCCTAATGGGAAAGGAGCTAGAAAATATTTCTGGAATTGGCTCTCTACATTCTGTAGGATCTTTGATAATGACCACTGGGTTATAATGGGTGACTTTAACACACCCCTTCTGAATGAAAAGAAATTTGGAGGATCTCAGGTGAATTCAGAGAGTAAATATGATCTTTTGGACTTCATCAACAATAAGGCGTTGATTGATATTGATTTGCAAGGAGCCGTATATACCTGGTTGAATAGAAGAATTGGTAAGGAACTGATTCAAGTAAGGTTCGATAGAACTTTAATTTCTGATAAGTGGCTTATAAACTATTACTATTCTCTTAAAGCTCTTTCTAGAGTGGGCTCTGATCACTTTCCTATAAGTTTTGTGGCAGACCCTATAAAGGTGAAGAGGAACTCTCCCTTTAGATTTGAAAGAATGTGGCTGTCCCACCCCCATATTTTTGACGAAATCAGGAAATGGTGGATTATTGATGTTCCAGGCACTACTATGTTCATAATTGCTAAGAAACTGAGGGAAGTCAAACACAAATTAAGAAGCTGAAAAAAAGAGTCCTTTGGAAACATCTTTGGCATTAAATATAAACTTCAAATGGAGCTTGCAGAGATCCAGGACAAAATTCAAAGGGAAGGATACATAGAAAATAATAGGGAAAAAGAAAATGAGCTGCTAGTGAAATTGCATGATATTATAGCTAAAGAGGAGTTATGGAGGTAGAGATCTAGTGTGTTGTGGCTCTCAGCTGGAGATAGAAACATGAGGTACTTTCATCTTTATACCTCAAAAAATAGGGCTTCCAATAGAATTTCTCACATAGAAGTTAATGGCATGAAATATGAGGAAGAGGAAGAAATCAAAAAGCAAGTTGTCCTCTTCTTTAACAACCTTCTCTCGGAGAATGGGGAAGTAAACCATAATGACCAATATTTTCTATTAGAGGCTATCCCTAAGGTTATTGGGATGGAAGATAATGATAAGCTTTATGCCATCCCCTCTAGGGAGGAAATTATGAAAGTTGTCTTTTCTTTTGAAGGAAACAAGGCCCTTGGCCTTGATGGGTTTCCTATGTTATTTTTTCAATGGTTTTGGGAGATTGTTGAAAAGGATGTTGTGAATGCTGTTAAGGAATTATTTGGATCCAGAAGTCTTCTTAAGGAATTAAATGCTAATTTTGTGGTTCTTGTTCCCAAGAAACCTGGGGCTATGGAGTTTGAGGTGTTTAGGCCTATTAGTCTCTGCAACTCTTTCTATAAAATCATATCTAAGGTTTTGACGTCAAGGATCCTTATTATCCTTCCTTCGCTGATATCCCCTCAATAGAATGGATTTGTTCCAGGAAGCAAAATCTTAGAATCTATAGTTACTTTCCATCAGAATATCCATTTACTTGTGGAATCTAAAACTAAAGGGTTTCTTCTTAAGCTAGATATATCCAAAGCTTATGACCGTGTTGACTGGGAGTTTTTATTCAAAATTCTTAGGGTGTTTGGTTTTAGCAGAAGAGTCATTCAGTTGGTTACTACTATCTCCACCTCTATCATTGTGAATGGGTCTCCTTCGAGATTCTTTCAGAATTCAAGAGGCCTAAGACAGGGTGATCCTATCTCTCCTATTATGTTCACAATCATGGCTGAGAGCCTGGGAAGGAATCTTAAAAGTTTGATTAAATAGAGGTATCATGTTGGTCTTAGTCCTTCTTCTACTAATTTTATTTGTTCTCACAAATAGTTTTTTGATGACACTATCTTTATGGGAAGATCAACAGTAACTGAGGCTAAGACTTTGAAATTTTTTTTGGATGTGTATGAGAAGGCAACTGGGCAGATGGTCAACAAACAAAAGAGCTCCCTTTTTTTCTTTAATACCCCTGAGCATAGATAGGTCAAGATTGCAAGAATCCTTGGTTGTAGAGTGGAATCCTTACCCTCTACTTATCTTGGACTACCTCTATGCCTTAAACCTCTGGATTCCTTTTGGTGTTCATTGGTTTATAGGTTCAGTAAGAAGTTGGCAGGATGGAAAGGGGCTCTTCTGAGCCAAGCTGGAAAAATTCAGCTCCTCAAAGCTTCTCTTCAGAATCTCTTGGTTTATGCTTTAAGCCTTTTCAAAATTCTTGCTAAATATGCAGAGGCCATTGAAAAGATCCAAAAAAGATTCCTTTGGTCTAGTGTGGAGGAGAGAAAGAGGATGCCTCTTATAGGATGGGATTTGGTTTGTAGATTGAAAACCTTGAGGGGATTACGTCTTAGAAAAATTAGAATGATTAATAAGACTCTTCTTGCTAACAAATATGGAGATCCTTCTCATCTAGTGGAGAATGGAAAGATATTTTAAGAAGTAAATATATGACCAATTGTGTGTCCCTCAAAGCCTTGTTGGATTCTCCTATTCTACCCCGTGGTTTAGCTTGCTGGAATGACATGATTGTTGGTAGAAATATTTTGGAATCAGGGGTTGGATGGCACATTAGAAGCAGCAATCTATCTAGGTTCTGGGAGGACAGATGGATTTTTAAGGATCCCCTAATCAAAATTGAAAGATTCAACATATGGGCTGAGTTTTGCAAAGAAACTTTTGGAGAGTATGTTAAAGATTATTGGAGTGAAGGAGATTGGGTGGATTTGTGTGTGGTTAGTCAAGAGTTGGCTCAACTTCAATCTTCCTTAAGGGCTTTCAGATTGGGACAAACTCAGCTAGATGATCATCTTGTCTGGATGGACAACCCTTCGGGTAACTACTCTGTTTCTTCGGCTATTTCTCTGTTGTCCATTTCTCAAGCCTCCCCTCCTTTCTGGTCTAAAGCGTGGATAAAACACTTGACTCCTAAAGTCAACATTTCCTTCTAGATTCTGCTTCAAAATAAGGTATAATCTTTGCAAATGGGGATTACAAATCCCCAATAGATGTTACCTTTGCAAGAGTCAGGCGGAGTTAGCAAACCATTTGTTTCTCCACTGTCCGTTTGTTGCTACAATCTGAGGAAATTTTTTAGCCCTCTGGAATATTTCTTGGGTGTTCCCCTTGTTAATTGAAGATTTCTTTTCACAATGGAAAGCTCCATCTCAAAATCCTTTCACTCGAAGGTTATGGGATTTTATTTTCCCTTTTGTTGTTTTGGGAGTGTGGAAAGAACATAATAATAGACTTTTCAGGGATAAGGAGATGTCAGAGACTAATGTTTTTGAAAAAAAAAAAGGGCTTATAAAGGAAAACTTCAATGTTATTCCCCAAAAAGCTCTTAATCTTGAAGTTGTGGTGTGCACTCCTTATGATCTAATGATAGCCAAGGATTGGAATATCAAAATGGATGTTTCTAAGGCATCCAAGCCAGCTAATAAAAATAGGGAGGGTGTGCGCTGGACCTTTCCCCCAAATGGTTGGACTAGAGCCAACTTTGATGGCATTACGAAGGGCAATCCGGGGATGGCCGAAAGTGGAGGTGTGTTAAGGGACTCAAATGGTAACTTTATGGCGGCTATGGCCATTTACCTAGGTCATCAAACCAACCATGTGGCAGAGGAAATATGAGCTTTTCAAGTTTTAAATTTAGCACATAATCTGAATATAAAATATTTATGGCTTGAAGGGGACTCCAAAAACATCATTGACTATCTCCTAGGTAGGACCCCTCCCTCATGGTCTATTAAGAATTGGATTGAAGAAGTAAAATCTATCTTAGACAAGTTCGATAAAGTTAAAATCTCCCATGTCTACAGGGAAGCTAATAGCATGGTGGATTACTTTGCGAATGAGGGGGTTAAGAGGGGAGGTTTGAACACGTGCCATAATTTCAGGGACTTGGGAGCTGAAGTCAGGGCCTTATTAGATTATTATGTTACTCATGGGAAAGAGGAAAATATATTTAATGATGACAGGGAAAAGGGCTAAGTACATCAAAATCAAGAGATTTGATGGGGCCGTGTCAAATAATTGCTAAGGTCTGGAACGGGTTGAGCGAGATGGTTTGGTTCTATTCTTGGAAAAACTTCATGGGCCTGATCCTATGGCCACTGACTACTTTGAGAAGAACTAGAATAATGGAGAAATAATCCTCTCTGGGAGAAAGGTGAAACTAGATGAGAAAATCATAGGAGAGGTGACAGGAATGTCCACTGAGGGCATGAAGTTTTATCGTGGCAGAAGGTTTTTAGACGAGGCGGTAATCAAATTCCCTAACAAAGAAAATGAGAAAATGAAACTAGCCAAAGTTTCCAACAACTATTTTGAAATCGACACCATCAAGGCGCTTTGGAGAAAGGTGCTTTGTGTCATAATGGAGTATATTACCTTGGACGGGAGATTCACCAGAGTTTATGGTCATCATTTTTCTCTCCTTAACCACTTCTGCCATAAGGTACAGATTTATCTACCTTATTATTTGTTCTATTCGTTGAGAAATAGCCTTGAGGAGCATAAGAAAAATCCCAAGAGATATCCTATTCTTCATCCTAGTCTTATTAGGTTAATCTATGAACATTTTCAAAGCCTGTCGGCTTTATCTAAACCGGTTGCCTCCATGGTGTCTGAGGACTATGATACAGATAGTGGTGGTTTGGAGAATCATTCTAAGCCTAACCTAGAGAGAATTGTTGAAGCCCATCCGTTCCCTATCTTGTCTAGTAAGAAAAATCTTTGTAAACCCCAGCTCGCGAAAGCTAACCCTGAGATTTACCTCGGCTGCTCGGTTTCTTTAAAGAATCCCGCTCTCAAGGGTTCCCCTGCCAATAAGTTGGTTTCCTACTCTGCAGATTCTCTGGAGGAAAAAACTGAGAACCCTGAAGCTAGCAGAAACTTTGTCTCTACTCCTCCTGCCTCTTTAAGAGATGATGGTACCAGATTTCCTAGCTCCCCTAACTTGGATGATTTTAACCTCATTTTAGACCGAGATCAGTCTGGAGATATCCTTGCCTCTGCTAGAAGTGGCGTTGGTGATATTTTTAGGGTTATGAAATGGGCCTATCAAGAAATTAATGATCTTAATCTCAGAAATAGGGTTCTAAATAGCAAGTTGGAGGAACTGGATTTGAAGTTATCTGCTCTGAGAAATGAAGAAGAAAAATAGAAAAAGAACAATATTGGAACGGGAGATGATGATATTGAGGACAAGTATAAGACTTTGGAAGCTGAAATTGTTAAAATAAAAAACAATATGAAAACTGTTGTGGAACAAAACCATAGAATGGAAAGGCACAATGCCATTATCATCAATGTAATGTCTGAAAAGTTGGAAAAGAAGCAACAAGGCTCGTTGGTTGTTGATCTAGAAGAGGACAAGGATAAAAGCAAGAATGAGGACCAAGGAATATCGAAGAGGACCCATGCCGACCTTAAGATGAAAGCACGTCCTACTACCCAGATGGTCCAGATCTTAAAGAGGGGGGTTTCAGGAAATGAATGACATGGAAGCTGAGACAACAAATTTTTTAAAGTCCTAGGTTTAGTCCCTACTGGCATTTTGTTTGGTCTTTTTGGGTCTTTTCTATGGCCCTTGCTGGCATTTTTTGGTGGATGTGGCTTTGTCATTTTTTTTTCCTCTCTACAACCTCTCTCTTTATGGGGTCTTTGACGATATTTTCTTTTGTTTGTAAACTTTGTGGTTTGGGTCCCTATAAACACAGTTTTTTCCTCTTTCAAAAACATGTGCCAAAAAGGAATCTCAAAAAATCTCCAAAAATTCAACTTCAAAATTGTCTTCAAAAACTTGTATGAACTCCCCCTTTCAAATATATTTTCTAGCTTCTCAACACTTCTCCCCCAAACACAATATCTTAACGACTCTAGCACCAAAACTTCTCCAAAATTCTCCCAAAACTTCTCTCCCCTTCGACATCAAGGAAAAAGGGTGTGCCAGTGAGACAAATGTATAGAAAGACAACTAAAATGAAATGATTGGCTCCCCCTTAGGGATTTATCCCAAGAATTATACTCGATCATATGTACAAGAAAGAAAAAAATTGAATGCAACTAAAATGGAGTAATAATGTACAAGGAGAAATTTGTTCACCCAGAGGAGGAATCACCTTCAAGCTCCTTGAGAATGGCCTCCCAAGCAGATTTCCCTTCATCCCAACTCTTCCTAGTAGTAGCAAGCACCTTATAAATTGATTCCAACTCCACCAAGATCTCTTCTCCCTCTTCTGGAGTAGGTGGATTAGGATTTATCTTTTCTATCTTTTCTGCATCCACAAAGGCAATTGGCACTGGAATGTGCTTGGTCTTTACCAAGTCTCCAAGTTGTCCAAACTGCCTTATAACATCCTATTTTGTCTTTGCAAGGTGAAAAAATTGTTTTACAAGTCTGAAATGGCTATCTAAGAGGCATAGTTTCTATCTTTTGTGATGTCATAAATTCTAAAGGCATTAGCTAATTGTGACTCTATTGAGTCCATTAATTCTTTAATGCCTTGAGTGGAATCTGGCCACCTCATGTAGTATAAGAATAATATATGAGCTTCATCTTCACATTCCTTCACATCTTTCAAGTTTTTCATTACCTTGCTATGTGCAGTTGCACATCTATCCTATAGCTCAAGCAATATTTTCTCTGCAAGCCTTGATTCTACCTCTTTTGCAGTTTTCTCCTTTAGGTTAGAGGTGTACTCCCTGAGTGAATCAACCAGAAAATTAAAATTCTCAATAGGTGTTAGAGAATCATCAACATTGGTACTGGGGGTAGCATCCTGTAAAGCCTTTATGGCATCATTTATTAGCTCAGTCCCCTTTTGATGAGTTTCTATAATTTCCTTTCTCCCAGAGGCAATGAGAGTATCTTTGAGCTTCATTCTTTGAATAGGTGATATCTTGTTCAGATCTACACAACCTTGTTGTGTTAGGAATTGAATCAACTGTAGTGGAATGGCTGGTTGAATCCTTATTTTCCTTGTCATAATACCCTTGAGGGTACTTCTGGAGGATTCTCCGAATGACTTTGATGGATATGTGGTCTTTTGGGATTCTTCTTCATTTCTTTCAACTTTTGTTTCTTCTTTGTTCTCTTCTTTCTCTTCTTCTTCTTCTTCTTTTCCTGAGGTGTTTTCTATTTGTTTTTCCTTGTTTTCATCCTCCTTTTTATCTTCATCATCTTTCTTATCATTGTTCTTTTCATCTTCACCTTCTTCTTCTCCATTTTTATTTTCTTCACCTTCATTTCTAGTATCCTCATTTTTCTTGTCATGGTGATCTTCAATATTACCATTGACATCATTCTTATTCTGATCTTCATTATTTTCTCCAGTTGTATTCTCAGTGTCTTCCAAAGGAGAAAATTTCTCTAGAGGAGCATGTGTATCATCAACCATATTCCTTAAAACATCCAAGTGTGGAGTTTGTTCTGCAAAATAGTCATTAACCTCTTCTACTACTTCTTGGAAAATAGTTAAATTAGATATGTGAGGAATATTTTCCTCTACATCAATAGCTTTATCTTTATCAAGCTCCTTGACTTGAGCTATATTGGATGACTAACCAATAATCATCCCAAATTTATGTGCCATATCTCTCACTGTATCAAAAGTTTCTTGTTTGAATTTCTCTATACTGTCCTTTTCTCTAGCCATAAGAATGGTAACTCTTTGCTTTACTCTAAAATTATTTGTGTACATTTCCAATAAAGTAGCCTTATCATCCTCAGATAAAGATCCAATCTCATTTAAAGCAATGGTTTTAATCTTGTCTTCAACTTTAACTGCTTCATGTATTCTTTTCACTAGGGCTTTCCATAAAACATTAGTTACACTCTTCTTTATATTGTCCATGTTTGCATCCAAAATGATCTTATACTAAATAATGACATCTATAATAGTTTTCTTATCTTCTTCATCAAATTCATCATGCAATTTGGTAGTGGCTTCTAATAAGCCATCATGTTCTAACAAATTGTTAACCAAAGATTCCAATTTTATAGGTGAATGAGCTCTTACTAGAGGAGTCTTGGACTTCTTCTTCTCAAGCTTTGATGTGCCTTCATCTATTTTCTTCTCCTCTTTCTTGTTAGGCTTCTTGTGCACATGTATTGTAAAAGATTATTTCTCCTTTTCTATCTCCTCTTCTTCAAAGGTATCTACAATATTGACCTTAGCTTTCTTGAATTCAGTGCTAGCCTCTTGTGAGGCACCTTCACTGCTGGTGGAGACACTGCTTCTTCTATTTATTTTCAACTATTCTTCTTCTTATAAACCAAGTTCAATTTCCTCTTCCACAACATCACTTAAATTTCATCCTCTAGATGCTTTCTATTTCTTTCTTCTTCTGGAGGTAGCAAGAAGTGCTACCAGAGGTACATTTTTCCTCTTTGAGGTTTGGGTGTTGGGTCCAAAGGGTGCAATCACATCAACTATTGCTGGAGCATTGGGATCCACCTTATGCCCTTTAACGACAGTTTTGGCAATAGGTTTTGGCAATGTAGAGGCAAGGGTGGAAGGTGATCTTCCTAATCTACATGGTCTAGAGGACTCACCAGCTGCTTTAGCTTTCCTTTCTACTGTAACTTCCCTTAATCTGTCAACATCATATTTTGAAAGGTTGTGCATACCAAAGTAGTGTTCAACTTGTTTGTTCGCCCTTTTGGTTCTAGCAGATTCTAAGGTTTCCAAGTATACTTCAATTGATTTCTCCTCATATGTGCCATGTCTAAGCATGGAGGAGTCCTTAGGAATTTTCAACAATATTTCAATGTATCTCTCAGCCTCATTTTCAACAATCTCATATCCCAGAGGCTCAATCCATATTGTTCTAAGTTCAACTGCCTCTATTATGCATTCATTAGTGGATACCATAAAGGTTATGTCATTTGCATATTTATCACTAAACTTTTAGTAATTCTTTCTCTTTCATACATGTTCCTTTGGAATATTATGAAAAATGTAGTCAATGCATCAACTTGTGCATTATAATATTTGATGTTGTGTAAATAATAAAAAATTTAGTGTGCTACCAATTTGTGTCTATCCCACACAATGTTTTTACTTTTGGGTAGCTCTCTCAGAAAGTAGAAAAGAAAGAAAACAATCAATGTTCCAAACTTGAAAGCATACATCTTTGTTTTGGTTTGATGCAATTTCTCTAGAAGTTATTATCAGAGCAACTCACACAAATCATAGTCTTTCCAATTTACTACAATATCATGAGCAACATATATTGCAATTGTAGATACCAAGTTCTCTCTATTTTGGAAGTATATTTTGTGGCCAATCATGATAGAAGCATATTTCACTATAGGATTGGTTATTGGTTTGGTTGTTAAAGCTCTCCTGTCAAATGTGGCACCAGTTAGCTGCATAACCACATCATTCTTCATTGATTTTAACATTGGTACGGGTCTAGTATCACATAACCTAGTCATTGCCTTAATTACATCCTTAGAGATTAATCCAAGCATATTATTCCACATGAATTTGTCACACATTTTGCTTAGGGATATCCTCACATACTTTGCATCCAAATCATTGCTAAAGTTAGGAGACCAGTTCCAAATGTCTAATTTCTTTTGCATTAGGTTTGCATACTTTGGTTTTACCAGAAAGTCATCTCTAGTCAACTCATTGGACCATTGATTCTTAATTACTTCATGATCATACTCTTCCAATTTACTTCGTATATAGATTCTTGTGTCCTCAATGGGAAAAACCTTAATTGGGATCTTTGAGAATGCACCATTGAGGTCATTGTCGAAAACTTTCCATGAACATCTCTTAAAATTAGGTCTATGTATTTCAGAGATCTCAACTACTATTGGTGTAGCCATTTTTCCCTCAATTCTACCTTCAAATGCTTGTAAAATTACTTCTAATACAAACCCACAAAGCACAAATAGCTGTAAATACCTTTTTTGTGCTCAATGAGAACTAGGGTTTGAACTAATTCACTTTGAATCACCTTCAATCATTTCTCAATTCACTCTTCTCTCTTTCAAATGTGCAAAAGTGATATAAAATTACTAAGGATTTCACTTTATACATTACCGATCTACCCTAATTTCCCATTTAATGCTCCAAATTCCCAAAAAAGTGGTAAACACTTCATTAAAACACTGTAAACCCTAAAATTCTCCACAATTCTTTAGAGTTGCATATTTTCTATCAGTTTCTTTTACAGAAGCTTAAGCATACCAATTTACATAATATATCTTCATGTCATTGCTTGACACCTCATATTTCTAGGGGGTTGTTAGATTTTTCTGTTCTTGTTCCCCCTAAGCCTTGAGATTGGCTTAGTTTTTAGAAGAATTATTTGCACTAGATGGAGGTATAGATGCATTTGATTCATCCTTGTTCTAATTAGGTTCCTCTTTTATTCTTCTAGATACTCTCCATTTCCTTCTTAACTTCAATAGGATCAACTTTCTTCATTGGTTTATTCCTCTGTTCCAAATTAGTCTGCCTTCCATTCTTGCTTCTGCAAAATCTTGAAATGTGTTTAGATTTGTTGCAATTGTAGCATAAAACATTTTTCTGACAAAACTAACTTTTATTCATTATTGATCTATAATGGTTAGCCTTATTTCCAAATACATTGCATGTATAATAGTTGCCATTGAAAGAATGAATCATTCTACCAGTGTTCATGTATAACAGTAGCCTTATGTTCAAATTTCTTGCATGCAAAACATTGTCTAGAAATAGATCTGTTGATGGGTGTTTAGCACTTCTCAACATAGGCAATGCATAGGTGCGTCACCTCTCTTGAAAGAAAAATTTTCTACAAGTAAATTGCAGAAAACTATCCCAAGGTTTCAGATGTCAAGTCATGAAAATGCTTGGAATATCTCAGTTGGTTGATGTGTTTTGTTTGTAATCACAAGGCGGTCTTACGTATGAGTTACAAAACATGGGAAGTTGGGTCTGCAAATGGAGTTTCAAAGTGTTGTAAGTGAATGAACAGTGGTTGCCCACTAAAAACAAGTTGATACCCACCAAGTTCATCCTATTTAGCTTCATGGTGATGCTTGAGATCCTAATCAACCAAGGACTAAAAGAAATAGTAAAAGGGAAAGGGTAAGAGAAGTTTTCCTAAATCTAAGTTATGAATGAACAGTAACAATGGAGGGTGCTACAGTAGATAGACTTCCTCAAAATGGATTTTTCTTGACCAAGAAAGATCTACAGCTACACAAAATCAATGCAATCTTCTAAGGACTGTAGATTTCAAGATTGTGCATTCACCTCATGAACATACAATTGAACTAGGTTGCAACAAATAAATTAGCTCAGACTAGCTTTACAAAGTGATTCATCATCAACAAACCACAAAAAGCATGAGCTGGAAGTGCATCAAATACTATAACAACTAGCACCATTAAAGTCATCCAAAAAACTACAAGCTAAAACTAACATGGAAGTAGAACCATGCATGCAAGATGAGAAAACTCAAAGAGAACATCCATAAAATCATGCAATGTTGTCTTTTATTGCTACAAATTCCTTTTGCACCAATTCTCCAACCCTTTACAAATGAGGGGCAAGCCCTTATTTATAGTTTTCCAAAGCCCAAATGAATGGCTAGGATTAATTCACAATGTGTGGCTTAGATTTTCTGTACATTAGGGTTTCACCTACCCCCTGTTATATAGAAATTTAAACTACATGATATTTCACATCCCTATTTTGTCTTGTGGTGACTTGGCATTGTAGAAATTTTTTCCTCTAGCTAATTGCCCCTTTTGTTGTAGTTGAAACTATTTAAAGGTTTCCTTTTGCTTGATGTGTTTGCAACATTCTTCAGTCAATCAAACAAGCCTCGTTTGAAAATTTGCATAATGGTGGAATAGATTGGTTGCCCTTCTTAGATCTTGTAGGAGAGCCTTTGATGGATCCTGATCATCTGAAAAGGAATAAAACAACTTCCTTTTTTCTGACTTTAGCAGACATCCATTTGTGTTCTTGACATTGTCTCTCTTTGGCATGTTGTCATTTGTTTTTCAGTCATCCTCGATGAGTTTTAAGTGCATCACTTGTGAATTAAGGTCTTCCCTTCGGTTCAGCCCTACAGGGGAACTGTAGCCATTGTTTCTTTTGAAAGCTTGGTAGGTAGTATGCAACTCCTTTTTATCCTTTATTTTGGTGAACAACCCTCTAATTTCATGTCACTGACTTCCTTGACGCAAATTTTCTGAGTCTTTATGGAAATCAGTCCTCCTTTGGCATATATTGATGAACAAGCAGATTCTTTACTTTAGTATCCTCAGACCTCCATTTGCATCCTTTGTATGTGAACCTTTTTGTCATAGCATCCTCTATCTTCACTCTGTTTAGAAGGTCTTCATATGATGATCATCTACATGTTAGTCGCATTGGAAAGCTTTGATTCATCCAACCCTCATCATATGACTAGGCCTACATGTAGAACATGAAAGTTAAGATAAACCTTTCAAAACCCCATCACAGATGCTTATCATATTTTATAAAGTTCTTATATATCATGGAGCAACCTACACATCATTGTTAAGTTTCTAAATTCATAATATGATGCTTAGCACCTAGGAGGATACAATCATAATCAAAATCCCAATTATTTAACCTCATAATTTGTTCATGAAACCATCCCTCCTTTAACGGGAATCACCTTTCACCCCTAGGTCTTCATAAAATTGCAGTCTCCATGAGAATCATTCAAAAAAATTCTCCAATTAATCATTGAAAACCTAAACTCATTGGCATCCTTAGAGTATCCTAGTCTCTTTGCACAATTGCATCCCAACGCCACCTCAAGTATGAGTTTATTGTTTGGTAGTTTTGGTCGGTCATCTAGAAGTGTGGGTTTGATTTTACTTTTCCCTTACTAGGCAGCTTACATTCACGTTCCAGATAATACTACTGTTGTTGGTACATCGTGCTTCACTAAGACACCACAAATACGGAACGAGATTGAAGTGACCACTCTGCATCCCCCTTGATTACTAAGATTCATCGTGACCTTTGCACATTCTAGGATTCTTCATTGTGATTTATCAAATTTCCAGGTCACAAGAATAATATAACCATTATCACAACACCATCATCACTTATAATGGCAGACTTAAATAGGTGATGTCCCTGAAGAGAGCACATGGGCAGCGGTCACTTGAATGGCTTTATGACTTGTAGATTTAGTATGGGGGTGTATGCTGCTGAGGTAAGAATGTTTTGCAACAGAGCCCAATACTAATGGGCGCCTACATTTTGGTCTCCCACCACCCCCAAGAGCCAATCACTAGGGTGGGATTTATTAGTTCTTGAAGCTCTTGATCAAACGAAGCTTCACAGTTGTCACGTTACTATTTTAAACCTATCTCAGAAAGCTTCGTGGGTGAAAGATAGGAGGGGGGTCGTCATGGGGAAAGTTGCTGCAGTGAGGGTGAAAATGGACAGATTAGGAGGTGGTGGCCCCCACACCATAAGAAGTCATAATGAAGAATGCATGACAAAGGAAATTGTGGGTTTCACATGTTGAAGTTCCAAGGGGATAGGTATGTGGAAAGACGTCTTAGGAGGGCCAAGGCGAGGAAAGGCAAGGGACAGGTGGAAACCCGCATGCGGGTTTTGACAGCCGCCAACGCCAACTTAAATATCATCATTTGAAATGTTTAAACTTGGGCAAGTGCATGACCGTTGTGGATGACGAAGTAGCGAACGAATTTATGAAGAACCATCCTAATAATACCATTAATATTTTTGTTCAGGAACGACCAAGTGAGTGACAACCATGGCACAACGTATGAGTGAATGCGGGTGAATCGTGCACTGCGTATGAATTTAATTTTGTGGCGATGAGATAGTGAATGACAATCACCATGGGGATGCTCGCAAAAGGATGATGGTGTTGATGAGTTACAAGCCCACGAAGCGAGGGGGTAGTGAAGATTCGTCGTTACAAAATGACATCGTGGGGGAGGCCTTCCGCAGGCGGCAACCAACAAGGGTGGACCCACTGACGAGCTCCACTTTAAGAATTCATTGCAACCTTAGGGTCTACTCTGAGGAAAAGGAATATGTGGGGTCCATGTTGAGGGGTGATGTGAGAGCTCAAGCATTAGAGAATGATGGTTGAGCGAAAGCAAGCCATGCACAAAGACTCGTGATCATTTTGGACTTGGACGATTTCAAAATGTGTCAGGTCCAACTTTGGCAATGGAAATTATGGGACAGAAACACAACCAGTGGGCCCACCATGCGAGTAGAAGTCAAGGGCCGGTCACTACAAAAGTGGTGAAATGAGGACGAAGACCCGCATAGGGTGACCCACTGTTGTGGGTCCGTGGACCATGAAGGATGCAGTGGCGAAAACGGGTGTGGGGTCCACACGTTGGTCAAATGTCGGGACTCGGCTACAAGCGAATGGCTGAATGCAATGGCAAATGGAAAAAGGAGACCCGTGAATGCGAGTCCGTGAAGGTTAATGGAGGTCGGACGAAAAGCAAAGGAAAGTCTGCAGGACCTAGCCCGCAAAGGCAAATGACTTGGTGAAATTTAGGTAGGTGAACCTAGCCAAGGTGAATTTGATTGTTTTATAGCTCGTGACCAACTTGGGCTTGGAAACAGGGGTGCACAAAGCGGGATGATGCAAAAATGACCTATTAGGAGCAAAAAGAGGGGGGTCCCTGCCTACGGTAGGGCATGTGCGTGAAACATGCACAAAAAATGGTGACCCGCTGGGGAAATGCTCTAGAGCATTTCGATGACAAACTCAAATCACGAACCCAAAATCTTTGGTTCTGACCTTCACAGTAGGTAAAACAATCTAGATGCTTGACCAAAGGATCAAAACCACCAATCAACCAACCTTTAGTATGCTAAGAATCCAAGTGTGTGCATATGCATTAATTACCATCCTTCATTTGCTATAGGAACCTAAGCTTCGTCAAGTTAAGCTACATAGTTTATTCTAACTCCAAAAGCATCTGGGATATTGCCTCATTTCTAGTCAGGCATCTATATCCCTGATGAGGTTGTCATTGTGATTCTCCCAAACATTTCTCTACTGTCAGTCAGGTGTCCATAGCCCCAGTAGAGTTGCTCAGATCCCACTAAAAAGTTCAATTTCAATATCTTCCTTTTGATTTTGATTGTTTTCATTTCTTTCTTTTTCTTTTCTTTTTTTTTTCTTTTGATTTTTCTTTTCAATTCTTTTCATTTCAACCCACAAGTGATGCTCGCGTTCAAAGTTGAGAATCACAATTGTGCTAAAGCAGAATTTTAGATTTTTCACTTAACTAGACTTCACAAAAGGACCTACAATGACCGTCAAATTCTTAATGTGTGTAAGAGATATAATATTTCAGAATACATCAAAGTTAGACCAAACTAATGACCTATCCTCTTCAGTCCAAACATCCAGATCACTTGAAACTAACAGAAGACCCTCACCATCCACTCTGAAAAAATTGATTAGAGTTTGATGAAGAAATACATAGAACAACCCCAGACAATAAGGTGATGGTTGTTGTGTGCACAAATGTACCCAACTAGAAGCAAAGGGACCCCAAATGAAGCAACAAAAAAGCGACAACAAAATGACAGCACAACGAAAGTGAACGAAAAGAAAACACCTAAACTAACCAAAGCAAGAAAGTGAAAGCAAACAGAAGGGAAAATACTCTAAAGCAAACCTAACCTGCAACGAACCAACTACTCTAACGAAAGCAGGAAAGCAGGAGTATACAAGAACCTGAGGTATGTACACGAAACCTACACTACTCAAAACAATCTATGTACAAGATATTTATAAAGCACTATGTTCAGGCAAGGCAAATTGACATTCACACCTGTTAGATTTTGTAGTGCATGCACAAGTAGAAGGGAAATCATTATAGTTCTAAGCCATGCAAATTTATCCTTATATTAAAAAAAAAAAAAAGTTCATCATTGCAACATTCAAATTCAATAGCACGCCTAGAAAGAATTAGCAATTGAGGCAATTCATTAAAACCATGGTTAATCCATAAACAAGTCTGTCTCCCCTCGTTCCCATAATCAAAACAATAAATACAGTTATAAGCATTCATAGGAGTAAGGAAAGATAAAACTTGAATGTCGTCTAGCAGAGGTGGAAGCGTAGGATAGTCGAGAGCGAGTACTACATCGTTGGTCATTGTGTTGGCAACCTCGAGTGGAAGCGCTGGATGGTGCAACATCCTTGATCTCAAGTTTGCATAAGGCTGGAAGGACAGGGAAACAAGTACCTCTTCCAAGCCACCTACGGGACTCGTAGCTTGGGTTGGTTGTTCTTCGAGGAAGTACACTTCATCTCTTAGTTCCTCTGCTATTTCGATGTCTTTCATAGTACATGGCTCCACTTGATTGTTGTCTTCACGAGGCAACATGCCATCCCATCTCCTTCCCCAGGTGTTGACCTTAATTTTATAATGTTTAATGTCATAGGAAGATGACATGCACAAATTTTTCCTATTGTAGCTCTCTGAATGTGAAGGAGGATCAACAATGGTCAACGTGTCAGGACTCCTAATTGCATCCTGTAGTTGGCCATGTGTACCATACTTGTTGGCAACCATCAAAACACCCTTGCCTTTGTCTTCTTCTTTTTGCATTTCATATATCTCATCATGATGTTCACCCATTTCCTCTTGTTCACTATCATTGTAGATGGAGGAGTTCCTCTCCCAATCTAGAGACTAATGTTTCTTCGTTCGGAGGTTCAGGTAGTATATCTTCTTCAACATCGTCTTCTGTAATGTATTCCTCCTCGGTGTTTCTATGCCTTTGTGGCACAATTGCAAGCAAGAAGAAAGCGGCAAGGGACACTGGCCCATCAAGAGGATCTATATATGACGAGTGATCTGCCTCTGCAAGTCCTCCATAAAGCCTATCATCCATTACATTCAAATGCTCTACAAGAGGGAAAGACTCTTGATGGTCTATGGACAACATTCCCATATGTTTTGGTTCATTGTTAGGAGGTTCAAAATGTCATGGTTCTTCTTCCATTTCTATCCCAACACCTTCTTGGGGGATACTTTTAGTTAAGTCATCACTTGGTTCATGTTCTCGAACCTCTGCTTTGATCTTGGCAGCAACTAGGGGAGGCTAGGCACTTGGTTGCTCCACTTGTTCTCTAACTTGTTTGACAACCTCTTGGAATAGCTGACACATGAACTTTGAATGTGGCAAGTCATGGAGCCTATACCATCCTAGTAACAACACTTCCAATTCCACTCAGTATCTTAGCTTTGACCAGTCCCTTGTGAGTCTCGAAACAAGTTCATTATATCTTTCCACCGTCGAGTCTTCATCGTCAGTTGAGAAAGAAGTTTGATGTTGGACAACCATGACATGTGGTTGTTCCCATTCCTCAAAATCTTCATTTTCAAATACTTTATTGTTGTCATTTATGAAGGAAAGGTCCTCTAATCTTATCTCACTTAGGCTCTCACCATCACCTCTTGCTTCTCCAAGGCTTCCAACCTCTTCTTCCTTCTGTTCTTCAACATTTTCATTCGCTATCCTAGCATGTGCTATTGCAAACTCTATCAATTCATCTTCAACTGCTGATGGTTCCTCTTCTTGAGCGGAAGACTACTCTTTACTAATGGAGAAAAGGATTTCTGATTTCCTTCTAAGTGAATTTTCACCGAAGCTTCTTGTTGTCCCAAGGAGATTAGCTTATTCCCCTTGACCTCCAGCCTCTATTCCTGTTGTCCCAACACTAACTTGTGTCAAATTTCTCAATTCAACTTCAATGTGTTGTCCTCCAAATGTTGAAAGCTCTCCCACTTCATGGGATGACTTCTCTTCATTGGGAGTTGGTTGTTTTGACTTGTTAAAACTACCCTTGACTTGGGTGATGATGTTTGCACATGAAGAACAAGTGAATTCTGAGTGGGGTGCATTGTGAAATCTGCACCAACTAGACATCAACACCTCCTCCAATCTTAATCCTCTCTTGTTGCTCAAGTTTTCTTGGATCAACTCCTTGAATTCCTTGGTTGCCATGTCAATCAATTCCTTTTTTGGGTTCGACAAAGCCAAGGGTTGGAATATTTCCCAAAAGGGAATTTCTCCTTGCAAGACTCTTACAATTTTGTCCAAGAATGTTAGGCAACCCAATTCATTGTATCTATGAGTGCCATGAATTCTGCATTTTTCTGCTAATGCAAATTACTGCAATGGTCTCCTCAATCTTCTATTCAAATCTGCATGTAGCTGAGTGGTGTTGACTTGTAAATGCTGCTCCATTTCAACTCAACTCTTGCTTTTTTTTGGCTTGTCTTCAAATTTTTTGATTTTTAAATTCTATCATATAAAGAGATCTCCTTATCTCAGATTTTTACTTGAAGGTTCCTGTCAACTTCCAACTTTCAGCTTTGTAGCCTCAAGCACAGCCATACCCTCCTTCTAGCACTATTTTTGTTCATGGGTGTTTTTGCACCTTCTCAACATAGGCAGTGCACAAGTGCACTACCTCTCTTGAAAGGTAGAAATCTGAAAACAAGTTACAAATCTCTACCCCAAAGTTTCAGATGTCAGGTCATGAAAATGCTTGGAATATCTCAGTTGGTTGATGTGTTTTGTTGGTAATCACAAGGCGGTCTTACGTATGAGTTACAAAGCATGGGAAGTTGGGTCTGCAAATGGAGTTTCAAAGTGTTGTAAGTGAATGAACAGTGGTTTCCCACTCAAAACAAGTTGAAACCCACCAAGTTCATCTAATTTAGCTTCATGGTGATGCTTGAAATCCTACTCTAACCAAGGACTAAAAGAAATAGCAAAGGGAAAGGGTAAGAGAAGTTGTTCTAAATCTAAGCTATGAATGAACAGTAACAATGGAGGGTGCTACAGTAGACAGACTTCCACAAACTGGATTTTGCTTGACCAAGAAAGATCTACATCTACACAAAATCAGTGCAATCTTCTAAGGACTGCAAATTTTTAGATTGTGCATTCACCTTATGAACATACAATTGAACTAGGTTGCAGAAAATAAATTAGCTCAGACTAGCTTTACAAAGTGATTCATCATCAACAAACCACAAAAAGCATGAGTTGGAAGTGCATCAAATACTATAACAGCCAACACCATTAAAGTCATCCAAGAAAATACAAGCTAAAACTAACATGGAAGTAGAACCATGCATGCAAGATGAGAAAACTCAAAGAGAACATACATAAAATCATGCAATGTTGTCTTTTATTGCTGCAAATTCCTTTTGCACCAATTCTCCAACCCTTTACAAATGAGGGGTAAGCCCCTATTTATAGTTTTCCAAAGCCCAAATGAATGGCTAGGATTAATTCACAATGTGTGGCTCAAATTTACTTTACATTAGGGTTTCACCTACCCCCCATTATATAGCAATTTAAAATACATGATTTGTCTCATCCCTATTTTGTCTTGTAGTGACTTGGCATTGTAGCAAATTTGTCCTCTAGCTAATTGCCCCTTTTGCTATAGCTAAAACTATTTAAAGGTTACCTTTTGCTTGATGTGTTCGCAACATTCTTTAGTCAATCAAATGATCCTCGTTTGCAAATTTACATCATGATGGAATAGATTGGCTGCACTTCTTAGATCTTGGAGGAGAGCCTTTGACGAATCCTGATCGTCTGAAAAGGAATAAAATAACTTCCTCTTTTCTGACTTTAGCGGACAACCATTTGTGTTCTTGACATTGTCTCTCTTTGGCATGTTGTCATCTATTTGTTAGTCATCCTCGATGAGTTTTAAGTGCATCACTTGTGAATTAAGGTCTTCCCTTTGGCTCGGCCCTGCAAGTGACTTGTGGCGATTGTTTCTTTTGCAAGCTTGGTAGGTAGTATGTAGCTGCTTTTTATCCCTGATTTTGGCAAACAACCCTCTAATTTTGTGTCACTAACTTCCTTGATGCAAGTTGTCTCAGTCCTTGTGGAAATCAGTCCTCCTTTGGCATATATTCATGAACAAGTAGATTCTTTACTTTAGTATCCTCATACCTCCATTTGCATCCTTTGTATGTGAACCTTTATGTCATAGTATCCTCTATCTTCACTCTATTTAGCATGTCTTCATATTATGATCATCCGCATGTTAGTCGCATTGACAAGCTTTGATTCATCCAACCCTCATCATATGACTAGGCCTATATGTAGGAGAACATGAAAGTTAAGATAAAGCTTTCAAAACCCCATCACATATGCTTATCATATTTTATAAAGTTCTTATATATTATGGATCAACCTGCACATCATTGTTAAGTTTCTAAATTCATAATATGATTCTTAGCACCTAGGAGGATACAATCATAATCAAAATCCCAATTATTTAACTCCATAATTTGTTCATGAAACCATCCCTCCTTTAACGGGAATCACCTTTCACCCCTAGGTCTTCATAAAATTGCAATCTCCATGAGAATCATTCAAAAAAATTCTCCAATTAATCATTGAAAACCCAAACTCATTGGCATCCTCATAGTATCCTAGTATCTTTGCACAATTTCATCCCAACGCCACCTCAGGTATGAGTTTATTGTTTGGTAGTTTTGGTCGGTCATCTAGAAGTGTGGGTTTGATTTTACTTTTCCCTTACTAGGCAGCTTACATTCACATTCCAGATAATACTACTGTTGTTGGTATACCATGCTTGGCTAAGACACCACAAATACAGAACGAGATTGAAGTGACCACTCTGCATCCCCCTTGATTACTAAGATACATTGTGACCTTTGCACGTTCTAGGATTCTTCATTGCCATTTATCAATTTGCTAGGTCACAAGAAAAATTTAGTCGTTATCACCACACAATCATTGCTTGTAATGGCAGATTTAAATAGGCGATGTCCCTGAAGAGAGCACATGAGCAGCGATCACTTGAATGGCTTTATGACTTGTAGATTTAGTATGGGGATGTATTTCGTCAAGGTAAGAATTTTTTGCAATAGAGACCCATACTAATGGGAACCTGCATTTTGGTCTCCCACCACACCCGAGAGTTGATCACCAGGGTGGGATTTATTAGTTCTTTAAGCTGTTGATCAAATGAAGCTTCGCAGTTGTCACGTTACTATTTGAAACCTATCTCAGAAAGCTTCATGGGTGAAAGATAGCAGGGGGCATCATGGGGAAAGCCACTGCAGTGAGGCTGAAAATAGACGAACTAGGAGGTGGCGGCCCCTGCACCATCAAAAGTTGTTCTAAAGAATGCATGATAGAGGCAATTGCAAGTTTCGCATGTCAAAATTCTCTGGGGATAGGTATGCGGAAAGACATCTCAGGAGGGCCAAGGCGAGGAATGACAAGGGACAGGTGAAAACCCGCATGAGGTTTCCGACAGCCACTGACACCAACTTAAATATCATCATTTAAAATGTTGAAAAGGGAAAGTGCATGATCGTTGTGGATAGAAAAGTAGCCCATGGCTTTATGAAGAACCATCCTAATAATGTCGTTAAGATTTTCGTTCGGGAACGACCAAGTGAGTGACGGCCATGGCGCAACATATGAGTGAATATAGGTGAATCATGCACTGCATATGAATTCCATTTTACGACGATGAGATAGTGAACAACAACCAATGGGGAGGCCTGCAAAAGGATGATGATGTTGGTGAGTTATAGGCCCGTGAAGCGAGGGGGTAGTGAAGATTCATCATTATGAAATGACGTCATGGAGGCAGCCTTCCGTAGGTGGCGGACCTGTCGACGAGCTCCACTTTAATAATTCACCATGACCTTAGGGTCTACTCTGAGGAAAAGGAATAAGCGGGGTCCACATGGATGGGTGATGTGAGAGCTTAGGTGTTAGAGAACGGTGGTCGAGCGAAAGCAAGCCATGTGCAAAGACCCACGATCATTTTGGACTTGGATGATTTTGAAACGTGTCAGGTCCAAATTTGGCAATGGAAATGATGGGACAAAAACACCAAAAATGGGCCCATCATGTGGGCAAAAGTCAAGGGTTGTCTGCTATAAAAGTGATGAAACAGGGACGAAGACCCGCATAGGGCGACCCGTTGTTGTGATTCCACGGAGCATGAAGGACGCGGTGGCAAAAATGGGTGCGGGGTCCTCATGTCGGTCGAACGTCAGGACTCAGCTACAAGCGAACGGAAGAATGCAATGGTGAAAGACAAAAGGAGATCCATGAACACAGTCTGCGAGGGTTAACGGATGCCGAACGAAAGGAAAAGGGAAGCCTACAGGACCCAACCCGCAAAGGCAAATGACTTGGTGAAATTTAGGTAGGCAAACCCAGCCAAGGGTAATTTGATTTTTTTATAGCTCATGACCAACTTGAGCTTGGAAACAATGGTGTGCAAAGCAAGATGATGAAAAAATGACCCATCAAGAGCAAAAAGAGGGGGGTCCTTGCCTATGGTGGGGCCTGTGTGCAAAACATGCACAATAGGATCCAACATTTTGATTCCTTCTAATTCTACATTCTATGCCTTATGTCCAAATTTATTGCATGAAAAACAAATACCATTGAAAGATGGGTACCTTTGAGCATTTGGTTGTCTGATAGGATACTAGTAGAATTTGGCAAATAAATGACTAGGTGAGTAAAAAATTTAGTCACAACTAAAAATGACTAAATTCTACTAATTTTTTGCAAATCAACTATAAATGAGTAAATAAATGACTAATTTGGTTGTTGACTAAAAAATTATTTAGTCACAAAAACAAAAATGACTAAATAGTTAGTCACCAAATACAAATTAGTCAAAATTAAAAAAAACATTTTGGCCAATTATTGGTGCGATGTATTGCGCACATTGATGTATTGGTGCTTATTTGTGTTTATTCACGTTCATTGCAAAAATATTCCTCGCTTCATTCACTAGTTGCAGGTTAGCCTGGCACTAAGGCATTTTGATCAATTATAGAAGCTACTTGCATGGGTGATAAAGATTCAGAGAGGACCTGGAGACTTCTGATAAGGCGGGCAAGGGTAAAGAATTCAAAGTTTCCTGCAAATAATTTGAAGTCAGTGAGGCCCTCTGCAGTGAAGTCAGATTTGGGGATGCCCTCTGCAATGAATTCAGAGGTAATTTGAAACCCTCATTACATTAAACACAAAATTTATAGCTTTATGATTGGAAACTTACAATAGCTACAATCTACTACTCTTAATAATGTTCTTTTACAATCTTTCCATTGTTCTGCTTCATAATGTGTTCGAGCTAAATATAATAAAATTTGGGTGTCAGTGCCAAAATAGAATTTCCTCAAACGATTTTGATACATTTTCACGGCAAGCACAAACTATTATTATGCAAAGTAAACATGTGCTAGATTTACCTAGACATTAGGAATCTGAACAAATATGTTTCCTGATGCAAGTTCTTGTACCTATGTAAAAATTTCCTTTGCAATATCAAATTGACCCCTTTCAGCTAGCACAATGGCTGCCCCATTTACAACATAAACATGTCATGGTCTTTGTGCCAACACTTTACAATACAATTCTCTAGCCTTCTCAAGATGTTGTGCCTCCACCTTTGGATCCCTCCTCTCATTGCGAAAAGCTACAAAATAATTCCAATTTCCAAGTGAAATGTCAATATAAGAATTTTTTTCATCTGATTCACTTTGTGAAACTTTAATTTTTTCTTTTTCTTTAAGTCAGTCATCTATTTTCATTTCCATTTTTCCAAGCATAGATAAAGAATTTGATGAGTTTTTATCCACTTTAAGTGCATCCCCAATCAATCCTTGGCTTAGTTGGATCTCATTCCAAGCTTGAGCCATGGTTGTAAGATGTAGATATGCATCCACATAATCAGGAAAATTGAACAATATTAGCCTGTATAAAAGATTTTCTTTTTCAGTATCATGTAGCTGTTCAAACAACCTAGCAAGGTTAAATAGTGTTGTGACTTTATCCCATGGTAACTCAAGTGAAACACCACCTTCTTCTAGTCAATAGAAGAATTTCATATCCTTAAAGAGCATAGGAAAAACTATAGAATTGGCACTGGGGCTTTTATTTATGAATTCAACCGAAATTCCATTTCCTAATGCCTCCATAAAAGTTTGTTGAGCCAACTCTAGTTCATCACATTCAAAAGAGACTACTATCTTAAGAGAATCTAAGGCTACACTAGGGTCTGACGATATTAATAACTCACCCATTTGGATAAATGCATGGGCATCACGTGGATCTATGCGAGTTACCTTTCTTAATTTCCAAAGCCTTCTCTGCCTACCGTTGTTGAGCATATATATGTCCTACAACTTTTAAGCTCCCACAGTTCTCAAGGTGGACCTCTAGAACCTTTTCAAAATTTGAGAGAGAACTCTTAAGATCTCCCAGCTTCAATTGAACCTGTCCACAAAATCATGTGGCGTCTAGATTTCCTTGACTGATGCCATGTATTAATGGCCAATGGTGTCATAATCACCTTTACTATGATAAGATCGTGCAAGATTATAATATGAATGAGATTTCATGAGAGGGTGGTCAGTTGAAACAAGAGATGTCTCGGTCAACTGTTCCACAAGAAAATGTTGCCCTGCAGTGAAGAAAAAATGGTTTGCTAAATGATTCAATGCCATTGCATAGTATGGGTATAATTTAAAGGTTCTACACATCTTTTCCATTCCTTCATGAAGACTACCTTTTTCAATAACTATGAGAACCCTACAAGTAAAAAATGCACAAAACTGACCATAGAGATTTATGTAGAGGTAAAACATCATTTCTTAATGCCTCCATAAAATTTTGTTGAGCCAACTCTAGTTCATCATGCTCAAAATGAAGAACCTCACTGTTGTTTAACAATTGAATGGGTACTTCTTCTCTACTTTTCTTCACAAGAGACTTTGGCGTCTTAAGAGAATTTAAGGTTGCACTGTGGTATGACGATATTAATAACTCACCCATCTTGATAAATGCATGGGTATCATGTGGATCTATGCGAGTTTCCTTTCTTGCCTTCTCTCCCTGCCCTTGCTGAGCATATATATGTGTATAGGAGTGAATTTGCACCCCTTACACAAATTCCCCTTTTAAACATCCTCACCTTAGAAAATCAAATCCAAAGGTGAAAATCCACATCACCCAATTGCCTTCCTTCCACTTGGCATCTGTCTGTTGTGTTGGTGAGATAATTTTTGTCAGGGATGCACGCACGGTGTGTTTTCATCCTTGACAGATTCTTGCGTTTGAAGTTGGCAGAGGCATTACACATTCGATTGTGGTAGATTTGTAATGTCCCTCTTCGACCAAACAACCTTGAAAATGGTAGATTCTTCCCTCTTCTCCTTCAAATTCATCCCTTCTCATTTCATTTCATCTCTTCACAATCTCATTTCATTCTCTTAGTATTTTCCAGCATTCTCTTCACTCCCAAGTAGCACTTCAACACTCCATTGCAGCAACAACACTCCATCAACTCCACATAGCAAGTGTGAAGAAAACCATAACAGCGTGGGCTTGGAGTCTTGCGAGACCTCCCTTCATCATAGTTGTAGTTGTAGTGACCTTTCCAAGTCCATAATCTCCTCCATTGACTAGTGAGATTTTGGGTGGAGGTGGTAATGTTTCACTCCTCTCCTTTGTGATTTGGTTGAGTATCACTTTATTATTTTGTAGTGTTTATCGCAAATTCTACTTTCTTTATCTCTTTATCACATATTTCTATCTCGTTGCTATCTAGTTGTCCGTGGAGGTGGAAACACTAAAATGGGGGTCTGACTGAGGCAGACCCCTATACAGCCCCAACAATTTTCCCCTTCTTGTTGTGTGTAGGTGAAAGTATGCGTGGAGCTAGCTGGTGAATAGACACTTTTGTGAGATTATCTTCATCACCCTAGTTCTCATTTACTTGTTTTATCACTTTAATCTCCATTTCCTATACTTTCTCATTCTGTTTTTACCATCTAGATTAGTCAGCTAGGTTGTTAGTTAGTTTTTAGGAAGTTTGTATTGTTTTCACACTATTTTCTGACTGTATAGATGCCAGTGCACCATGCTTTAGTCCCAGACCTATGCTACGATCCTCAGACAAAGAGCCATCTGAGGCACTATACGAACTCCAAAAACCAGCTCGCCTAGCCCAAACCTAAGTTCGAGATCTACAGAGTGATTGAAGTACATTATAGTCCTCATCATTCTCAATTCTTGTCATAAAACACCTTTTAGAGTGAGGCAAGTTAGGGCATCCCTCTGCTCTTGACTCTCCATGACCTGGAGCCTTAACATGGTTGGCCCCCCTCTCTTATATTTTTGGTGAGCTCAATGTGAACCATTTTGATTTCTTTTGGCAGTACTGAAGGGACCTTTCCTCGCATTCTAGGAGCGTTGTAGGTGCGAGTGTTGTGTGGCATTTTTTCCTTACAACTCTACCTACGACCCCTAGTAGGCGTAGTTGGAAGGTTTCATAGGTTCTGTGAAATAAAGCCTTAACTGGGTCACTGTTCTATTTCGAGCCTTGGAGATATTTTCATGAGAGCATCGCTTAGTGTGGCCTCTTTTCTGCATCTACCTATCCCCTCTGTGCAACCTATGAGTAGTAGTATAGGTATAACCTTCACCTCGCAGGACCTGCTAATGGGATTTAATAGAGAACCATCTCCTCTTTATATCCCTGTGCAAATCAATGGGAATACTGTAGCAGGTGATCTTGTTGACCCAACGTCTCAGGTGAATATCATAACTAAGGAGATCATGTTCATTAACTTCCTACATTAAGATGGGTATGACGCAACTGTGAGCACCATCCGTACACATAACAGGGTTTCCATGCCTCCTCTTGGTAGTATTGTTTTGTCAATCCTTGCCAAACCTAAATTCGTGAACTTTCTATTTGACATAATCCCAAGGTTTGAACTCTTTAGATTTAAGTTGGGTATCCCCTGGTTAGTAGTTATGAATGCAGTTCCCTTGCTTGTGCAAAAATGTTTGAAATTTATTCATGAGGGTTTCGTGCATGTGATCCATGACATTGGTTATAGACCAATGGTTGCACATGGAAATTATTCTTTAGATCACTTTTGGCCTGCACTTTATGGTCCTCTCCAGCCTAGAAAGGACCTCTTATACCAGAAATATCAAAGGTACAAGAAAGGGAATTTAATGCCTAGACTGAGGTACCATCCATCACCTTATGTTATTTTGCATAGAGCATGCCTAAAAGCTGACAATGATGCCACCAAGGCCCATAGAAGAGAAGAAGAGAATCCCTCTCAAGGTCCCTCTTCTTCCTCTTTTTCTATTCAACCTAATGCTTCCTCTCACCCCACTATGGTGCCATAAAATTTTGTTCCGCGCTTGTGAGAGAATCCTATGGTTCCCACTTGGTGAAAGGATAAGCATCTTGTTCTTCCCACAAAGCCTATGCTCGTTCGATATGGTAAAAAAAAGGGTCCCCGTGGGGAATCCCCTATGTCTCAGCCTCTACAGCCTCCCACCACTTCTACTCCCAAAGTAGTAAACAAGAAGAGGCCCACTGCCAAGGCACTAGAGCCAATGCCCCCTACTGTTTCTCAATTTGTTCCTCTTGCTCCCATTCAGGAGCCTATCCCTCTACTGGGAACAACTATAGTGGACACTCCAATGGCTGATCAGGAGCCTTCCATCCCTTCACAACCTCTGGTCTCTAACTCAAAGAGTCATACAAATCACCTTGTGCATGAGCATAAGCATTGGTGAAAGGATCTTGTGATTGAGCAGGCCACTTTGCAGAAGATGGAAGAGGAGTCGACTGCCCCTACTTCAGGGCCTCTTGATGCATCCTCCTCTCTCCCCCCCTCTGCTTCTGTTTAACCAAATTTAGCCTCGCTTCTGGCTCTCGCTGTGAGTACAAGTGTGCCTAACCCCAAAAAGGTGTAGGTGTTTATCACTCCTTTGGTGGAGCCACCCTTGTTGATGTACCTTCTGGACATCTGACTGTTATCTAAACCCATGGATATGCTGAATACTTCGGTAGTATCTACCACGGTTTTATCCTCCTCCTCTGCACCTCTTTCCTCGTCTATGGGGAGTTCACAACCCCCACAAAATAAGAAGGTAGAGGATGGACCTTCCAACAATGGAGGGCGTAAGAGGAGCCCAAATTCTCCAAAGGGTGGTCCCGCACTGGCTTGTTTTGTCTTAGTGGCAGGACCAATTTTGGCTTCCCTTGAGTTTGTCATCGCTCCTGAGTCATTTCGTGAGTTAAGCGGTGAACCTCAGGTGTAGCCTTCTTTTTCCATTGAGGTACGACATGGCACTCTAGTAAAGTGCATGTTTAACTCTCTAGATGAAGTTCTGACCTTGTCAGTGATCTTCACAAAATCGCTGACCATAACTCCACAAGAGCCTAGTGGAGAAGACCTTGCAGGGCCTTCTTCCTTAGCCCTTCTTTCAAGAGGGTCGAAAGCTCCTCCTCTTAACATTCCACCATTGCAGGCTTGTCCGCCTTCCCCTTATGATGATCGAGATTGGGAATTGGATGACCTCTTGGTCGATTAGTGTTAGGGGGAGGCCTCTTCTTTATCTTTATATTAGAAGTGTTTGTTATGATGTGTTCCCTCATGATTATGTTATGTGTTTCTGGATGAGCCTTGTCACCCTTGTTGGTGCTTGGATACAAGAGTAATTTTTGTGTCATAAACCTTCCTCTATCTATATCATCATTCTTTCATTTTTGTGCTTGACTTTTGACAAATTGGGGATGATGCAAAGTGTTGGGGGCATTTAGGCTTCCCTTCTATGTTGACCCAATTTTTTATTTTTACTTTGTCTTCTCATGCATTCTTCACATGGTCTGATATAGTGGGGGTTGATGACAATTCATTTTATATACTATTATTATACTTATATATATTTATGAGAAGCTTTGACCTCGAAATATCAGATCACCCCTTTGCCCTTTGTTTGTGATGTCTTTGTCTCTTTTTTCTTTGCTTTGATCTTTCTCTCTTCTTTGCTTGAGTTTTCCCTTTCATGTGTGACAACGCCATTTCTATGGTACTTTGATTTTCATAAAACACATTCATTGCCAATGAATCTTTTCTCGAGAATCTTTGCAAGATTTTTCAAAAATTGAATTCTCAGCTTGAACCCCTAACTGAACGTGTTTCCTTCATCATGGGTTCGCAAAGAAAGAACTTGAGAAATTTTCCTTCAAGGTGGGAGTAGTCTTTACCTTCCCCTCACAAGGGAGCATTTTCTTACTTTCAAATTCCTTGATGAAGTGAACATCTTTCAAAAGAGTTCCTTGATGACAAATTGTTTTGAGAAAAAAACATCTCTTTCACACTTTCAAACAACACATCCCTTGAGTGGACCCCTCTTCACACCGGGTTCCCGAGGGACCCCTTCGAAAGCCTTCTGACTTATTGATGGTCTACATTATTGTCTACTTATTTTCTTACGTGGCCACCTTGTTTTTAGACATGCTTTATCTTGGGGTAAACATGTCGCTTTGTAGGTGCACCTATGAAGCAACTTTCCAACTGTGTGAAGTCCCCTTCTTCGGGTTTCCTTCATGTGAGAGATCTTGGAGGACACCTCCTTGTAGGTCTACAGGCTTGTAAGGTGCTTACACCTCTGGGCTTCCTTCATGTGAGAGATCTTGGAGGTCACTCCCTTGCAGGTCTGTGAGTCTATAAGGCGCTTGTATCTTTGGGTTTCCTTCATGTGAGAGATCTTGGAGGAAACCTCCTTGCAGGTCTATGGGCCTGTAAGGTGCTCACTTCTCGGGGATTCCTTCATGTGAGAGATCTTGGGGGTTGCCTCCTCGCAGGTCTGCAGACCTATGAGATGCTTTCATCCTTTGGGATTTGTCCATCGTTGGTCTGAGGGCCTTCGGTGTACTTTGTGTAGCTTCATAGTTTTGCGGAGCTATGGAGTCCTTCTGTTCGAAACTCCTCAAGGAGAGTACCTATTGAGTCCTTTTGCTACCCTGCACTTTTGATTTTTCCAGATGACGGTCTACTTCCTCGACAGTTCAAGTATAAATTTCTAACTCTATTAACTCTTCGATCTACTTTACCAAAGCACTCATTATTATTCATGCTCGCTAAAGTGGGGGAAAAATGTATAGGAGTGAATTTGCACCCCTTACGCAAATTCCCCTTTTACACATCCTCACCTTAGAAAATCAAATCTGAAGGAAAAATTTCACATCACCCAACTGCCTTCCTTCCACTTGGCATCTATTTGTTGTGTCGGTGAGAGAATTTTTGTTGGGGATGCACATGTGACATGCAGATGTCTGTGGTATGTGTTGTCATCCTAATGGATTCCTACATCTGAAGTTGGAAAAGGCGTTACACATTTGATTGGGGTCGATTTGTAATGTCCCTCTTCAACCAACCGACCTTGAAAATGGAAGATTCTTGCCTCTTCTCCTTCAAATTCATCCCTTCTCATTTCATTTCATCTCTTCACAATCTCATTTCATTCTCTTAGCATTTTACAACATTCTCTTCACTCCCAAGCAACACTTCAACACTCCATTGTAGCAACAGTACTCCATCAACTCCACATAGCAAGTGTGAAGCAAACCATAGCAGTGTGGGCTTGGAGTCTTGCAAGACCTCCCTTCATCACAATTGTGGTTGTGGTGACCTTTCCAAGTCCATAATCTCCTCCATTGGCTAGTGAGCTTTTGGGTGGAGGTGGTAACGTTTCACTCCTCTCCTTTATGATTTGGTTTAGTAGCACTTTACTATTTTGTAGTGTTTATTGCAACTTCTACTTTCTTTATCTCTTTATCGCATGTTTCTATCTCATTGCTATCTGGTTGTCCATGGAGGTGGAAACACCAAAATGGGAGTCTGACTGAGGCAGACCCCAATACAACCCCAACAATTTTCCCCTTCTTTCTTGTGTGTAGGTGAAAGTACACATTGAGCTAGCTGGTGAACGAACACTTTTGTGAGATTATCTTCATCACCCTAGTTCTCATTTACTTGTTTTATCTCTTTAATCTCTATTTCCTATACTTTCTCATTCTATTTTTACCATCTAGATTAGTCAGCTAGGCTGTTAGTTAGTTTTTAGGAAGTTTGTATTGTGTTCACTATTTTCTGACCGTATAGATGCCAACGCACTTGAGAGATGCCAATGCACCTCACTATCATCCCAAAACTGCACTTCCATCCTCAAATAGAGAGTTTTCTGAGGCATAGTATAGACTCCAAAAACTAGCTTGCCTAGCCCAAACCTAAGTTCATCTGCAAAGTGATTGAAGTACATTATAGTCCTCATCATTCTCGATTCTTGTCATAAAACACCTTTTAGAGTGAGGTAAGTTAGGGAAGCCCTCCGCTCTTGGCTCTCCGTGACTTGAAGCCTTGACGTGGTTGGTCCCCCTCTCTTACAATAAGGCCTACAACTTTTAAGCTCTCACAATTCTCAGGGTGGACCTCCAGAACCTTTTTCAAATTTGAGAGAGAACTCTTAAAATCTCCCAGCTTCAATTAAACCTATCCACAAAATCATGTGGCCTTTGGCTTTCCTTGACTAATGCCATGTAGTAGTGGCCAGTTGTGTCATAATCACCTTTACTATGGTAAGATCGTGCAAGATTATTATATGAATGAGATTTCATGAGAGGGTGATCAGTTGAAATAAGAGTTGTCTTAGTCAACTGTTCCACAAGAAAATGTTGCCCTATGAAGAAAAAATGGTTTGCTAAATGATTCGATGCCATTCCACAGTACGGGTATAATTCAAAGGCTCTACACATATTTTCCATTCCTTAATGAACACTACCTTTTTCACCAACTATTAGAATCCTATAATTAAAAAGTGCACAAAATTGACCATAGAGATTTTTCCCGATTTCAAATAGTAAAATTGCCAAAAAAATGCATTTAAAACCTACAAAAAAATGTAAATAAAATCACGTTGATTTTTGCACCAAAAAAAAACCATGAGACCATAGCTTGTTGCTTACAATTATGCTTTGATAGATTTTTTCAAAGCATCCATAGCTTTTTTAAAATCACTTATTTTAGGCTTTTAGCCATACCAGCAAGGCAGTGAACTGTTTGATAAAATACTTTGGTAGATATGTATGAAAAATGTGGTAGCATAGACAAGGCAATGAACTTTGGAAAAAATTCCTCAAAAAAATGTGGTCTCATGGTGATGGAATGCCATGACAAATTCCATGACAAGTGAATTGTTATGGATTATCATGGCATTCCATCACCATGAGACCACATTTCTTTGAGGCATTTTTTCAACCAGTTCACTGCCTTTTCTATGTGATTGCTTACTATTATGCTTTGATATATTTTTTCCAAGCATCCATAGCTTATTTGAAAGAACTTGTTTTAGGCTTTTAGCCATAGAAATAAGGCAGTGAACTGTTTGATAAAATGTTTTGGTAGACATGTATGAAAAATGTGGTAGCATAGACAATGCAATGAACTTTTTGAAAAAATGCCTCAAAGAAATGTGGTCTCATGGAATGCCATGACAAGCAAATGCAATTGCCAGCTGCTCCTAGTTATTAGTTATGCAATGTGAAGTAATTGCATAACAACTTAGGTTGACTTTGTAAAAACTATATTGTAATTGAAATTTTGCCATCTATCAACATCTAGTTATTAGTTATGCAATGTGAAGTAATGCTTTGAGTTTGAAAGATGTGTAATGCAATGTAATTAGCAATTTGAATATAAACTACAAAAATCTATTTTTAACAATTCATTAGTTAAACTCTCTATTTTATTTTCTCTTTATAACTCTATTGCTATGGAAATGCCTTTCAATTAAAAAAAATAGTTTTGGTCTCTTATTCTACATTTTTTTACATTTTGTCATCTATTAGCATCTAGTTATTATTATGCAATGCAAAGTAATTCTTTGAGTTTGAAAGATGTGCAATGCAATGTAATCAGAAATTTGAATATAAACTACAAAAATCTATTTTTAACAATTCATTAGTTAAACTCTCTATTTTATTTTCTCTCTATAACTCTATTGCTATGGAAATGCCTTTCAATTAAAAAAAAAAATTGTCTCTTAGTCTACAATTTTTTGTTGCTATGTGTAGAACATTATAGATGGATCAATGTCGAAGGTTGAATACAAATCAATACCATGCATTTGATGAGAGAGTAGCTGATAAGAGGGACATAGACAAATATCCATGTCCATATAATGACTGTCTTGGTGGAAAGGTGAAAAAAAGAAGTATGATTTATTGACATATGATAAGATATGGGCATAGTGGTAGAAGCCCTTGGAATGTCAATTATTATGAAGATATGATAGAATTGCAGAGTGTGAGAGATGAAGAGGCAAAAAACATAGATGAAGTGGCACCAAACATAGATGAAGAGGAAACACTATTAGACAAAGGCTTTCAAGTTGAAAAAATGTTGAATGAGGGTCTAAATGATGATTGGGCCAAGTTGATGGAGGGTGATTTAAATCTTGTGTATGCTAATTGCAAGTTAAGTCATTTGACAACAATCCTTCAAATTCTTAACTTGCAAGTGGTGTTTGGTTGGAAAAATGAGAGTGTAGATCAGTTATTGGCATTATTAAGTTCATTGTTACCACCTGACTCCACATTGCCAAAAAACTGAATTTAATGTAAAAAGGAAATCACTAAGCTAGGATTAGGGTATGAAAACATCCACACATGTGTGAATGGTTGTGTATTATTTCACAAGAATCTTGCAAGTGAGAGTAAATGTATGAAATTTCATGAAGCGAGGTATAGAAAAGGGTTGAAATCAATTGTGGTTCATAGAAAGGTTCTTCACCACTTTTTGGTAATCCCACAATTACTCTGAATGTATAGGTGCAGAGAAATTGTTGAACTTATGCAATGGCATGCCCAAAATAAGAGCACTGATGGAAAATAATGACATGTGCCTGATTCTAAGATGTCGATGGAATTTGATAATATATTGCCTAATTTTTCTTAAGATCCTCGTAATATAAGGTTGGGTTTGGCTCTAGATGAGGTGAAACCATTCTCAGATCAAAGTACTAAATGGTCAACTTGGCTAGTGTTTTTAATAAATTATAATTTTCCTCCATGGTTAGCAACTAAACCATTTTTCTTAATGCTATCATTGACTATACTAGGAAAGAAAAGTGTGACTTTAGATAGAATTTATGCTTATCTAGAACCATTATATGATGAGATAATGAAATTGTGGAAAGGAATTGAAGCAATTAAATCTTTAAGGGATGGTCATTCAATCAAATTCACTTTAAGAGCTTCCTTATTGTTT
The DNA here is from genome assembly GCA_007258455.2 of Sequoia sempervirens. Lineage (NCBI taxonomy): Eukaryota > Viridiplantae > Streptophyta > Pinopsida > Cupressales > Cupressaceae > Sequoia > Sequoia sempervirens. The sequence continues at coordinate 301,386,492 of VDFB02105785.1, forward strand.
ACAATTCATGATCTTCTTGCATATGGCACATTGTCTGGTCTCAGTGTTCATGGATACCATGGATGTCATGCTTGCAACTTTAAGGATTTTGTGAGGCACTAAAGAATTTTACGTAAGTTTATTTATTGTGGACATCATGCTTACCTTAAAATGGATCATTCATATTGTCAACAAAAAACACGGTTCAATGGTCAAGAAGAGAATCGTGAAGCGCCATTACTAATAACAAGTGATTACATTGTTGAGAATGGAAAAAAAAGAATGTCATTTATTAAAAATGATGGGATTGTTAGTAATAGATATGATCCATGTAATAAAAGTGGAGTAAAAAGGTTGTGTATATTCTATAAGTTGCCATACTTTAAGGATATAGCCATTAGGCATACTATTGACTTTATGCATACTGAGAAAAATATAGCCTATGCTATTATAGAAACTCTTTTTGGTGCTTTTGATACTATTTCATCACGTGAAGACTTTTGACAACTAAATATTCATCAAAATATTTGGGTTGAAAAATATGATGATGAAAAATATAGAAAACCTAAAGCTCCTTATGTTTGAACAAAGGAACAACATGCACAATTCTTACAGTTGATGTCTCAAATTCGCTTTCCCACTAGATATGTAAGTAGTAGTATTAGAAGCCAAACTGACATTAATGTCTTAAGAGGCCTCAAGACCCATGACTATCATGTCATAATGGAGAATATTTTACCTATTGTGGTAAATATATTAAGTTTGGAAAAGGGGACAAGATTGGCAATCATAAGGTTGGGCCTAATAATAAAGATAACGAGTTTACAAGTATTAGATCCTTTGAACTTTGAAAGTTTGAGGGAGGAGGTTATTGAATTCCTTTGTCTATTGGAACGGGAATTTCCACCAACAATATTTAACATTTCTAAGCATCTTTTGATACATCTACAATATGAAGTAAAGCATTGTGGCTTGATAAGAACAAGATGGATGTATCCTATATAACGATATATGAAGGTTTTGAAAAAAATTGTTCGTACTAGGGCAAAACCGGAAGGCAACATGTCTGAGGGATATCCAATGCAAGAGGCCATGGGATTTTACACAGAATATATGAAGGATTCTGAAAATTTCAATTGACATGTATGGGATGATGACGAAGAAGAGATAGTTGCAGGTGAAGTATTAGAAGACAATGGATGTCGCTTCAAGCTATCACATCAAGAAAGAAGTGTGATACATGCCTATATTCTTCAAAACACATCTTCGTTTGATAAGTAGCATAGGTGTAAAAAAATTACACAATAATTTATTTACTCAATTGCATTTACACATTTATATTATTAATCTTACTATTTGTATGCTAATATTATATGTAGAAAATATGAAGAAGACAATCAAGCTTGGATGCAACATCGACCTCAAAAGCAGATACGTCATGTTGATTTGATTGGAGGTGATTATTTTCTAAAATTTAAAGAATGGATTGCTAATGCAGTCAATGATGCAAAAGAAAAAGGTCAAGATATAACAATAGAGGAAAGTGAGCTTTCACAATCTCCAAATTTATGGGCTATGAATTTTAGTGGAATGTGGGCCTATGGTAGTCATTTAAAAGTGGAAAAAAAAGATAAAGGAAAGAAAAATTGTGATTGTGTTGTTAGTGCCGAATTTCTTCACGAAATTGAGAAGAAATTTTATGTTGGATTCATCCAAGAAATTATTAAAGTGGGCTATGGTGAAAATAGTCCTATATTATTAAAATGTAATTTGATTTGACCATCCGTAGTACAATTTGATGAGTATGGATTTGTACGTGCAAATACAAGAAATTTTTTATTAGAGACGGATGAGCTGTAGATTTCCCCTCTTCAAATTAACCAATCATTTCTAATTGATGATGTAAGAAGCCCAAGATGGTTGTATGTCATTCAAACAGAGTCTCGTTCAAAAAAAAATCATGGAAGTTGATATAATGCCTGATGGGAAATATGTTAATTTACAAGAAACATTCGAAGAAGTGGGTGAAGAGGATGATGGAGTGTTTGAAGAAGACATTTTGATTACCAATGAAGAGATTGGGAGAGAAAATTCATTGCATATCATAAATGAGGATGAGGAATAAAATCAAGCATATGCAGACATGAGTGATCAGGATTATGATCTTGCCAGAAATGTAGATGATTATGATGATGTTATGTCACCTTAAGAGGTTAGCTTGTCACCTAAACTTTGGTTATATGTATGGTGTAATTTATTATTGAATGTAATAAAGATCTGAGTATAGGTATGCTTATTCACTATTGTTTTACTGATACATTTTTGAATGTAATAATCATTATTCTACTGGTACATTGTATACAAAACCTGAGATGTTCACTACTAATTTGAAGTGCATTTAAAGTTAGGTTCAATCATTATTCTTAGTTTTCTTACTTTGGTTGAAAATTTGAAATTAATTTTTTTTAGTTTGAATATAATTTCTTGTATGTCCTATATGTTTTCTAGATGAAAACATATAATGAACATCTGTGATTTAATAATACATATAGATATCTTAACATTAGGTGAACTAAGCCTCCTCATTAAAAACAAAGAAATGATCTCTTAGGTTTGATTGACACTAAAAACTAAAACTGAGAGACTGTAAAATTATAAAATTGTTCAATCTTTTCAATAAAATAATATCTAAAATACTGCATTCATAATAAAACCCAATACTACACTACCGCAGTAGTCAATAGAGGTATGTGCGAGATGGCAGGACATATAGATCAATGTAAAACTGCTTACCACAATATTATAGAAACCAAATATAAATAGTGCGAGGTGGTGGTGAGAACATGTTAACAACTAAAGTAAACTACAGCCTCACAAGGGGTAAACAATGACACTATGGTATGGCGGTGAAGAAATCACTCAACTGCTAGAATTAATCTGCTATCCTGTGGGAGTCCAAAGGGATGTTCGTGGGGTGGTGGTATTGCTAACCTTACCATATTGCTACCTCGTAGCAGTCTTGATATGACAGAGCGATATGGTGGTGAACAATCACTCAACCACTAGAATTAACCTGTCGTCTTACGAGAGTCTAAAGGGGTGTGCACGGGGTGGCAGTACTGCTAAGCTACCCTGCAATGGTCTTGAAATGATAGAGCAGTACTGCAGTACAAGCTTTCAAAGCATTTAATGATTACACTGTTTGATTTCCCAAGATGAAAGGCATGTATTCAAACTCGAAATATGGGTAGATTATGAAATATTTTGCACAAATTGACATTAATAGTGAGGTGATCGAGTTCAAATATATCAAATATTACTTGGGGCTCGATGACATTTTGGCAATCATTCACATAGGTCAGTGTACCAGAGGCAAGGGAGTTCAAGTGGGAAGACTCTGCAGCTATTATTTCACTGGGTAAGTTCATAGAAACCCTCTGTAGCAAGTGTATAAGAACTGAATTTTCTTCTACAAGTAGACACTTAAAGAAATCAAGTAGGAGTAAATTCTTCATCATGCCACCCAAAAGAAGTCAAGTTTCATGTAAAAAGGAAGATTCCATAGTTTTTAAAAGAGAGAAGAGGTCCCCGCAACAATCCATTTTAGAGGTGTTACCTAATTCTGTAAACAAAGGATTCAAAAAGGTGTTTAAAGATACAACCCATGGATGTAGAGACCCAATTATCCCTATCTCAGGGTGGGATCTATTTTGGTACTTCTATGAAAAAAGGGATGACAAGATTCCAATTTTGAATCCTTGGACCTTAGATTTGGCCAAATTGATAGTCCTAAATGTATTTGTAGATGTCGAGTTTATTAAAGTATTGGCACAATATTATCACTTGGATACCAGGACTATAGGAATTCCAGATGGTTCACCATTAGTGGTGCTAACTAAAGAAGCAATTATAGAGTGTTTTATGTTAAATAAGCAAGCTATCACTAAGATCAACTTGGATAGAAGTGAGGAGGATTATAGGAAATTGATAAAAACCTACAAGAGTGATGAACTTCCTTTACACATGAAAAGGGGTGTAAACAATAGTAGGATACTTATCTCCCTCTCCCAAATTGAGTCATTTTCCATAGAAGACTTCCAAGTATATTTCAAAATAACTTATTTTGCTTTGTGCCAAGTGCTTGGAATAGATGCTGAAGAGAGGATGACAACCTATCTCATGATGATGGCAATGAAGATACAAAATCCTGAAATCAACATTAAGTATGACTTTGTTGTTGAAATTGAGAAAGGGCTACATGAGGGATTTTTGCAAGTAAGAGAGAACTTAGCTCCCATCACTTTCAGGAAATACTCTTTGTTGCGTCATTTAATATTGTACCAAAATAGAAACAAATGGACTAAAATAATGTGTTTGGGAATGACTGATGATGAAGGGAATAGGTTGTCTATACAAAATTGGTGTTACATCTGGGATAGTATATGTAAAAATAGTGATTTTGTAATATTTTCATGATGATTTTGTAATAAAGGTCATGGACAGTCTTGGTCATATTTCACCAATATTTCCTAATAAAATCATGCAAGTATTAAGACCTTTAGCATTGAAGCCAGAGCAGGGACACACTTACAATTTCAGTGACTGGTTCTTCTTAGCAGACCAAACAGTAATAAGGGTCTATGGGTGTTCTCAAGCCCCACATGTTTTACCTAAATTTGTTTCTATTCAAATTGCATTTTTTATAATTTATTTGGAAAATTTTATGGATGGAGCAAGATGTTATGAAAAGATAGAAAAAGGGGACATTCCTCCCTGAACTAATTGAATGTGAGGAGCTATTTGTAAGGTCTGACACTCTTGAAGAATTGCAGAACTTTTTGAAGATGAGGTATTCATTGCAGTCATGAGGAGAAAGGGTATTTTATCCTGAAGGGCATATTAATTTTATAAAGTAGACACTTTTCACTAGAGCTAGGATTACCTATGTAATGGATTACGAAGAAGATGTAATAAGAAATTGCTTTACACCTCATGAAGTTTTTTAGAGGAAGAGGAAGTGAGAAATCGTAAAGAGGCTTGAGGAGGAGAAGAAGAAAGGCAAAATGGATTCAAAGGATTCTATGTTGAAGAAGGGGATCCTATCAAAAGGATGAACTTAATAATTGACAACTTTTAAAGATTATATGTTGAACCAGAAAAGAAACCTAAGGGTCAGTCTTCAAAACCCTCCAAGCTGCCCATAAAACCAAGTGGTATTGTAATCACAGAGCCCCTACCAGACACTACCACAATACAATTAGAAGCATCCCTTGAGCAACCAAGTCCTAAAAGAATGAAGAAACATGGAGTGGCCCCCTTAGTGGCATATGAAATAAGTGAAGGAGTAGGGGATACTGAAGAGAAGCCAATGTACTTTTGAATTTTAAAGATGATAAAGTTGATCAGCCACCGCCTAAGCTTGCAACTGATGCTCACAAACTAGAAGAAAGAGTGGATGTACATGGGAATAATGATCAAGAAGTGCATGATGATGAAAGGGTGATTGTTTCCCTTAGATTTATTGAAGATGATGAATTTATTCAAACTCCTGAGTTTAAGGATTTTTGGTTTAAGATGAAAATGAAAGAATTTGAGGAGAGACTCCAAATTAATAATACAGGCATTGAGGAGTCACAGGATGACCAAATTGTTGCCCATACTTTTGAAGAACTCAGGATTAATGAAATTATTATTAGCCCCCAAGAAGCAAGAAAATTGGTCTTAGAAAGAAATATACTAATTATTATTAGGATGACCAAATTGTTGCCCATACTAATTATTATTATTAGCCAAGAAGATCCCATGTTGGTTTTTGAATTCAATTCAGATGAGGGAATGAGTGGCACAAGTTACAATCTAAGAATTGAAATCCTAGCCTTTTGGACAAAGCAAAAAAGAACAAAAAAATCAAGATTGCTTGATGTTGTAAAAGAAATGAGAGGGACTGTCATGGTAAAGAAACTTCAAGACACATTGGAATTGGAGGTATCTACTATGAAAATGGACTCAACAATGTTTACTAGGGATGCAGTTAAAAGTATGGAGCTTAGATTGGCAGAATATGAGAAAGCATAGACTGATCTAAATGATGAAGTGAATAGGTTATTCATAGAAAATGTGAATTCAAAGAGCAGTTGAAGGGAGTAGGTCCTTCCCAAAGCACAAAATTGAGAAGTTGAAAAAGACTAATGAAGAAACAAAGGAAAGAAAAAAAGAGAGAAACCCAAATTAATAATATGGGCACTAAGGAGTAAATCACTATTGAACAAGTAAATGTGCTAAAACAAGAAATTGAGAAGTTGAAAAAGACTAATGAAGAAACAAAGGAAAGAGAAAAGAGAGAAACCTTCAGGGTATTGGAACATATCTTGGAGCATAGGGTTAAACTAATTGTGGAAGAATTAGAAAATGTGTATGAATGTTATGTCTCCTTGTCACAAGCAGTTGATCAGATAAAGGCCCATGTACCTATATTGGACCCCTTATTCAAGAAATGGCAACCTGTACATCACACCTTAACAACTTTGTGCAGAATTTTACAAAGGAGTGTTGAGGCCCCCGTAGCTTTAAATCCTACTAAGCAAATGGTCTGAATGGTCACAAATGAAATTCAATACATATATGTAGAAGAGAAAAAGATCAAGGAAAGAATGGATTCATTTCACACACTAAAGTAGTGGTTTGTGCCTAAGATACTAAGGGATGATGATCAATTGAAAGGCTCCAAGGATTGGATAGATTAGTTTAGCATTTTTTTTCCCAACTACCTCACTAATTTACAGAAGGATGGTGAGATAAATCTTCACCACCTCAATTTAAACTTGGATGGAATAATTGCAATGGATGTTGGATACTCAAAATTCATCATGGATGGAAAAGATTTATTAGATAGCAAATGAAAGAGTCACTTGGCCAACACACAAAAATAACAGGAGTACAAATGGCCTCATGATTACATAGTGTACCAATGGGAGCAGACATATCTAGCTCCCCTAGAAGAATAGGCCTTGCAGTGAAGTACCAAGCCTTGCAGATACTATCATGGAGAGAGGACCTTGCCATATTGAATGATCACTGCTACCTTATGATGAGTAACATACTTATGTATCTTGTGAGTGCTCTGGACTTCAACATCTGATCATTTCTCTTCATTTATCATCTTTCATTGCTTTTATGTAATCCTATGTAAACAACAATAATTAAGAATTTTTGATTTATGTTAAAAGTGGGTAACTGAAGTGACACTTTTTGACATGTCAGTCAGGACAAAATTTTGAAACGTATTGTAAAATATTTTTGAAGATCAATAGAATGAAGTTATAATTGGTGGCTAAATTTTGGTTTCAGTTGTTTGTTGAAGTGAATTAATGAATGTTATCTTGATGTCTCAAGTTTGATATTTCCTTGTTATTTAAATCAATATATCAAGGGTATATCTAGTTTATCAAAACACATTTGTTTTTAAACAATTCATTTTATACTATATTTTGGTGTCAAATCTTTGGTAATTATGGTTAGTTTCATTACATTCAAATTCTAAATTCTAGGAAATTATATACAGTAAATAGATTGATGGTTGTTTGGATAGTGAAATTAGCTCTCTTAGAAATTAACTGAAATATCTAAAAGGATTATTTTAATTAAAGAGGATTTTGTGGTTATTTTTCTAACAGTGATTAACAATGGTTTTACAGTGCAGCTAGCTTGCTATTTTCATTCAAGATACAAGTCATGATCAAAGTCAAGCACATACCAAGAAGATGGTACTCTACTTCAAACCCTCAACCTCACTTAGTTTAGTCTACTTACATGGGGATATGAAGGATTTTGAACAAGACAACTAAGAGTGGGGGTGAATCAGTTGTCACAGATTTAAATCTTAATTCATTCACCGGAACTAATCCTTAACACTGCTTAAATGATTGGTCGCGCCCACAAAAGGATATGAAAATCACGGCAAAACCTATCCTGGGAATTGGACATTCCAGCAGGTGACTAATATCTCTCCATGGACGTTCATTTACTTGTCAAACCAGGGAATGTATACTTTGAATGGAGCAGCACTATATGTGCACTAAGAACTAGCTTCAGTCACAACTTAACGAAAAATAAATACTTGAAAAGAGATTCTACCTATGCTACAGGAAGGTAATGCAAAGTTCTCTCAACCTAACCATAATTTAATCAAAGCAGGAATCATAACAGCTACAACTGAGAAACAAACTATGAACTGGCCTTATGCTGCAGGAACAGACACAGGGATGGATTCTCGATGCTGTAGGAACAATATAAGACTGAGTTTGCAAAGAAACTTCAAAAGATGAAATCTAACTGATGATCAACAGAAAAGAAACAGATGTAACTAATCTAACTACTGATACTTACTAAGTGGGCCCCCTTAGCAAGCATCAACTAATTATGCAAGTGCTGAACTCAGAACTTCATCAATATTTATTCATGAACTCAGAATGGTATACATTGTTCTCTTCACGTGAAAATTAACAATAAACTCTATCTCTTGTCATACAGATTCAGCTTTTATTTATCATACTAACTCTTACATGATATCCTTTCTATCACTATGCTTCTATGCTTGCCCACTTGCCCAGGAGGAGCACTTATTTGAATTAGGAAAACAACTAACTAACTAACCTTAATAGAGAAAGACGTGGATATGAAATGTATCCTGAAATCGAGGAACATACTTCATAAATGAGCTTATCCGTTCAACCCGATCTAGAGAGAATCTAGCGCTCCACTCTTTCCAGATTGACTGACATTTAAAATCCTTCCCAACAGTTTCGGTCAAAGAGTCTTCGCCAGAGCTTCCTCGAAGTCATGTAGGAAATGGACTTTACTGCAAGGCCGAGATCGGCTGCACTTGACTCGATCATACTTTCTTCAACAACCTACGAAACACAAGGTAATAGATGCGAAAGAAAAGGTGCATGGCACATACACAATATCCATTCATTAATCACATATTTAAACCTATTTCATCATTCAAAAACTATATGCGATATACCAGTTATTTAGAGAGTCAAACGGGGTAATAAATATAGACAAGTCAACATGATAGGCTGCAGGAATCATGAAAGTGTATTGCTACAGGATATCCCAATAAAAGGTTTCTTAAAGAGTTTAAACAACCATAAACAACAGAAATGAGGGTAGTAATAGTACACCAAGATATCCAAATTGTGAGCATATTTTGGGCTCATCATTTGCCCCCTACTTAACCCAATGCTGGTCCTCCAGCATTACACTTTCTGGTGGTCTCTCTGAAATCAGTGGTTGCAGCATGACTCTGAAATGGAGTTCCAAATTTGTAACAAAAACCTTTGAAATTCTACCACCTTTCATACCTACGAGCTTCAGTATCTTCATTGATATTTGTAGCTTGGTAAGGATAAAGGGGCCACATTAGCACAGGAGGTCTAAATGTCAATGGCAACCATAATTCAACCTTTTTTGAAGTCCCAGTTGTATGTATCTGCTTGATCGTTTGAGAGCTGTTGTAAAGTTTAGGGGACTGTGAGGCTCAGACCTTCTTAGCCCAACAGTTAATCTTTCCCACCTCTTCTCAATTCTGGTGTATGATAGCCTCCAAAACAAGTATGGCTGTTCCTGAAACTCATCATATACCTGTTTTCTGAGATCAAATATTTTCATCCTGGCTGTATCATTATTAAATCCATATGCCAGAGTAAACCAGGTTTTTAACATTGCATGGGGGTCTGAACTCTTAGGGCGCAATGGAACAAGCTCATTCCTTTCAGCTTCTTCATATGTTTCCCATTGCCTACCATAATTTGCTTCATTTGCCGCCCAAGACATAAGGGATCTCAAATGGATATTGCCAATGTATAGCAAGGGATTCCACTCTATTTCAAATGGAATTATAAAGCCATGTAAATAGAATTCACACAAAGAATTTCTTAGCCAATTGGGAGCTACCTGGTATGCATCGTAGAATTCTCTAGCAGTGTGAATAATAGGATCTTGATTTCTGTAAATTCTCATTAGTTGGAACCACAAGAATTGTTCCTTAAGGCACAGAGCATAAACTCTGGGTGGTGGTCTGCATTCCATAATCTGACCAGTTACCTTTAGCATTTTATCCATTTTCTCTTTTAAATCTTGAATCTCTTGTTTATGACTTTCAATTTCCTTTTTCAGTTTCTTCTTTTTTCCTCCTCCCATAGACTTTGTTGTATTTCAGTTTGGGCTAGATGGCGGAAAGTCAGGGTTTGCAATGTAACTGGTTTCCATGTAGCTTTGACATATTCCAAAAACTTAATCAAAAATGTCTTTTTATAGACAACAATGGCTTGACAAGTTGCAGGGGGAAATGTAGCTTCACTGGCCATGTCCAATTGTTCAGTCTGTTCCTGCTCTTGCTGTAGGATGAATTCCTATTGCTACAGTGGAGAAGACTGTGCTTCCTCCGAAATCTACATAGCAGCAGTAGCCAAGTCATCAAGACTTGGTACCCCTATTTCATTATGCTTAATTTCCCTTGTCTCAGTTTGTTCCTCTTCAGGAACGAATGAACTCTGTGTAGCACTCTCAGACACATTCTGAGAAATATCACATTCAGACTCTACAGATTCTTCTAAAATTATAATAACCTCAGGTTGAGGTGAAGCAGGGGAGGCTTTATGTTGTTTCCTTGTGGAAACTCTTCTTGGCAATGGTGCGATAGCAGGAGGTGCTCTCGTAGCCTTCCTCTTCCTGAACTGTCTAGAGGGTTCTGCCTTGTCAGAGGATGATGGTGAACTGGTGATGGCAACAGGTGTTGTTGTAGGAGAGTTTGTTGCAGGGGAAGATGCTGCAGGAGAAGAGCGTTGCCTTTTCTGAGAACGAGGGTCAAATTCTGGGGTTTGTTCTGCCCCAGATGACTCTTCTGCCTTTGTTTTTCCCCTCTCTCTCCTAGCGGCAAACCTAGTTTGTACCCGGGTAGAGGACTCTGGTGTAAGAGCTGTAGGACCAGGTGCTACAGGAGCAGATGACCCTTGCCCTGTTCTTCTACTCATAGATGCTATTTCTTCTCTTTTTCTCTGTGGCCGTGGGGTGAGTGCCCTAGGGGGTTCTGGAAGTTGCAAGCTCTTTTGGGCAACAAATTGTTGCCAGGAAAGAGGTAATACATCTCTCAAAGAGCGGGCAATCAACAATTTTATTAGGCCATGGTGAGCAATAGAATTGTCCTTCCCCTATTGGGTTCCATGGGCACTTTGTTCTAGAAATTTTAACAAGAAGTTCGGAACATTTACAGCTAACCCATGTCTCATGTGACTTAGCAATTTGAAATGGTAAGAATGCAGGTAAGAGAAACGACCTTCACATGTTAAATACCTGATTATGAAAGCAGCGTATTCTGGATATGGAGGAGGCAACGACACTCGCTTGCATCCTTGCTTGGAGACTTCCAAAGGTCCGTCAGTGGGTATTGTAAATTCTGCCCTTGCAGAGGCAGCATCCGAAGAAAAATTCTCTCCAACGGCTGGAAGCTCGGTTACCTCTGCAATTCTTTCTTCAGTTACAACAACTGTTAGACCCCATACAGTAGCCTCTCCTTCGGAAAGAGTTCTTAAAAATTCGACTGCAGCCTCCTCATTGAAAGCATCTAAACTCAAAAGTAATTCAACCATCCATAGAGGCTGAATGCCTGGACTATTTGAGGATTTTGCAATAATAACTCATGAGCTACAGGCTCATGTCGCACTAGCTAACCACCCATGTTCACAGTTTTTCCTTAGCTGAACTCAACTCTTTGCTGAAAATCCAAAAATTTCCCCTTCTGTTTCCCTTTCTGTTCTAGTTCTTTTTTGTCCCGCTGTCACTTTTCTCTTCTTTTCAAAAATGAAATTTTTAAACAAGCAGTCTTAATCGTGATTTTCAATGAAAAACATGCAATGAAAAAGACATGCGATCGTATTTGGAAAGTACCAGAAAAGAATAAAGAAAGGTTATCTAAGCAGTTATGGCAGCGGCGAAAAGACAGGTTTAAAAAGTGGATTATCCCGCCCCCTACTTAGAGTATGACATGTGTCCTCACATGTACTAAAGAATAGGCGGAGATCAGGTAATAATGACTGATACAGACATAGTAGTAAATGAATGAAATGAAATAATTCAAATATGTGATAACAAAAGATATGGCGTACCTTTCAATAAATGCTTGTACGTGTTGAGAAAGATGACAGCTTCGACATGAAGTGACAGTTGGGAATGATATCATAATTAAGGGTGGTGCGGATAAATGAGGTGGATGGATGACGTGGGCAGATGAAATGAATGGATGGAATGGATGGATGGAACGGAAGATAAATAAGTGAGATGTGGCGACAAGTGGAAATGAAGAAAAAGGGTTTCCTTAAAAATGAAACCTTTATTATGAGCATTCATTTCAAAATTACGGTGAAGCTATAGGAGAAAGGCTAAAGCCTTCAGCTACAGGAAGAGTAGCGGTAGGATCCTGAACGAACTGCTGCATGAATTCTTCTTTTGAGACTGGTTTATGGTACAACCGGAGGCGGTGTCCATTAACTAATAGCTTGAATCTAACAGGATCAATTGTAACAAGTTGAACCGAACCATTATCAAATACATTCTCAATTTCATACGGGCCCAACCATCTAGTTTGCAATTTTCTTGGACTGTCCTTATATTGTGAGTCATAAAGTAGAGCCCAATCTCCTACTTTGAATTTCTTTTCCTTAATGTATTTATCATGCCACCTCATCCATTGATTCTGTATTATCTCAGTGTGCTGCAAGGAATTCTTTCAGAGCTCATCCAAAGCATTGAGCTGCATGATTCTGTCTTTTTGTGCATTTGTTAAGTCCATGTTCATCTCTAATGCTGTTCTCAGAGTCATATTCAAATTCTATTGGCATCACAGCTATTTTACCATACACCATTTCAAAAGGTGTATATCCTGTAGCAGTCTTCTAGGTAGTACGGTAGGCCCATATAACTTCTGGTAACCTTGTGGCCCAATCCTTCCTGTGCAAATTTACAGTTTTAGTCAAAATGGCCTCTATGTCCCTATTGGTGACCTCAACCTAGCCATTGGCCTGGGGGTGATAAGGAGTTGATTTCCTGTGCCATATATTGTATTCATTGACTAAAGCTGTGATAAGTGTAGAAGTAAATTGTGCTCCTTGATTTGTCACTATCTCCCTAGGAACACCAAACCTAGTGAATATTTCCTCATAGAGGAATTCAGCCACTTTATTATCCCTAGCATGTTTCATAGGTTTAGCCTCTACCCATTTTGTGACATAATCTGTGCATACAAGGATGTAGGACTTACCATTGGAAGGTGGATCAATTGGTCCTACAAAGTCCAGTCTCCATTTGTCGAAGGGTGTAACTACAACTTGTGGAAATAGAGGCATCTCATCAGATCGAGTTGGTCTTCCCATCCGTTGGCATCTGTCACATCTCTTGGTATATTTGGCTGCATCACTATGCAAGGTTGGCCAATAGTAACCAGTATTTAAAATTTTCATTGCTGTCCTTTTGGCAACAAAATGTCCACCACACGGCTCAGCATGGCTTGCATGCAATATATCATGAGTGTCCTCTTCTGGTACACATCTCCTCATAACTTGATCTGGCCCTGTATAAAACATGCAATCTGCAATCCAAGAAAAGTTAAAACTTTTCTCTACCAATAATCTCTTTTCCTTAGGGGAGAATTGAGGAGGAGTTCTTCCTGTTGCCAGATAATTTGCTATATCAGCATACCATGGGTGAATAACCTTGATTGCAAACAGGTGCTCATTAGGAAAGGAGTCTTCAATAACTGTAGATTCATCTTGCCTTTGAATTCTAGAAAAGAAATCAGCAACTATGTTGGCTTTACCTGGCTTGTCCACAATTGTAATGTCAAATTCCTGCATCAGCAATAACCATCTTGCCAGTCTCCCGGATATTGAGGCTTTGTTCATGAGATACCGGATTGCTGCATGATCAGTGTGGACAAATATCTGATAACTGGTGATATAATGCCTAAATTTATTGAGGGTGTAGATGATTGACAACATTTCTTTTTCAGTAACAGTGTAGTTGAATTCAGCCCCTTGCAGATTTTTGCTTATGTAGTAGAGTGCATGTTCTGTCGAACCATCCTTCTGTTCTAACACTGCTCCAATTGCATAATCCGATGCATTAGTATGAATATGAAATGGAAGTGACCAATCAGGTCCTTTCAGAACAGGTGCCTGTGTCAGGGTGACTTTCAAGTCAAGAAATGCTTTTTCACATTCCTTTGTCCAAGAAAACTTTGCATCTTTCTTCAGCAGACTGTATAAGGGGCCTGCTATTTGACTGGAGTCCTTGATGAATCTTCTATAGTAGCTAGCGTAGCCTAGAAAGCTCTGTACCTCCTTTTTCTTAGTAGGAGAGGGTAACTTAGAGATGACCTCAATCTTAGCAGGATCAACCTGAATTCTTGCAGCAGAAATATAGTGACCAAGCACTATTCCCTCCTGCATCATCATGAAGCACTTTTGACTATTCATGATAGTTGTGATCTTCACATCTCTGTAGTACTTTCTCCAAGTTGGCTTGAGCTTCCTCAAATGTCGTACCATAAACAATAAAGTTATCCATGTATATTTCCATGTAATCATATGAGATGTCTGAGAAGATACTTATGACTGCCCTCTGGAAAGTTGTAGGAGCATTACAGAGACCAAAAGGAAAAACTGAATAGGCAAACGTCCCCCAAGGGCATGTAAAAGTAGTCTTTTCCTGATCCTCAGGAGCAATCTTGATTTGATTGTATCCACTGAAGCCATCTAAGAATGAGAAGTACTTCTTTCCAGCTAAATTATCCAGAACTTGATCAATGAATGGAAGAGGAAAGTAATCTTTCTTTGTTGCCAAATTGAGCTCTCTATAATCCACACATACCCTCCATTTTCCTCCTTTCTTGGGAACAATGACCAATGGGGAGACCCACTGACTATCGGAGATTGGGTAGATAAAGCCAGCTGTTAACATTTTCTGCAATTCTTCTTCAACAATTTCTCTCAAAGCTAGATTAATTCTTCTTTGGGGCTGCCTAATAGGTTTGAAGTCACTGTTAATATATATGCGATGTGTACAGAGTTTTGAGTCTAAACCCTTCATATCCCCATAGTCCCATGCAAAAGCTCTGTGGTGGGCTTGCAGCATTGAGGCTAGGGAAGTTTCTTGAGATGGAAGCAACTTATTATTAATATGCAGACGACCTAGAGATACTTCTATCTGTTTGGTGAGATCACTTATTGAGGTTGCTGGTAAAGGTGGTGCTTGTATATCACATAATAGAAAATCATGATGGCTCTCAGGATTTAGTTGCTGCAGGAAGCATTGCTGAGAATGGTTGTCCAAAACAGATGGGCTATTCAAACTAGAACTAAACTGCAAAATGTGTAGAAGCAGGTTATCTTCACTCTGAAGCTGGGAAAATGGATCAGTTTGCAGCATCATTAATTGAGCTAATGAGTTGACTTCTTTAGTTTCCTCTCCTAGATCTGGCCAAATTGATTGAGATAAATCTGGCAGAGGTTGTGCAGGTGGGTATAAAGCCAATTTCTTCCTTGACTGACCATCAGAAATTGTCATGTCCCCTGAACGACATCCTATAAGGGCATCAGTTGTAGCTAACCAGGGTCTACCTAGGATAATAGGATATCCTCCTAAGGTTGCCTTAGTAGACAATATGGTGAAATCAATAGGGTATTCCCAAGATTCAAGGGTGACAATGACATCTTCAATCACTCCATCAGGTGTAACCGTGGAACTATCAGCAAGCTATAGGACAGTCGGTGTAGACCGAATGTTTGGGATACTCAAACTCCATAGTGTGCTTGGTCATCACATTAATGGTTGCACCAAGGTCAATCAAAACATTTCTTACTACCTGACCATTGATATTTATTTTGACTACATGACTTCCAGGATCAGTATATTTTGGAATGACAACCTTCCCCAACATAATATCAGCTAACTGTCCTGGAACATGGATAGTTTGGCGATCCTTTTTCTTTCTTCCTTGTTTCTTTAGACATGCCTCTTTAATGGTTTTTCCATAGACTGGAACATCTTTAATAGCTTGAAAAAGAGGAATTTGAACTTGTACATTCTTCAACTGCTCTAGAATATCAAAAGTAGGCTCTTCAATGGTCTTGGGTGTAGTCATTTGCAATCTCTTAGGAAAAGGTGGTGTACCCTGAGGCTGCAGGATAGGTTCCTGAGAGGCAGTAGCTGATACAGGTATATCTTCTGCATGATCAGCAGGTTGTTTAGCGGCAAAGTTTGGAATCTCTATAATTACAGGTGGCTGTGGAGTAGGGAGAGTGGTTCCAGACCTAAGACGAATATTATTGATATCCAGGGCATAAGCTAGGATACTGGTTGACTTCTGTAGAATACATAGGTTGCTGTTGTTGCTGCTGCTTATTATTAGGACTTGGCAATGGTTGAGCAGGCATAGGAATTTGTTTTGGAGGGCCAGTATTTGTTGCAGGTGCTGCAGGAGGAGGCATAAGGGCCGGAGGTTGTGGCTACTGAGACTGCAGGAATCCAGGGGGTTGGTTTTGCCATTGCTGAGGGATTCTCCATTGAGGGTTCTGCTGCCAGTTACCTGGAGGTGGAGTCCATTGTGTTTGTGGCTACTGCCAACCTCCTTGAGGGGGTTGCCATTGAGGGCTCTGATAGTTAGGCTAGTATCGTTGAGGAGCATTCCAAGGCGGAGATGGGCCACATGTAGGTTGCTATTGGTTATTATAATTAGAGTAAGGATTACCAAAAGTCAAGGGATCTTGAGGCATACCTTGTCTTGGAGCCCATGGTCTCCTTTGTGCAACAAAGAAGACTTGGTCATCATCACCTTCTATCATCTTAAAATCAGTAGGTAACTGTTTAGCCTCCATGTTAGCCACCATCTTGCATCTGCAGTCACGTTTCTTCTGTCTACAATGTGGACAGAACTCGGCCAGGATTGCCTCAGCCTCCGCATGTTTCTTGCGAGCTTGCATGGTATCCAACTGTGTAGCCATGTTGTTTATGATGTCCTATTTGAAATCAGACAGCAAATTTGTGATCTCCATTTGGGAAACTCCATTGGAAGAAGACTTGCCCACTGTAGCGTAATGACCTCTACCCTTCTTCACATTTGCTTGGGAGTAATTGAGACATATTTGCTTGATATCATCCCAAGATGCTTGGGTTATATCACCTCCTCCCATCAGGTCTAGAGCATCTATATAGGCATCATTGATTCCCCTTAGAAAAAGTAGTTTCTGAGATTCTTCATTGAGAGTATGGTTTGAATTCTTTTTCAGGGAAAACAAGAATCTTGAGATATAATCCTCCAAACTTTCATCCTCCTTTTGTTGAATTCTGAATATATCATCGCCTTTACTACCACTCTTATAATATTCCTTGTATTTCTCAAGAAATTTTGTTTGCATGATTTCCCAACTATCAACAACATTCCTTCCCAAACTCATGAACCATCAGAGAGTTCCCTCCTTCAAGGTAGCAGGAAACAATTTCAGTTTATGAGCATCTGTAGTGTAGTCATAACTGCGGCAGAGGATATCAAACTCAAACAGGAAAGTTTCTGGGTCCTCTGTAACTAGGCCATAGAACTTGGGAAGTAATGAAGAAGGAATATTTTTAAGGTTATCAGTATCTTGTTGGGAACAATGGGAAACTCAAAAGCAGGAGGTGGATTAGGTGGATTATGTGCCATATTTTCTTGTTGGAATATCAGAGCAAATGGATTTTCCTCAGGTTCTTCGTCAGCTGGGCCCAATGGCAGTTCAACAAACAGGTTTTTAGGGAGGAACCTTCCCAACGCGTCTCTTCTTCTATGCATGCAATAGAATGTATGGTGATTTTGAAGGATTGTGAAAAATCTTAATTAACAAACTAAACTAATGCTAAAAATGACTTCTGACAGGCTCTTAGCTTGACACCATCCCCGGCAATGGCGCCAAAAATGGTCACGCCCACAAAAGGATATGAAAATCATGGCAAAACCTATCCTAGGAATTGGACATTCCAGCAGGTGACTAATATCTCTCCATGGATGTTCATTTACTTGTCAAACCAGGGAACGTATACTTTGAATGGAGCAGCACTATATGTGCACTAAGAACTAGCTTCAGTCACAACTTGACGGAAAATAAATACTTGAAAAGAGATTCTACCTATGCTACAGGAAGGTAATGCAAAGTTCTCTCAACCTAACCATAATTTAATCAAAGCAGGAATCATAACAGCTACAACTGAGAAACAAACTATGAACTGGCCTTATGCTGCAGGAACAGACACAGGGATGGATTCCTGATGCTACAGGAACAATATAAGACTGAGTTTGCATAGAAACTTCAAAAGATGAAATCTAACTGATGATCAATAGAAAAGAAACAGGTAACTAACTAACTACTAATACTTACTAAGTGGGCCCCCTTAGCAAGCATCAACTAATTACGCAAGTGTTGAACTCAGAACTTCATCAATATTTATTCATGAACTCAGAATGGTATACATTGTTCTCTTCACGTGAAAACTAACAACAAACTCTGTCTCTTGTCATACAGATTCAGCTTTTATTTATCATACTAACTCTTACATGATATCCTTTCTATCACTATGCTTCTATGCTTTCCCACTTGCGTAGGAGGAGCACTTATTTTAATCAGGAAAACAACTAACTAACTAACCTTAATAGAGAAAGACGTGGATATGAAATGTATCCTGAAATCGAGGAACAAACTTCATAAATGAGCTTATCTGTTCAACCCGATCCAGAGAGAATCTAGCGCTCCACTCTTTCCAGATTGACTGAAATTTAAAATCCTTCCCAACAGTTTCGGTCAAAGAGTCTTCGCCAGAGCTTCCTCGAAGTCATGCAGGAAATGGACTTTACTGCAAGGCCAAGATCAACTGTGCTTAACTCGATCATACTTTCTTCAACAACCTGCGAAACACAAGGTAATAGATGCGAAAGAAAAAGCACATGGCACATACACAATATTTGTTCATTAATCACATATTTAAACCTATTTCATTATTCAAAAACTATATGTGATCTACCAGTCATTTAGGGAGTCAAACGGGGTAATAAATATAGACAAGTCAACATGATAGGCTACAGGAATCATGAAAGTGTATTGCTACAGGATATCCCAATAAAAGGTTTCTTAAAGAGTTTAAACAACCATAAACAACATAAATAAGGGTAGTAATAGTACACCAAGATATCCAAATTGTGAGCATATTTTGGGCTCATCAATGATTAAACATTAAATACTAGTGAAGAAATTGAAAACCATCACATAAACACAATGACATTAGATTTATGTGGAAAAACCAATAAGGGAAAAACCACGGTGAGGATTAAATCTCACTATAGAGAATATCAAAACTGATTACAAGAGGCTCACTACCTAAGAAACAAGGCTCACTGCCAAAACAAGGACTCACTTTCCAGATCATGACCCACTATCCAACAGGGCTAACAACCCGGAGGGCCACTGCCATAGAGATACAAAGAAGATAGAAGAGATACATTACAGAGAGAAGACATTCTCAATGCAACAGAGAAATCCACTACAATTTTCTCAACCACTTGCAAACATGCATGAATGATAGAGTACACATTTTTCTCACTGCATCAAAAAACTCAGCATTTAGGCTTTGCACTGACTTGCCACACTCGCATCACACACACTCATTGATTCTATTCAATCTCGCATCTATCTGCTCTATTTCTTTGCACTTATCTCTCTTTCCTCTTTCTATACTTTTTCTCACCACTAACTCATCCTGTATTTATACCATCTTCAACTTTGAAACATATCTAAAGTCAGCCATCCAAATTCAAATTCAAATTAGGTCAGCGCCAAAACCTCCTAGGGTAGAATTAGAATGAGGGTGACCTAAATACACATTTCATAAGGACCCAAATAGATCCAACACACTTCATCAACTCTGAAGGTAATGTTTAACACAAGGTTGACCAAACTAGTGTAAAACACATAGAACAATTAAGCACAAACCTTCCATATACCAAAATTATCTTCAATACAATAAAAAAAACTCAAATCTAGAACCATAAGTCATAATACTTTAACAAAGAGAAATACAGACCAACAACATTTCTCTTGGACCTCAACCAGAAACATACAAAACCACAGTTCACAACTGGTGAACATAACTCACACTATATAATGAATCAATAGCCAAAAATATGGATATAGCAGCTTCCAACAACCATGATCAACATATCTAAGCCACACAAACATAGGATAAAATCCTAGAGCAAAAACCGAAGCAACCATTGAACACCTGCAATATTTCTTCAATACAATTTTCTCAATATCCTCGACATATACAACTAGTAACCTACAACCATGACACTAATGACAACAAAAACTAGTTGATAACCAATTGACTAGTTATCATCAATGACAACACCTTCATTCTTTCCATTCTTACAACAATCTCCCCCATTGTCATTGATGCAACACATGATGTGAAAAGCCATCAAAGACACCTTACTAGCTCTGAATACACTTCTCAAGATTTTTCTTTCTATTTCTCCCCCTTAGTAGATAATATTTTATATTCTTCCACTTTTTGTTTGTTTTCGTCTTCTTTTTCACATGCTTCCTCTCCCCCTTTGACATCAATGGAAAAGGAAAAAGATATTTTACATTGATTTCCCCTTTGACATTAAAAATAAAATACTTTCAATGATAACACTTGACCTACCTAATCCCGCTGAGAGGTAGCCATCAAAGCATCAGTCCAAAAGAAAGATAGATCCATAGATCCACCAGACTGATGCATCTCCATATGCATCTTAGTTCAAGAAAGGAGGGGCAATGACCCCTAACTTCTGCCGAAGATACTCAAAAGTATCTTTAGGAAGAGCCTTTGTAGATATATCAGTAATTTGATCCTTTGCTAGAACATATTCAAATTTACTTCATTCTCCATGACCTTCTCTCTCAAGAAATGATACCTGATAGATATATGCTTCATCCTTGAGTGCATCACATGATTCTTTGAAATGCTAATTGCACTTGTATTATCAAAAAAGATAGAAATAGGATCATCATACACCACTGTGAGATATTTCAATGTTTGTTTCATCCATAGAACTTGTGTAAAGAAAGATGCAACAACAATATACTTAGCTTCAACAGTAGAGAAGGAGATTGAATCTTGCTTCTTAGTCAACCATGACACAAATCTGCAACCAAGAAAGAATGCGCCACCACTTGTACTCTTTCTATCATCTACACATCCAACCCAATCTACATCTGTATAGGCACTTAGTGTAAAGTTGGTATCTCTAGGATACCATAACCCATAATTCAAAGTTCCATTCAAATATATGAATATTCTTTTAACAGCAACAACATGCGTTTCCTTAGGATCTTCTTTACATCTAGCCACAAGACAGACAACATGCATAATATTCGGTCTAGTAGCAGTCAAATACAAGAGTTCACCAATCATAGATCTATACTTGCTCTGATCAAACTTAGATGAGTCATCATCTTTGCCCAATTTGCAACCAGTCACCATAGGAGTACATACCGACTTGGAACCATCCATCCCAAACTTCTTCAACATCTCTTTCACATACTTAGGCTATGAAATAAAAATTCCTTTCTCTGTTTGATTAATATGTAGCCCAAGAAAGAAATTCATCTCTCCAAACATATACATTTCAAATTCCTTATGCATATCTTTCACAAACATCTTGCACATATTTTCATTTCCTCCAAAAATAATGTCATCAATATATACAACTACAATCAAGATTTTGTCATGTTCAATCTTAAAATATAGATTATATTTGTCGCGCCTTTGTTGAAAACTTGTTAAATCAAATACCTATCTAGCCTCGCATACCAAGCTCTAGGAGCTTGCTTCAATCCATATAAGGCTTTCTTCAATTGGAACACCATATTTGGTTGATCTGACAACTAAAATCCTTCTGGTTGTTCCATGTACACCTCTTCTTCTAGCCCACCATTCAAAAATGCTAACTTGACATCCATCTGATAGACCTTGAAGTCTTTATGAGCAAAAAATGCTAAGAACATCCTTATAGCTTCCATTCTTTCTACTGGAGAAAAATTTTCCTAGAAATTTGTGCCTTCTACTTGTGAGTAACCTCTACACACAAGCCTTGCTTTGTTTATAACCACTTCTCCATTCCCATTCAACTTATTTCTGAATACCCACTTCGATCCGATAATGTTTTTATCTGCTGATCTTGGGACCAATTCCCAAGTTTGATTCTTCTAAATTTGCATAAGTTCTTTCATGGCTTCCATCCAATGTTCATCTTTACATGCTTCACTTATAGTCTTCAGTTCAATCTCAGAAAATAAATACAGATTTACTTCAGCAACAACTCTACTTCTAGTCAATACTCCTTTAGTCTAATCTCCAATAATCTAACTTTCCGAATGATTCTTTTGCACATATCTAGGTGTCTTAGGTGACACCATCAAATCTTATTCTTCTCTTTCATTCTATTCATTTTGCTCCTCTTGCTCATCCTTTTCATGTTCTTCCACAATCTCTTCAATTCTTACACAATCAGGTTCATTAGATACATATCCATCAATGTCAATTGAATTCTTTATTGTCTCATCAACCTTGAGATTTGCACTTTCTACAATCTTTCTCAGTCTTTTATTGAAGCATATGTATGATTTTCTTTTAGTAGAGTATTGAAGAAAAAATTCATCACTTCTTGCATCAAACTTGCCCAAAGTTTCTTCATCTCTTCTGATATAACATTTGCTTCTGAATACCTTGAAATAATTAACAGTAGGGATTCTTCCATGCCATAGCTCATAGGGGGTCTTTGAACTATTTTATCTTGCTTGAACTCAATTGAATACATAAATAGTAGTATGAATAGCTTATCTCCTACAAACTTTCGGTCAACCAGCCTTAGTAATCATTGATCTAGCAACCTCTTGAACTGTTATGTTTTTCTTTTCAACAACTCCATTTTGTTGAGGAGTTCTCAGAGTAGATAACTGTCTCTTTGTTCCATGCACTTCACAAAACATATTAAACTCATGGAAGGTGAATTCTCCACCTTTGATAGACCTTAAGAATTTTATCCTCAAATTCACTTCATTTTCAACCATAGCTTTGAATGTCTTGAATTTATCTAATGCATCTGATTTCTCTCTAAGAAATGTAACCCATATATCTAGAATAATCATCAATAAAAAGCATAAAATATCTTTCACCTTGTAGACTTATCACTCTTGTAGGACCATAGAGATCTATATGAATTAAATCCAGTAGTCCAATAGTAAATTGTTCCTTTGATCTATAATGACTTCTTGCTTGCTTTCCAAATTGACAATTCCTACAAATAACATTAATAGGCTTTGTAATCCTTGGAGAATTTCTCACAGCTTGAACTACACTAATCCTCACCAAGTTATCAAAATTCATGTGATACATTCTCTGATTCCATAACCAACTATCATTAATCTGAGTCATAAAGCATCGTCCATTAGCACCCTTAAATTGATAGATATTTCCTTCAAATTTCTTTCCTGCAACAATCAATGTTTTAGATCCTTTATGGATTTCACATCTCTCATCCTTAAACACAAGATCATATCCCTTATTGCACACCTATCCAACATCCAAAATATTATTCCTTAAACCCTTAACATAATAGACATCATCAACATTATGCTTTCCATAAAAACTTATTGAACCTATCCCACAAATTTTAGCACTAGTATCATCTCTAAACATAACCAAGACTCCATCATATTTTTTAAGTTTAAAAAACTTACTTTTATCACCAGTCATGTGATGTGTGTTGAAAATTGAGGTGATTATGTAGCTTAATACTTTGTAAAACTTTATGATTGTTGATCTAAATATATATTCTTTGTTACAAATTCTTTGTGGATGATTATCTAGTTAGATTCATTTTACCATTTGTAGAAGAATTAGATAGAATATTAGAAGTTACACAAATATACTGTGGAGAAAGCCTTTCAGCAAAAAACTCTACCAAGAATCAATGTATTATTTAATCTCAAAATAAGATTACAATAATTCCAATCCTTGCTTGAGATGCTTCTTTTGCCTTCAACAAATCTTCTTCACAACTTGCAATAAAAACTAATACAAACTCTCTTCAACTTTCTTGAGATAAATAAAAAATAATCAACCTTGTAAACTCCAAAGAGTTACAATTACAAAGCTCAATCCTTATCTCACAAAAGCTACACGTATTCCTTGCAAGTAGAGTTCTACTGTGTAGAACAATGTCAAATCAACTCCTTCATCCATTTGGGCGTCCCAAACTGAAGTCATAACTAAACCTTGATTTTGAAGATATCTTCAAAGCTTATCCTCAAAGTTGGTGCCCAAGAATGGGCCCACTTAAATTAGACTAATGAAATATCTTATCATGCAAAAGTGTTAACTCCATGAAGCCAACTTTGGGTGCCCAAGGTGGGTCCAAGTCAATCTATATTAACTGAAACATATCTCTCCACCATTCATGCAAGAATGATCATCCCTTGTTAACTGAAAGTAGTCGCCTGTTATCTGTCATGCAACTCAAGTCATTAGTCATGCATTCCAAGTCAACTAAATTCAACTAGCATTTAACTCAAACCAACTACATGCAACTGAAGATAACTAAACCATAACTGATCTGAACTGAACTAAACTGATACTAAATTGAACTAAATTGAGCTTCATGCATGTAAACATCAATCCCTAACTTCTAGGATCTTTACATGCATTATAGAAGTGTTATTTTTTTCTCCAAATAGTTAACTTAACTCAAGGTGGGTTCCACCTTCCAGGTGGGCGCCCCATGTGCTCCTATTATTTAGGAACTCATCTTGGATGCCCTCAGATGCTCCTATCATTTATAATTAATTAAAAATGTCAATTAACATGATTATTTCATTCAAAATTAATCTCTTTATAATCCTAGTGTTTGGGAACACTTTCCAAGGACTTAGGAGATACATGAAATAATGTTTAGGATTGCAATTAAATGGCATCCTATTTCCAACAATGTGAAAAACCATTTTCAACTACCCAATAGTTTTTTTCTTGTTTAGCATGTAGGCTAGAGATAATAGTACCTTCATTTTTCTCCTTCTCCGGAGGGCTTTCCTTCACCTGTTTTTCAAAATTAGCAAAAGTAGGTTCATCCTTTATAGCCAAGAACAAGCATTCATTGTCATCAGGATCTTCATAATTAGAATCCCCATTAGATATATTAGCATCTCATTCACATTATATGCTCTATTGATCTTCTTTCCTTTCTTTTCTTTCTCATATCTTTGTTTATTCCTCTTAGCTCTTTCTGAACACTTTGCAGCATAATGACCTATTTCTCTACAACTCAAGTATTTAAAGGGTACATTACCTTCATACTTACCGAAGCCTTTCCTCATCCTTCTCAAAAAGTTAGCTTCTACCTCATCAAAATTTTCTTCATCTGGATCTTAACCTTTTGTAGCCTTAAAATTAGTTTTTGATTTGCATCCATTCCTCAATTTCGGCTTTCTCATCTCATAAGATGTCAGAAATCTCAACAACAAATCTTTAGTGCAGGTCTTATAGTTTATACTCTGTTTAATAGCACACATCTTCTCACTGTAAGCATCAGGGATAGTTCTAAGAATCTTTTTTACAATCCTAGTTTCATCTATAGTAGCACAAAGTCCTTGCATTTTGGCCACTATCTCATCCAACCTTTGTACACGAGCTTTAACATTCTCATCTTCAGACATGTGTAGAAGCTCAAACTATGTCTCCAAATTCTACAATTTTTCCTCTATGACTCTTTTATCACCTTCATGTTCCCTTTCCAAAGCATCCCAAACTTCCTTAGCAATCTTAAAATTCTAAACCTTAATCAACTCGGAATGTACCAGACTGTTCTTCAAAATGTACTTCGCCTTATTGTTTGCTTCATGTGCTTTGATCTCATCAACCGTACTTAGACCATTAGTAGGAGGAGTGTAAGGATTCTTGTAAGTTTTCTCCACATCATATCCACAATACTCCAGATATTCTTCCATCAATATTTTCCAGATAGCATTATTAGTTCCATCAAACCTCGGATAATCATAAGTCATTTTGCTAGCCATCCTGAACCTTCCTCAAGCGGTTAAGCTCTTCACCAAGGAACCAAGCTCTGATACCAATTGTTGAACAAGACAACTAAGAGGGGGGTTGAATCAGTTGTAACATATTTAAATCTTAATTCATTCACCGGTACACTAGTTAAATGATTAAACATTAAATACTAATGCATAAACTGAAAACCATCACACAAACACAATAACACTAGATTTATGTGGAAAACCCAATAAGGGAAAAACCATAGTGAGGATTAACTCGCACTATAGAGAATATCAAAACTGATTACAAGAGGCTTGTTTCCTAAGAAACAAGGCTCATTTCCAAAATAAGAACTCACTATCCAATAGGGCTAACAACTCGAAGGGCACACTACCACAAAGATACAAAGAAGATAGAAGAGATATGTTACAAAGAGAATGCAGTCTCAATGCAACAGAGAAATCCACCACAATTTTCTAAACTACTTATAGACATGCATGAATGATAGAGTACACCTTCTGCTCATTGCATCCAAAAACTCAACATTTAGGCTTCACACTAATTTTCCACACTCACATCACACACACTCACTGATTCACATCAATCTCACATCTATCTGCTCTATCTCTTTACACTTATCTCTCTTTCCTCTTTCTATACTTGTTCTCACCACTAACTCATTATGTATTTATACCATCTTCAACTTTGAAACATATCCAAAGTCGGCCATCCAAATTCAAATTCAAATTAGGTTAGTGCCAAAAGATCCTAGGGTGGAATTAGAATGAGGGAAACACAAAACCATGCTTCATAAGGAGCCAAATAGATCCAACATGCTTCATCAATTCTAAAGGTAGTGTTTAACACAAGCTCAGCCAAACTAATGTAAAACATAAAGAAAAATTAAGCACGAACCTTCCAGATATCAAAATTATCTTCAATACAATCAAAACAACTCAACTCTAGAACCACAGGTCATAAGAATTTAATAAAGAGAAATCTGGACCAACAACATTTCTACCGGACCTCAATTGGAAACACAGAAAACCACAGTTCACAATTAGTGGACATAACTCGCACTGTACAATGAATAAATAGCCAAAAATTTGGATATAGCAGCTTCCAATAACCATAATCAACATATCTAAAGCACACAAACATAGGAGCAAATCCCGGAGAAAAACTTGGAGCAACCATTGGACACCTGCAATATTTCTTCAATACAATTTCTCAATATCCTCGACATATACAATCAATAACCTGCAACCATGACACTAATGACAATAGCAACTGGTTGATAACCAATTGACCATTTGACATTAATGAGAACACCTTCATTCTTTCCATTCTTGCAACAAAGGAAGTTTCTAAATAGTTAATATATATCATTTGTTGTTTGTGAAGGAGAATCCTGTGAGATCCATTATGGCAGTGGATCAATATCCGATTTCTTAAGTAAAGATGATGTCACAATTGGGAAACTTGTTGTGAAACATCAAGTTAGTGATTTTTGGATGTTGAGGCTTCCCAGTTGGATATCAAAGATCTTTTCTCATCAACTTAATTTAGAATTTATGTATAAATGGTTTCTTTCATGGTTTAGGACAACACATGAACCAGGGTTGACATTTTTGTTGTCTAAGTTTAATGAAATTCTTGGGCTTGGTTATTTATGTCTACATTGAAGGATAGAGCTTCATATATGGGACATGATCAACACTCTCCTTGGATTCTACATGTTACAACATGCTCCAGGAAGATTGCCCGCGTTGTAGAAGTTTTAAGAGATGAAAGGGGAATGTGCTACATTTTGGTGTCAAATCTTTGGTAATTATGGTTAATTTCATTACATTCAAATTCTGGTTTTTGGGAAATTATATACAATAAATAAATTGATGGTTGTTTGGATAGTGAAATTAGCTCTCTTAGAAATTAATTGAAATATCTTGTCTTGAAATATCTAGAAGTATTATTTTAATTAAAGAGGATTTTGTGGTTATTTTTCTAACAATGATTTTATAGTGTAGCTAGCTTGCTATTTTCATTCAAGATACAATTCATGATCAAATTCAAGCACATACGAAGAAGATGGTACTCTACATCAAACCCTCAACCTCAGTTTATTCTTCTTACATGGGGATATTAAGGAAGTTGCTAAAGAATTAATATATCATTTGTTGTTTGTGAAGGAGAATCCTGTGAGATCCAATATGGTAGTGGATCAATATTTAGTTTCTTAAGTAAATATGATGTCATAATTGGGAAAATTGTTGTGAAACATTAGGTTAGTAATTTTTGGATGTTAAGGCTTCCTAGTTGGATATCAAAGATCTTTTCTCATCAACTTAATTTGGAATTTATGTATAAATGGATTCTTTCATGGTGTAGGTCTTTACTCAGAAAACACATGAACCAAGGTTGAAATTTTTGTTGTCTAAGTCTAATGGAATTCTTGGGCTTAGTTTCTAGGAAATTTCTTTTGATAATGTTGTTCTAGTCTAGTTAGTGTTGATAGCCTTCATTCTATAATGCCAACTTCATTTATAATCTAAGCGTATCACCTTTTTTAAATTTTGAACAACGTTCTGAAATCAAGGGTTCAATATGCATATTTCAAGCCTATGTTTTTTATAAGGTAAGCAAGGTTTTGAAAGGACCAAGAACCTTTTACAGAGCTAAGAGGACACTTACAAACAACAAAGCATCAAACTTTTCCAACACAACAAAGTATCAACACTAGCAGAAACACCACAGAAACACAACAAAATAACAAACAATACCTGGTCACCAGATGACCAGGAGTGACACGACACTTAGGACCAATAGCAGTCCATGCTAAAGATAGACTTACAACCCATTCTTGGCACCAAAACCAAGAGCAACAAAACACATAGGACCAAAAACCTGCAATAGTAGCACTATAATAGACCTTCCGCTCAAAAGGCCACAAACCACCTGCAATATTTGGACTACAGTAGAACTTCCACTCAAAATAGACAAACCTAAGCCTAACATATTCTCACTAATAGAGGGGTAAGAATAATTGCTTGTAGCAGAGAAACATTCTTCAAGATGCACTAGCCAACTAGACACCAACCTCAAAACCACCTCAATAGGATGGGGCTCCCCTCTATAGGAGAGGAAGAAGTGGGGACCAAAACTACCAAAGAAACCTCCCTCCAGAGCAAGCATACTCCACCTTAATAGGAACCAACAAAGGAGAGAAGAACTTCCCACCAATCCTACAACCTCCAGCTCCACCTCAGTTGGAGAGGGCTCCACCTCTATAGGAGCAATATTCACCTCTATTGAATACAATGATTGTAGAAAAAGGTAGCAAGCAAGAACTCCAGTAGAATAGGCCAACACCTTCTCCCAAGGCATCCGAGCCAAAGAAACAGAAGGAAGGACAAAAATAGCCTCCCAACCCACAACATAAACAACCCAAAACACCATATGATTATCAGCTCCATCCATAGCTGAAGCACCATCCATCACAAGGGGAAACCAACAAACCAAGGGACATAGCCCCCTCCCCCTACCAAACATAAGTGCCAAAACAATCAATTCCATCAACCTAGAAGCCTTCCAGAAGCACGAAACCCACCACCACAAAATAGGGCAGGGTCTCCACAACCATCAAAGGAACAATAGAGCATTTAGGATAGTACCCACTGAACACCACTACATAAGGAGGTCAACAACCTACTGTTAATGGCCAAATTGACACAACAACATGTAGGAAAGATGTAATCACCTTAACTCTCCTAAAAAATACAAACGATCGTTAAATCAATCATCTTCTAAGGTCCTAGATGTTGGGTCACAACGTTGCTATTTTGTTGAGCGGTCAATGAGGTTCTAATGTTCAAGGGGCGTGCTAATTATTGATATTTTTAGTTTTTGCAAGATCGAACTCCTATCTAAACCTACTCTAACCGGGGGGTAAAAAAAAGGAAAAAGATAGATCAAGGACACAAGAGAGAAAAGAATGTTGATTCATTTAGTTAACCATACCTGTTACTCTCCAAGGAATTCCTAAACTAAACTATAAAACAAATCAACTTGTAATCAATACAAATTCATTCATTCACAGTGCAAACTTTAACAACAGATTGTAAATCACCATTTGAATAAAAGAAAAGATAAAATTTATTCATTCCTCGAAAGCTTCAAATAAAATGATTAATAAAACAAACATCACTCTAGAGTACAACTTAAAGCAGGTTTTAGTTTGGTTGCTCCTGTGTAGTGAAACAGATAAGCAACATTTACAATTCTGGAAAACTTCACCAGTTTACAGAAACCAATGTCTTCAAATTGACTCCATTAACTAAAAATGTAGAAAAATCCATTTTTTACTCTACTCCTAAACTAGCTGAAACTTCTAACTTTGATTCCTAATTCCTTTTCCTAATTTTATATACCTTACAAATGAGATCCATTTGAAAATTAATAGCTCAATCATTTTCCCTAATTTTTGCTAAAATAGCTCATCAAAAGCTATAGCTTTTCTCGTGCATATAGTTTTCCATAAAGATAACTCTTTGTTCTCAACTTCTTTTTGATTTTAGTCAACTCCGGTTCATAATTGTAATTTCCAATTTGACTCAGATTCCTTCATCTTGCACGATGTGCAACAACATCTTCCCCTAGAAACAACTCCAATTGGACTCGCCATGTCTTCAGTTTACTCTTAGCTAATTGTTCTTTCAACAATTTCCTCTTTTGCACATCAGTCTTTGTAGATCACCTCGTCATCTCCAAATCCTCCAACATTGATTGCTTTGATTTATCATTTTTCCATCTTGCAAAAGTACTTGCAAACATAAAGAGCATTAATCAATTAATAGTGAATTTCAAAATTAACTAACTAATCCACTTTATTCCAATTAAAAGCAAATAAACTTTAAATTTCACAGTCGAAAGAATAATCAAATCAACTTTTGAAATTAAAGTTATTTTAAATAAAATAACATCAAAATAATGCTTAGTGCTTTAGGATCTTGATGTCATTCGTCTCTCAGATCTAAACAATACCTGCAAGGCTCACAATAATTCAATGAATTAATAAATTTCATGGTAACAAATACATAACCAATCCATAAAATTAATTAATTCATAGAGACCGATAGCTTAAATTGCATGAATTAATCAATTTCCCCTCTGTGTATTTGTAATCATGATACCATTTGTATGTAACACCAATCACCAATTTGACAAGCGGATGAAATTTCATTCAAATGAATAAACTCCAAATTTGGGCTTACATCGCCCCAATACAAAAGTCAAAACTGTGATTCCATGTTTTGCATGTGTGTTTATCAGGGCACTTGCAATTTCAACATCTGACAGGTTCTTTATTTATGCTTTAATGGATGTCGATACCCTACTTCAAGTCAAGGAGGACGCTGGTAAAGGTCGCGCAAACTTTGACTTTATATCTGCTAATTGCATTTGCTCAAAAGTTTAAGACCCTTCAATAAATCCATTTTAAGCATATGTTGCACTCATTGCATCTCATGAAACCACACTTCCCCGAGGCATTCTGTAAAATAGTTCACAACTTTGTTCTTATCATGAAGGATTTTCATTTGCTTGAAGGTTTCTAAAGCCTTTTCCATACACTATTAAATCCATGCTAAAATTTTCACTTATCTTGCAATCATGGCGTTCCATGAAACTTCATTTGTTTGAACCATTTTGTCAAACAACTCACTCATTTTTCTATGCTCCAATAGTTTGCATGCTTATTCAACTTCTACATAAATGAATACCTAGGTAGTTTCAATTGCATCTAAAAAATAAATCCACATTTCATATACCCCAATGGGCATTCATACCTTGCCACAAAGCTCCCATTTCACCATCGACAGATAGGAGGCAAGTAAGAGAATTTGAAATTCAAACTCATATCTACCAATTTGAATTTATTCTGAGGTTTCTATATTTTGTGTTTTGTTTACCAGGAAATTTTTAAAACTTTTGAATCAAATCCATTGGTGCACACTTTTGCAAACATGAAATGACATTGTCATCTTCGAGGTATTCAATCAAATAGTTCGCATGCATTGCTAGGCTTCAATATTTTTGCATTTCCTTGAAAGGCATCTAGTCATATAGTTTATGCGCTATGTCTATAGTATCACCATTTTACACGGTGTCGAAGGCTCTGGAATTCGCCTTTAGCTACCCCATTTCATCTTTTGAAGTTTCGCTGCCTTCCACATTTCACAAAAATTCCTACCAGGGAATTTACAACAAATAACAACTGACGAAATTCCCATGTCTTTTCTATTTCGATGGATGCCCAAACTTGCTCCAAAACTTCCATTTCACATTTTTGCTTGAAAGCCTCAAAATTTTGTTCAAAAAATTTGATTTGTGCACATATTCTACTTGTAATTGTGGCATAAATTTCTTTGCTTTCTTTTCTATTCATTGTTTCCCTATGTTTAAAGTTTCTACAAGTTTCAAAAAAGCCTCTTCAATAGGTTTATTTTGTTCATAAACTGCAAATCATTTCATGCCACTCTATTTTGCACACATTCTTGTGAGAAAGAGAGCACTGGTAGAGGTTGTGGAATTGGGATTCTTAGCCACCAACTGCATTTGCTTGAAAGTTTCTAAAGCCCCAATTGAATCTACTTCATAAATATCTGCAATTTCATGCCATGAGGAAGACTTCCCTTTGAGGTGCCCACTCAAACTTTCATGTGCCTTGTCTCGGCCTCCTGTCACAGGCGAAGGGTGCTAGTAAAGGCGTGATCTTTGGCTTTAGAGTTGTCAATTGCATTTGCTTGAAATTTATCAAGTCTTTCACCAAATTCATTCTATGTATATCCAACAATTATGGCATCCCTTTCATGAGATGGCATCGCTTCGAGCTCTTCCGTCAGGTATGGGATTGGAATAAATTCAGAAGCGAGATTGGAACTTGTCTAGGCATGGGATCAAAACTTGTTTAGGCACCTGAATATTAAAACATTGGGTTCCAATGTTCGCTCGAAGTTTGAGATCCCACTGTTGTGTGCGAGATCAGGACTTTGTCCTGAACATGAAATTTTCAATTTTGTTTAGTTCCCATGTTCAACCTCGATTCCGTCGAAATCCGACGGTTAATTAAAAAATTTCCTTTTGCAGATCGGGTTTTTACCCAAACATGAATATTTGTATTTGTTGGATCAATCCCGATGGGCCTCATTTTATATCTTTTTATCTCTCCTTTGTTTTTTAAAGATTTTAACTTTTTATGTATTTTTGGACTTTATTTAATTTTTATTTATTTTTACTTTTTACATTTTTATGATTTTTAAAATTTTAAAATCTTTTAAAATTTCAAAGACTTATTTTATTGAATTTTAATATTAAATCTTTTAAAATAAATTTTTTTAAAATATTTATTTATTAAATTTCAAACTTATTTATTCATTATTATTATTTTTCTAAAAAAAATTTAAAACAAAAGATTTTATTTATTTAAATTTTAAACTCCTTTTAAATTTCAAATCTTTTAAAATAAAAGATTTATTTATTTTTGTACTTTTGAATTATTTGTTTTTTTGTATTTTTCAAAATGTTTTGATTTTTATGATTTTTTTTACTCTAAAGTGGGACAACGCAACAAACAAAGATGACACCAAGACCCAAAATGAATGATGCAAAAAATAGAAACAAACAACATGATGAGGACGAATGAAACCAGATGAACAAATGACACAGAAACAAAGATGAACAACGAAGAACAAAAATGAAGAGTAGAAAAGAAACGGGACGACAAGGTGAAAAGACACCGACCAAAAGATGGGGATCGAGATTGGAGTTGGACAAGGACTGTGAACCCAAATGACACCCAAAGGAAAAATGAGGATCAAGATTGGGAATGAACATGGAACACGAACCTTCAAAAGTGCAAGGTATCGATTCCAATCTAAAACGCGAACCCAAAAGGTAGACACACAAAGGAAGCGAAGATTAGAATCGGGTTGGAACCAAGAACAAGAACCTTCTGAAGAGGTTTAAGCTTCCAATTCCAGTCTGAGGTACAATCCTGACACAAACAAGGAAAAGAAAAACAAGTAGAGACCAGATTTGAAACAACACTTGGAACCTAAACACTCTCTAGAGGACAAGTTTAGGTTTCATTCTGAAACTCTAACAAAGGAAAAAAAAGCAAGGTTCGGGGGTTGTGAACAACTCTAGGACAAGACCAAAACGACAACAAACACAAAATGAAAAGTGAAAAATGAAAGAAGCGAAGATGGAAAAGATGAAACGAGAACAAGAAAGCATAGAACAAACCAACAAAATGAAAGAAAATAGAGGGGTTCCGAACATTTCCAAGCAAAAAGTTGGGGTGTGTATGCAGGGCATAACAAATGGTGACTTGGGTGGGAAAATTATTTAAGCATTTTAAAACATGTAACCCTCCAAATACTCAAAATATCTGGTTTACACTCATTCAAGGCAACCTAAGAAGCATAAACACAATCAAAACTAGGACACGACAAAGGCCTAAGACAAAACTAAAATTTGTTTGTGTGTGCAAATGATTCATTCTCCTCCATAAGCATTGTTGTGATAAAAATGAAGTAGACTCTACCCAAGCTACATAGTTGTGAGTTACATTTCCAACATGCAATGATATCCTGGGCATAGCTCTGCAGCCAGACATGCATCTATAGCCCCGACAGAGATGCCTTTGGTTCTCTCTAAGCATCGCTCTACTGCCAGCCAAGCGTCTATAGCCCTGGTAGAGATACTTGAGTTACCCTTGTTGATTGAGGTTCAAGGTTCTAGTTCCAATCCAAAGTCTAATCTCGACATAAATAACGAAAAGGAAAATAAGTAGAGACTGGATTCAGAACAACACCTAGAACCTAAACACTCTCTCGAGGACAAGTTTAGGTTTTGTTCTGAAACCCCGACAAAGGAAAAACAAGCAAGGTTCGGGGGTTGTGAACAACTCTGGGATAAGACCAAAATGACAAAAAACACAAAATGATAAATGAAAAAGAAGAAGAAGCTAATGAGCGTAGTTTATGGTCTAGTTTTGGGTAGAATTTATGGTTTATTTTTTGAAGATATCATGGACCTTGATGTTAAGTGTTGATATTTTTATGATATTTTCTCAGATGTATTGACATTGGGCTTAATCTTATTTCTACAAACCTTTAATGACATTGGCATATTATATGGACTATCTATATTAATTTTTCATATGGTTAATGAATGTTCTTTAACGTGGTTACATATATGCAATTATTGTGTGTACTAACATTGCCATGCAGATATAATTTGAGGATGCTAAATTGAGGAAGACACCGCCCGCTAGGCATGCACCATAAAGTCCAACAAGGGAATCGTTCAAAGGTCAAAGGAGGATGATGGCAGGAGATTCCCCATGCAAACCAAATGTAACCACCTTATAGTGGTCTCTATTGATGTTGAGCAAACATGTGTGTTACTACAGTGCTAAATCTGTGGTTGGACATGCATGTTTGACCGGATTCCATGCATGTGTAACCATCGCCCCACTTTCTCTGTTTTCCCTAAATGGCGTCCTCCCAATTCATGGAGTTGACTGCCCTGTTTAGTTAGTAGTATAAATAAGGATCATATGCTCCTTTTCTGGAGGTTGCACGATCTGATATTGTACTTGCATTCTTAGTTTCCAGTAATACAGTTATGCTACTCTTTTGTACTCATGTTTTTGGATGAATAAAATAAAGTTATGAGTTCAAGCATTTGATTTTTCATTAGTAGTAGAGGATACTCACCCAAGGGGGCCCACTTGGTGAGTAATCCATCCTTTAGCTTAGTTTATCCTAGTTTTTTTTTTTAGTAATTAGTTAAGAATTTAGCGCTGATTGTTCCTGCAGCCACTAGAATTCCATTATGTGACTGTTCCTGCAGCCAAAGCAGACATAGTAGTTTTTTGTTTGTTGTTCAGATTTTCATTTATGTCATGCATTTCAAAGCTTAGTATGGTTGTTGGTTGATGTTCATCATTTATGTTATTCCTTTCCAAGCAATTTACTTTCAACATTGCATCTTTCTTAGTTGTGGAATGAAAATGGCTACTTTGAGTTCCTAGTGCACATACTGTGTTGACCCATTTCAAGTTCACGTCCCTAGGTTGACAAGTTAAATGCACCTTCATGATGATTGATTGGCTATTTAGTTTAGATGTCCAATATCTAAATCACAGCTTAAGAGCTTAATTGTTAAATCATTGTAGGAGGCCAACATTTTTGGCGTCGTTGCCGAGGATGGTGTCAAACTAGGGAGTTCTTTGGAGTCATTAGTAGTTTTTCTTGTTGTAGTATTTCTGGAAGTTGTTCTTAGTATACCCTCATTTAGGAAGTAATGACCCCCCTTATTCTTTACCAATTATTTGTGTGAGTTGGATGATAGTGAGTTGATACCACATGCATAGAGGAAGGAGAAGGGATGCTTATGGGAGATTCCTTCCTAACAATCCTAATCCATTCCAGCTAGTTGAATATCAGAACCTTCCAAGAGAAGAAGAAGAAGAAGATCCACACCCCTTTGCTGATGTATTTCCTGATCTGACTAGCTCTAAATTCTCCTCTAAAGACCAAAATTAGCTTGAGAACCCCTTTGCTTTGGAACTACATCAAGCAGGCATGGGTGATGCAAATAGAAATAGACCTAACCAACCAACTTTTCCTTTCCCTATTTCCCATCAGAATGAAGTTGACAACATCAAAAATATCCTTCCTTTAGTACTCCCCAAGTTTTATGGACTTTTCATAGAAGACCCTGATACCTTCTTGTTTGAGTTTGACATACTCTGTAGGATTTATGACTATACCACTAATGCCCATAGGCTTAAGCTATTTCCTACCACTTTGAAGGAAGTTGCATTAAGATGGTTCATGAGCCTAGGCAGAGATGCTATGGAAACTTGGGAAGACATGAAGACAAAATTCCTTAAGAAATACAAGGAGTATTGCAGGGGCAGTGACATGAGAGGAGGTGACATTTTTAGGATGCAACAAAAGGAAGATGAGAGCCTGGAGGATTATATTTCAAGGTTTCTATTCTACCTACAAAAATCTCCACACCATACACTTAATGAAGACTCAGAAAAGTTGCTTTTCCTAAGAGGAATCAATGACAGCTACACTGATGCCTTGGACTTGATGGGAGGAGGAGATATCTCTCAAGTTCCTTAGGAGGATATCAAGAAAATATGCCAAAACTACTCTAGGGTAGCTTCAAAGAAAGGAAGAGCTTACCAATCTTCCATGGGTAAGTAATCTACTGGTGGAGTTTCAAGAATGGAGATTACTCATTTGCTGGCAGACTTCAAGAAAGACATTATAAACAATCTAGATATTCAGATAGACACACTTCAAGCCAAGAAGAATCAAGAGGAGGCAAAGGAAATGTTGGCCGAGTATTGCCCCCATTGCAGACAAAAGAAGAAGGACTGCAGATGCAAGATGGTAGCTAATATTGAAGGCAAGAAGATTGCACCTGAATTCAAGCCAATTCAGATTGAAGAAGACCAAGTCTACTATGTTGCACAAAGGAGGCCTTGGGCTCCAAGGCAAGGTATGCCACCAGATCCACTCTCTTATGTTAGGCTATATTTCAATTCCTATTCATCTGGTAACCAATGGCAGCCCCCATATCCATCTAGCTATGGAGGATATCCACCATAGCCTTGGGGTAGCCCTCCAAATGCTTGGACCAATCATCAAAACTCCCCACCCTAGTGGCAACAACATTAGGGGAATTGACAGTAATTTCAAGGGAATTGGAAACCACCTCCAGGAAATTGGCAACAAACAAATCAATGGAGGGGAGGATAGCAATGGCCTACCCAGACAACCAGTTACATGCAACCACCTTCTCAGCCCCAACAACTGGCTATAATGCCTCCACCTACTAATTCAAGCTCAAATGCACCTAAACCTACTCAACTACCAGCTTAGCCCACACCCAATCCAAATAACAAACCACAACAATAGCCTGTATACTCTGTTGATTCAAATCAATTCATTGCATATGTTGTGAGTGTAAGTGATATCCACTTGTGTTCAGGAATTACTTTACCAGCCCCTTCCAAGCCCATTATCATTGAGCTTCATGTGGAAGAGGAAGAGGAACCTCTAAATGATCCCATTCAGCCAAGTGCACCTAAAAATCCTGAACCAGTCCAAGTCAAGTAGACTGAACAAGAACCACCATTTCCTCAGAGATTGGAAGTTTCCAAGAAGAAGGAAGAAAAGGAGGATAAAAATTTTGACATCCTGGATCAGTTGAAGCATTTATGTGTCTAGATACCTCTATTTTAGGCCATAAAGGATGTCCCAATCTATGGCAAGGCGATCAAAGAAGCATGCCTCAAGAATCCATGTAGGAAGAAGAAATACCCCACTGTGATTCATGTGGTGGGACAGCTAGCTGACATCATGCTTGGAAAAATGACTATCCCTAAGTACAATGACCCAGGTAGTCCTGTGGTAGCAGTTGTTATAAATGGGATTCAAATAAAGAATGCTCTGATTGATTTAGGGGCAACAATAAATGTAATGACCAAGGAAATCCTGCAACAACTAAACATTGCAAGCATGAGATCTACTCCTACTGTCCTGCAGCTTGCTGATAGTTCTATTGTTAAGCCTGATGGTATAGTGGAGGATCTTGTGGTGATTCTAGACTCTTGGGAGTACCCAACAGACTTCATGATTCTTTCTCCTAAAGCTACACTAGGCAGGTATCCCATTATTCTTGGAAGGCCATGGTTAGCAACTAAAAATGCATATATTGGATGTCAATCAGGTGAAATGACCATTTTTTATGGGAAGAGTACCAAAATTTTTGTTCTTTATCCTCCTGCTCAGCGATCCCATGATGAGGATAATCCTGTGTGGCCACATGTTGGTGAAGAGGCCGAGGAAGTTAATTTTGTAGCGTAGCTTATGATGTTAGGCAGAAGCTCCTTCATACAACTTCAAGATGAAGATGAAGTATTGGTTAACATTATTCAGAACCATTGTAAAGTGGAGGAAACATCATCTTCTCATTCTGCTACTCTAGTTAAGACACTTATGCATGCTCTTCCTGCAGCCACTGTTCCTGCAAACGTTATTCCTGCAGCCACTCTTCCTGTAGCCATTGTTCCTACATACATACTTCCTATAGCAAAATGTATGTCCCATACATTGCTTCCATATGAAATCAAGGTACCATGTGTTAATGAAGCAACTAAGATAGACTCAACTACACAAGTACAAGTGTTAGAAGGAAAGTATCTGAATATTAACAACAAACTGAGTGAAAAACAACAATTGTTATTGGAAAACTTATTAAGGACCCATCAACATGCATTTGCATGGGACTATCATGAGATGAATGGATTGGATCCTAAGATTTTCACTCACATAATTTATATTAGAGATGATTGCACTACAGTGAGACAGCCACGAAGAAGAATTAACCCTGCACTAAGAGAAATTGTAAAAGGAGAACTACAAAAGTTGCTAGATGTTGGATTTATCTACCCCATTTCAAATAGCTAGTGGGTGTCTCCATTAGTGATTGTGTCTAAAAAAGGAGGGAAATGGTGGGTTTGTGTTGATTACAGGGAACTTAATGTTGCCACCAAAAAGGACCATTTTCCCTTACCTTTCACAGATCAAGTTTTGGACTCACTTACAGGAAAGCAATATTTTTCTTTTCTAGATGGATTCAACGGCTACAACTAGATCCAAATTGCACCAGAGGACTAGGAGAAGACTACCTTTACTTGTCCATGGGGGACCTATGCCTACTTGGTACTCCTGTTTGGATTATGCAATGCACCTACACCTTTTCAGAGGGTAGTCATTAGCATATTTTCAGACATTTATCATGATTGCATGGAAATTTATATGGATGATTTCACCACCTATGGTGCTGATTTCAATGAAGCATTGAAGAATCTTAGGAAAGTCCTATAGAGATGTGAATATCACAATCTCTCTTTAAATAGTGAAAAGTGCTTCATGATGATGCAGGAAGGTATAGTTCTTGGACACTACATCTCTCACAAGGGAATTCAAGTAGATCCTACAAAGATTGAGGTAATCACAAATTTTCCCACACCTGCAAAACATAAGGATGTTAGGAGTTTTTTGGGCCATGCAGGCTATTATAGGCGGTTCATCAAGGATTTCAAAAAAATAACAATGCCATTGTATACCCTCCTCACTAAAGATGCTAAAATCTAGTGGACTGAAGATTGTGACAAGGCATTTTATGATTTGAAGGTAGCCTTCACTCATGCTCCTATACTCAAAGGACCTAATTGGGAGCTTCCTTTCC
Organism: Sequoia sempervirens; assembly: GCA_007258455.2. Taxonomy (NCBI): domain Eukaryota; kingdom Viridiplantae; phylum Streptophyta; class Pinopsida; order Cupressales; family Cupressaceae; genus Sequoia; species Sequoia sempervirens. The sequence continues at coordinate 301,426,980 of VDFB02105785.1, forward strand.
ACATCCATACAAATGCATCAAATTATGCCATAGGAGCAATCTTAGGATAGAAAGAAGGAGCTATTGAAAATTTCATTTATTTTGTCAACAAAAATTTGCAAGGAGCTGAATTCAACTATACAATGATAGAGAAAGAAATGTTGATAGTGATCTATGCCCTGAAAAAATTCAAGCACTACATAACAGGCTATCAAATCTTTGTTCACATTGATCATGCAGCCATTAGATATCTCATGAAAAAAAATTTGATCACAGGTAGACTTGCAAAATGGTTATTGTTGATGCAAGAGTTTGACATAACCATTGTGGATAAACCAGGGAAGGCCAATGTTGTTGCAAATTTTCTTTCAAGGCTGACTACATAAGAAGATAATCAATCCATAGATGAATCTTTTCCTGATGAGCATCTATTCTCCATCAGTGTACAAACACCTTGGTATTCTGACATAGCTAACTACCTAGTCACAGGTAGAGTTCCACCTCACTTCTCTCAAAAAGAGAGAAGGGTCCTCATTGAAAAAAAAAACCTTTCTCATGGAAAGCTTGATGTTTGTTTTATACTGGACTAGACCATGTCATGAGGAGATATGTGTGAGAGAAGATGAGACATATGACATTTTGCATGCATGCCACAAAAAACCATGTGGAGGACATTTTGTAGCCAAGAGGACGGAAATGAAGATTTTGAACATGGGATATTACTGGCCAACACTCCACAAGGATGCAGGTAGGTATACCAGAAAATGTGATAGATGTCAAAGAATGGGCAAACCAACCAAATCTAATGAGATGCCACTTTTCCCTTAGGTAGTAATCACTCCCTTTGAAAAGTGGGGATTGTATTTTGTAGGACCCATTGACCCTCCATCAAATGGTAAGTCCTATATCTTGGTATGCACTAATTATGTAACTAAATGGGTAGAAGTTAAGGCCATGAAGCATGCATGAGATAACAAGGTTGCATAATTTATTTATGAAGATATTTTCACAAGGTATGGAGTTCTAAGAGAGATAGTGACCGATCAAGGGACTCAATTCACATCAACCCTTATTGGAGCACTAGTTAATGAGTAAAACATAAGACACAGTAAGTCTACTTCTTATCACTGCCAGACCAATGATCAAGTTGAGGTGACCAATAGAGAAATTGAAGCTATTCTGACCAAGACATTAGCTATCTACAAAAAGGATTGGGAAAACAGATTACCAGAAGCTATTTGGGCCTATAGAACTACTTGGAAAACAAATACAGGCTTCACTCCATTTGAGTTGTACGGAAAGATAGCTATGATGCCCATTGAATTTGAGAATAAGACTCTTAGGATTGCAGTAGATTTGGGGATGGATATCTTTGAGGCACAGAGAGAAATAATCATGCAACTGAATGCTTTGGACGAGATGAGGAGAGTAGCCTTGCATCACACTAAGGTAGTGTAGAATCAGAGAATCGGGTGGCATGATAAATTTAGCAAGGATAAGAAATTCCAACCAGGAGATGGGGCATTGCTTTATGATTCCAGATATTAGGACAATGCTGGAAAATTGCAGACAAAGTGGCTAGGACCATATGAGGTTCCTGAAGTATTCCCTAATGGTGTTGTTTAGCTCACTACTATTGACCTAGTCAGATTCAACTTGCTTGTCAATGGTCATTGCCTTAGATTATATCACAACCCAGCTTCCAAGGAGGAGTTCTTGTAGCAATTTTCTCAGCGTGCTGCACCTGAGCTTCTTGCAGCCGAAGGAAGTGGACTTATTGTCCCTCCTTTTGGCTAATTAAGGTATGCACTTTTCATAATAAATACTTCCACTCCCATGGGGGTCCATTTCTTTGCCCATCCACCCATCCATTTCCACCTTTCTCTCTCTTCCATCACATCACTTCATTCCACCCCATTTTTATTAATTGCTCAACTTATTTCTTAAAAGGAAAATGGTACTTTCTCCACAATCTTTGAAATGAATCTTTCACACATTCAGGTATGTGTGCATTAATTGCTATATCTTAATTGTCTTTAAGTGCATTCATTTAATTGTTGTACGTTAGTATGGACATTCACCATAGCATGCCAATATTCCCTACCCTGTCAAATCATCATTCTGCATGTGAGGACACATGCCCAAATTTAGGTTGGGGGGGGAAAACATGTGAATATTTTTCCCACGTGTCAGTCCATGCTGGTCTATGTCAGCCAAATTTAAATTGAGCTGATTTGAAATCTAAGTGAGAGGACGACTCGCATGTGTGAAGTGACACCAACTGCAACTGCCATTTCTCCCCATCATAGCTTTCCTTTATTACTCCTTCCTTGCTATTATTGACTCTATCATAATATCACGTTGCAAACAAAAGGTAAAAAGGGAAAATTCAATCGACATTGGCATTGGAAATTTAGCAAGTGTTGTAGGAAGGTGAATCTAGTTCAAACAAGAATTGTAGGAAGGAAACTGCAGAGTGTTTATTTGATTATAGACAATGAGAGGTGGGTTAATTCAAAATGAACCCACCGTGCACGATGTATTACTACAGGATGCATAATGCCTAGCCGAATTCAAAAAATGCGGGTGGATAGACTACTTCCTGAAGCTGGATGATTTCGATGAAGACATTGCACTAGAATTCGCCTAGACATTGTCTGAAGGGAAGGCCATGGTAAAAGGGTTGGAGGTCATAGCAACTGAATAAATAATTATAGAAGTTACAGGGTTACCTGCTGATGGTGAAAATTACCCTATTTCTAGAGATGTCAGGTTAGCTAGGGCTGAATTTACAGAACTAAGTGACCCTCCATTGAGAATAGATAAACAGGGTGCAAAGAGAATGTCTTTACTGAGCCATGGAAGCAGATAGTTGTTTATGTCATAAAATATATCACCTATGAAGGTTTCTAGTCGAATTTGCATTTTGTGCACTTCAAGCTTTTGAATCATATGAGGCACAAAAGGAGGATGAATGTATTAAACGTGTTATACAACCTTCTTTCAATCATGGCGGCTGAGACTCAGAAAGGTAGGGACAATTTCGTTTCCCACCATTGTTTGATTAAATTGCTAGTTGAAAATTCTCTGCATGATGTATTTGGAATGACCTAGGAAGAATTCATAAAAATTGATCAAATTAGACCCGAGCACTTGCAACCTAGGGTTTTACCTCAACCCCATAGGTCTAGTAGGAGATTGAGCATGACTGAAGCCACTCTTGGTGCTTCAACCTCTAATGCATACCCTAGTGCAAACCCTCCTGTAGCAGAAGAAACCATACAAATTAGCTCTTCTGAGATAGAGCACTCAAACAAAAAAAGTTCTCCCCCAGATTCTGATGATGATGTTCCACTTGGCATCCTAATGAAAACTAGGGCACAAAAAATAGAGGCAAAAATGAGAAAAGGAAAAGCTAAGAAGTAGCCAATAGAAAAAGAAATACCAAGCTCTAGGAAGCAGAAGGTTGACACTGTTCATCTTGCAACCAAAGAAAAAAATGAGAGCCCTCCCAGAAAATCAAGACCCGTTGAACCAACCTTTGGTATGCCTCTGCAGGAAATCCCTAAGTCTAGAGAAATATCACAGGACACAGAAGCTCCAATGGGGCAGGTGAATGTCGAGGAAGAGGATGTATTTAAGATGATAGCAAACATAACATTGGTAGACCTTGCTGACATTGCAGAACAAGTGGATAATCAAGGGTATGAGGAAAATCAAGATTTCCTGCAGCAAGAGTTCCTACAACAACCAAAAAATAAGAACAATCAGTACCCCTATAGCCTGAATCCTTGCAATTAGTGCTATATGGAGAGCAAGCATCAATGCTAGTGAAAATGTTGGTAGGAATGCATAAACCCCCTGATTTCTCAATGCAAATGGTAGCTATGCATTTATGGAAGGAAATGGAAAGAAGAGAAGAAGAATGGAAGGAGGAGAAGCATAGATTGAGGAAGGAAATTCAAAAGAAAGATGAGGAGATTGAAGACAGGGATGCAAAAATTTCCACATTAAAGAAAAATGTGGATGATATGGTAGTGTTAGTACCAAAAATTTTAGAGTGTAGGGCCCCTCCAAGGGTCTGTACTCTGTATTTGAAGGAAAAGTATCTTTTTTTTAAGCTGGGAAGAATTGATTTAGGTTTGAACCCTTCTATTGAGACCCCTGTTGAATTATTTAATGTTTATCGAATTGCTTCCCCTGAAATGAAGAATTTTTTATGTGAGTTTTATTTGCATAATTATGCTATGACTCAAGACCATGATTGGAACCCACTGTTGTATGTTGGAGATGTCCAATTAAGGGAATTTATGTCTTGGGTACAAAATGAGATTAATTGGGGACAACAACATGGGGCTTATAAGCAATTGGAGTCCAACATCCCTCTACCCATTAGGGCTAAATCAAAGAATCCTAGGGAAATTTATAGGGAATAGCATAGAATTCTTTTCAGACCTAGCTATGGTAATAGGATTATGCCTTGGATAGAAGTAGTCTATAGTGAGTATGAGGTAAAGGAAAAAACAAAGAGGAAACAATGAAGAGATACCTCTCACAAAGATGGAACAGCCTAACTGATGAGCTAAAGCAGGCTGAGCCTCATTCCATCCAAAACTATGCTGCAACACTTAAGAGAATTGATAGATATATACAAGTTAGAAGAACAAAGGGACAATTTTGGCTTCCCCTGACTTTTCAACCACCCCTCCCGATGTGGCCCATACCAAACATCAAATTTTACAACTATGATATTGCTACAAAGAGACAGAGATGGAGTAGATTGGACAGATTGGGAGGATTCTATTGGGACCCTGATTCATGAACAACAAACACTGATGTAGGGCAGTTGTCAGTTGCAAATTTTAGAGCATTGACCAAGTAGAACAAAAACCCTTCCCCCACTGGAGGACCAACAAGACCTTAGGTTGGGGGGAGTGATGAGCCTAGTTTATGGTTTAATTTTGGGTAGAATTTATGGTTTATTTGCTGAAGATACCATTGACCTTGATTTTAATTGTTGATATTTTTTATGATATTTCCTCAAAACTATTGACATTGGGCTTAATCTTATTTATGCAAAACTTTAATGACATTGGCATGTTATATGGACTATTTATATTAATTTTGCATGTGGTTAATGAATGTTCTTTAAGGTGGTTACAGATATGCAATTATTGTGTGTACTAACATTGTCATGCAAATATAATTTGAGGATTCTAGATTGAGGAAGACACCGCTAGTTGGGCATGCACCATAACGTCCAACAAGGGAATCGTTCAAAGGTCAAAGGAGGATGACGGCAGGAGATTCCCCATGCAAACCAAATGTAACCACCTTGTAGTGGTCTTTATTGATGTTGAGCAAAGGTGTGCATTACTGCAGTGCTAAATATGTGGTTGGACATAAATGTCTAACCAGATTCCATGCATGCATAACCGTCGCCCCACTTTCTCTGTTTTCCCTATATGGTGTCCTCCCAATTCATGGATTTGACTGTCCTATTTAGTTGGTAGTATAAATAAGGATCAAATTCTCCTTTTCTAGAGGTTGCACAATCTGATATTGTACTTGCATTCTTAGTTTCCAGTAATATAGTTATGCTACTCTTTTATACTCATGTTTTCGAATGAATAAAATAAAGTTATGAGTTCGAGCATTTGAATTTTTGTTAGTAGTAGAGGATACTCATCCAAGGGGGCCCACTTGGTGAGGAATCCATCCTTTAGCTTAGTTTAGCCTAGTTATTACTTTGTATTTAGTAATTAGTTAAGAATCTGGCGTTGACTATTCCTACAGCCACTAGAATTCCATTATGTGACTGTTCCTGTAGCCAAAGCAGACAGAGTAGTTTTCTGTTTGTTGTTCATATTTTCATTTTTGTCATGCATTTTAAAGCTTAGTATGGTTGTTGGTTGATGTTCAACATTTATGTTATTCCTTTCCAAGCAATTTACTTTCAACATTGCATCTTTCTTAGCTGTAGAATGAAAATGGCTACTTTGAGTTCTTAATGCACATACTGTGTTGACCCATTTCAAGTTCATGTCCCTGGGTTGACAAGTTAAATGCACCTTCATGATGATTGAATGGCTATTCAGTTTAGATGTCCAATCTTTGAATCACAGCTATAAGAGTTTAGTTTTTAAATCATTGTAGGAGGACAATAGAAGCGAAGATGGAAAAGAAAAAATGAGAACAAGAAAGCACATAAAAAATCAACAAAATGAAAGAAAACAGAGGGGGTCCCCAACTTTTCCAAGAAAAAATTTGGGGTGTGTATGTAGGGCATAACACTTGCAGCATCGCATATCCAAAGCACCAAATCCACAAAGGAGCATCAACAACAGACCTGACAGTATCCAATGTAACCCTCACTTTAGGAAGAGTAGCCCAATAAAACAACAAACCCCACACTACAAGGGCCAAGGTAGAAAGCATGTTAGAACACCCATCAAAACTAGAAAGCTCCAAAGAAATTCCAAAAACCAATCTCAGGACCACCACAGAGACAATGGAATCCAGAAGGACTTGAAAGAACAAATCTAAGACCCATGAGCAGTTGAGCAGCTTACAACAAGCAAGCAAAAACCAGAGCCAATCAAAACCAACCATCACCATGATTCTAGAGACCATAGAATAGGGGCAAAGGAAGTGGGGGGAATGAATAAGACTTCTGCAAAGAATAGCATCATAGATGTTCCCAACAAAGCAGTAATGATTATTGAATAAAATCTCACTATTGCCACAAACCCACATGGGCTTGTGAAGGAACAAAAAATCCCCCAACTGTACAACAAGGGAAAGAACAGGAGGGTCGAGTAGCACCGAACAAACCCCAACCCATCCAATCAAAAGGTGGGTGACTAGAGCTCTGCCAACAAGTAACCCAATGAACAAGGAAGGAGAGACCAAACATAAGGCATACGACACAAGATCCAAGCCAATAACAGAGGGTGAATTAGTACCCCTAATAAAATAGTAAACCCATCGACCAACAAGTAATCAAACAACAAAAATGACTTGCCACCAAAGACCATTGACATCGTCATCAAACTCTACATCGTCATCCCTAGCATCCTCTGAGGAATTCAAAATTTTGCAGCTGTTAGTTCTCCTGCTCACAGCGCTCAAAGCCATTTTTATTTCAAGCCTATGTTGAACACTATAGTTTTTTAATTGATTTATCTTGTATTGAGGCACAACTTCATTCATGGCGGAAAAGGAAACACCCTATTGCTCATATTAGATGGCACGTTGCATATAAAGGAGGAAAGATTCTAGTTGGGTTATTGTTGATTGCATTGAAGGAGAGAGCTTCATATATGGGACATGATCAACACTCTCCTTCTTGGATTCTACACATTACATCTTGGTCAAGGAAGATTTCCCATGTTGTATAAGTTTTAAGAGATGAAAGGGGCATGTGCTAGCATTGAAGGGCTCCAAGCATGCATTTCCATCATTTAAGAAGTTTTTTGGAGAAGTTTCTTTCTTGCAGTCATTTTTTTGCAATATTGTAGCTTAGATTTTCAATCTTGTGATTGAAAATAAAAATTATAATACTCTATTTATAAGTTGTAACTAGAACACCTTTCTTTTATTAATAAAGTTCACTGACTATGTCTTCTCAATGGTTTTCTTATTGTGTGCAATTGATGATTGATGTGTATTTATGTGTTTTATGTTTAAATCCTCAAATATCAGTCAATTAAAATGACTAAATATACTACTAATTGATGTCAATTAATAATTAAATTGACTAAATATACTACCAATTGACAGAAATCAATGAATAGTGAATAAATATGACTAAATATATGACTAGTGAAATCAGTGTATAAAAATGACTAAATATACTACCAAATTGATCAAAATGATGATTAAAATTAATGACTAAATACACTACCAATGCATAGAAATCAGTGAATAAAAATGACTAAATAAGTGACCAATTAACAACAATCAATGACTAAATATATCAGTGAATAAAAAAATCACTCAACATGATCAATAAATAAATATACCTTTATTTATTAAAGTCAAATAAAACTTGCACATTCCTCTCAAACATTAATTAATTATTAAATTAATTAATACATCCTCACATATCTTGATTGAATAAATCATGACCATTGATTTCTCAATCTATTTCCCAATCCCACTAATTTCTCTAATCCCACTAAACACTCAAGCTAACTTCTTCAATCCCACTAATCATTCAATCTAACCCATTGATTGTCCAATTAAATCCCTTAATTGGATCAACCAGATGAGTTAATTGATCAATCTATTTCCTCTCAACGATTCTCAACCGTTGGTTGTGATCTTTCATTGTTGAATCCTGATTGTTCATCTAAAACTTGAAAATCTATAAAATGACCTTCATCCTTCTCACAAAGGATTGAGAGAATTTGGAGAATTTATGGAGACGTCATGTCAAATTGGATATTAAAGCACATTGAGCAAATACTTGCATTCTAAATCACCATTACAACTACTTTTGAAGCTTTTGCACATGGAGGCTTCGTATTGATCAAACAATTCAACATTTGTTATCAATACGAATCCACTTTGACATGGGATGGTAAAATTGTAGTCTTTGAATTCGTTTATGTTCTTGTTTATGCTAAAATTTCTTGTTGAATTCATTTCTTTACAATCGCATGTCATGAGTAGGTTGAGATTTATCTTGTTTTGATTTTAACTGATTTGTTTTCATTGTTGTAATTCCGTTGATCCATTTCCCCCTTACACATTATGGGCCCATGACAATGTTCGATGTCAACCTCTCCGTTTTCTATCAATTCCTTTAAGATGTTTTTAAGTCTCGTATAGTTATTTTTTGTGTGATCCTAGATCTTTTGAAATTCATATCAATCATTCTCATTGTACCAAGGGGGTTTGAAGTTTGATTCATCATAAGTTGTTTTATTGGGAATAGGAAGCCTAATATGGTTCTTTTGGATGAGTTTATGCATAACTACCTTAAGAGTTTCTCCCAATGGAATGAATTTTCTCCTAGTTTGATTATTCTACCTCAACGGCCCTCTATGAATATCCTACCCTTGATTTGGTTGTTGGGTATTTTGTTGATTGTTTGGAGGATATGTAAGCTAGTTATTTTGAGTGTTGTTTTGAGGGTAGTTCGCTTGAGCTATTTGGACATCGTTGTGTGGATTGATAGGAGTTTGTATGTTTTTTTTACGAATTTCACATATACCACTCCATTGTTGGTAACGTCTTTATTCTTTTCCCATATTTTTGGTTTGTCATTAGAACTTGAAGCTTGGTCTTTGTTGCTATATAATTTAATGACTCCCCTTTCTATGAGAGCTCTTTTAGTGAGCAATCCCTTTTCAATGGTTTCCTAAAAAATTACTAGGGCACAACATGGTGAGTTGGTAGCTAATGTCCACTTGTATGTTGGTGAAAAATATATCTATCATTTGTTTCTCAGGAACGGGCCATTTATATTTGCTAGCTTTATGTCTCCATCTCTGTAGATATGAAGCAAATGATTCCCATTGGATTTGTTTAATTTTGTACATGTAGAGAAGGAGGATTCACTTCTCACGAGCCTCTTTATTCTCAAGAGAGTCCCAGGGAATGAACTTCCCTAAACTACCTCAAGGAATAATACTCAAGTGACAAGATAAAAAGGTGAGAGTTCCAAAATTAGAAAGAGCAGGTCACATATATTTACTAGACAAACTAATGAGCTTTCATCCAAAGTACGTTAGCACGATAGATGGATGGTAGTGTGGCACATTGGAGTCCCAAAGGCATGCTAGTGTCTTGTACAGACTAAAAACTGAGAATGTCATAGAAAACAATAGAGTGACTACTTCTACTCTAACTGCTAAGACTACTAAGAACTCTAAAACGAGGGAAAGTAACAAAGAATAACATAACTGAAATAAAGTAAAGTAAGCTAACTAAGTAAAATATAAATGATAAAACTAAGGGGAAGAAATAAAATGCTTACAATAGCCCTATTGATGAAGCCTCCAGCAAGTAGATATGTTCAGCACCTGCATAGATAAGATCAAGAGAAAATGTTGGGGCTATTTAGGGGTTTTCCTTAGTCAAACCCCCATTTTAGTGTTCCCACCTCCAAGGACAACTAGATAGATAGAGATAATAAAAATAGATGAAATGAACACAAGAGTGATAAAAGAAAACCCCACTCAAGGAGGAGAACCTATATCATGAAGTAGAGATGCAATAGATAGGGGTGTGAGAAATCCCAAGGTGCTCAAAGACACAAGGCACGAGATAGATATCACCTGCAAGGCTTGAGGAAACCAAGGAGAGAGAAAAAGCTCTGAGAGCCAAGAGAGTTGCAAAGAGTGTTGTGAGAGCTTTAGAAAGTGAGAAAAGAGAAATAATTTCCAAGAAAGGAGAAGAGCATTTAAGATAGAATCCAAGAATCTAGAAAGCTCAAACGAATTGAAAGAATGGTTTTAAAGAAGAGAATATAAGGGAAAGGAAGCTTCCCAAGCTATTACAAGGTGTCCCAGGTTGTTACCACCGACCAAAGTAGCTAATAAGTGGAAAGGCACTCAGAAATGGTCATTTGAATGTTGAAATGTCACGGGACTCTAGCACGGTGTGCATTTTTCCATGTGGTGCGCTAGTGTCTAGACACATCATGCTATAGAACAATGAGAATGAGAAAAGCACAAGGTTTGGCATAAAGTTGACGCATGAGGGTAGCTACTAAAAAGGGGTCTTGACCATCCTGAGAGAGAGAAAGGTTGATGTAGGGGCTAAAATGAGCCTACACAAGTGCTAAGGGAGTAGTCACTAAATTGGATACAAGAATGTATGTGAAATTGCAAGGGGTGCAATTTTATGACATTACATTTTGCCCCAAATTTAGTGGGCACATGAATCTACACTAATATGCACACTAAATGAAATCTACTAAACATAAATAACATCATTTTTCCCCCACTGATGCTCCTTTTTTGGGCTATTGGTTTTCCCCTAGTGCTTTTTTAATGAGTTATTATTTTTATCTTTCAAGGGTTTCTTTTTAGAATGGGGGGTGGGTTGTTGCCTTCCTCCTCCAGTGCTGACTGCATGCAGCTCCCCTGTCCGTTTGAGGAGGGCATGGGTTTTTTGGGCCTTAAGAGGGTTGTGCTTAATGACTATTTACTATTGAGACTGTGATGGAGTGGTGGTTTTTCCTCCATGTTTTTATGGGTGTTTTCTTGGTTGTGGAAGGCATTCCTACTGGCCTTTGATCTATTGTTGAGTTGGTGTTGTTGGTTGACTATGAGTTCTTGAACCCCCTATGGTCTATGATGCTTTTATTTTCAATGGGGGTTGTCTTTCTCTTGGAGGATGCTTTGTCTAGGTTGCTCCCAGATTTTGGTTTAATGGTTTGGTTATGTTTATTCAAGCCCCTATTTTTATTGGAGTGAAAGGGAGCCTATGTTGCCCCTGTTTCTAATTTTTTGTTGTTGTCTAGGATATGTTTAAAGTTGTATCTATTGTCTCAGATGAAGTTTTGGCCTAAGGGGATCTTTCTCCTTTCTCTTGTGTTGCCTTTGGTTACTGAGTTTGTCCTTTCTTTTAGAGTGATGGCTTTATGTTGGGATCTTCAACAAGTGTCTTCTATGGAGGTGAAGGTGGCTTATATTGAGGTAGAGTCTCCTTTTGAGGTGGAGCTGGTTGTTGTGTCTTTGATGGGAAGCCCTTTGTTCTAGTACACTTTTTTGAAGCTCCTATTAAGGTAGATGCTTGTCCTATTGAGGTGGTCCTGGAGGTTTCCAGAGTGTTGTGGCTTTGGTGGAAGGGGTTTTCTTGTCTTCCTTGGTAGCTACTCCTATAAAGGTAGAGTGGGGGTTTTGTTGAGCTTTGTTCTCTTGGATCTACTGGATTGTGTTGGCCAGTGGGTTGTTGATTTGGGTGACGATGTCACTCCTTCTTATGGAAGGTGATTTTTTATTGACTTTGTTGGTGGGTTTACGGTCCCCATTAAAACCTAGTGTATTGTGAGGGATTTTGGTCCCTGTAATCTAGATGTAAGTGGGTTTCAGGTTCCTTTCTAAACCTGGTTTGGGTTCAAGATCCCTTGTAAAACTTGGCTTTGTTGGGTTTAAGGTTCTCATCAAAACCTTTTGATTAGTGCAGATTTGGGTAGTCTTGTTGTTTATTTAGTGATTTGTTGTTGGTCCATTGTTGGTTGTCTATGTTATATCTGTGAGCAACTTTTTCTTCTTTGAGTGGGTTTTGGGTCCCCGTCAAAACTTGATTTTTATTGGTTTTAGGTCCATTCAAAACCTATTTTTCCCATATAATTAAAACATCATGATGCCCAAAAGGATACTATAGAGGAAGAAAATAACTCTTTGAACCAAGGAAGCATGCCCCCAGGCTGAAGACCTACAAAACAAACACATTAGAGAAGAAAGCTTTGCACAAGACAACAAGGTTAGAACATAAAAATATAATATATCATGGGGTTAGAACATATACATGAATAATACACACACACAAAGGAATATAACAAACTAAAAGATTTGAGTCAGCAAATTGAAAGAGACCTTGATGTAGAAGGTTGTCTTAGTAGTGTGCATCATCCCTAAATTAAGACATAACACATAAAAGAATTCTTAAATAGAGAGAAGAATATAAGGATTGATTGCTTCAAGAGAAGAATGCATACAATAGACGAGGAAGCAATCAATGTTGAAGAAAGAAAGAAGTATATACTCAGGATGAAGAAGATGCAGGTCTTTGATCCAGTATATACCCAGACATGAAGAGAAGAGAGAGATGGCTTCATAAGTACTTGGTCCTATGGAAAATGAACAAAGGCTCTGCAAGTGCTCATTCCTATAGAATTGGCTCCACGGGTGCTCAGTCCCACAGAAGATGAATAAAGGCTCTACATGTGCTCGGTCTTGTAGAGGGAAAGCACTCCATAGGTTCTCAGTCCTGCAAGTGGGGGCACTGCAGGTTCTCGATCCTGTGGGGCTTGATATGAAAGGACTCTATAGGTGCTTGGTCCTAAAGAGCTTGATACAAAATACCCTTATAGGTGATTAGTCTTGCAAGGAAATCTTGATGCAAAGGAGCTCTACAGGTTCTCGATCCTACAAAGCAAGACTGATCAAATAATCTTGTGGCTACTGGAAGTTGCATTGCAAGACAATCACAAGAAAAAATAGGTCTAGTCAGGTTGCCCCCAAGCTAGATGCAAAGATATAAGATATGTGTAGTCAAGTTGCCCCCAAGCTAGACACCAAGATATAAGATAGTTCTAGTTAGGCTACCCCCAAACTAGACACCAATAATTCATTTGAGAAAAAAGCTTTCAAAGGGGGTTCCTTTGGCAGGGAACCCTTTAAGACACCAAGGGACCCATTCAAAGGAATGCTCCAATTGAAATATAAAGAGAAGAGAAGAGGTCCTTAAGGACACACATTTATAGAACAAGTTATCACTACCCCCAACATACAGGGGATAACCATGTAAGATAATATTGTGTTGCTACCACAGAAAGAGTATGGTTACACACAATAGTGTATGACCATGCATGGCAATGACCAAGAAAAGCTACAACTGCCACATAACGGGCAACACAATGGAACAAAGGTGCAAGAACCTCATGAGAAGATGCTTAGAATGGATGAGATAGAGGTGGGCCTCAATATCACTTGTCATGCAAAGAAGAGATAGGTGTACCAATATATGGAAGAGCGAGGGCACCCGAATCATGAAGTTGTATTTTATCCTTCAAGGCTTTACATTCATTAGTGGAATGGCTAGGCACTTAATGGTATGCACAAAAACAATGTTTTGCTTTAACATGTTTATGAAATTTCTTATGTGTAGAAGGAGGAAGAGCAATTAAGTGGGCTTTAAGAAGTCTAAAAAAAATACGCTTTTGCTTAGAAAAAGAATGAGGAGTAAGAAGCAACCCTTTCTCTTGTGGAGAAAGGTTTGACTACTCACAAGAAGAAGACACGAAGACAACAGATAATGGAGGATGAATCAATTCAAGAGAATGAGGTTGAGCAGAAATCATGTTGACATTCAACTATAACTACAGTAAGACAGGAAAATAGCATCGAATTTCCGTGTATTTCAATTCACGAATTGGGCGATTTGGCTGGCGCTAAACTCAGCGTAAACAGGTATGGTCATCTTGGTGTCGACGTTGGCACCAATTTTCGCGCCTGACATTGCACCAAAGTTAGTGCCAAAAAAATCACAGTGCCCCCGTTAGTGCCTAAAATAGTGCTGGGAAATAGCACCGAAAATAATGCCTCTATTAATGCCTAAAATAGTATAGGGAAATAGCGTCAGAAATAACACCTAAATTAGCGCCCAATTTTTCTTCTATGTCTACTCCCATTTTTGTTGCTAGTTTCGCTTCTAGTTTTGCTTCCAATTTTGCTTCCAGGTTTGCTTTTGATTTTGCTTCCAGTTTTTCTTTCGGTTTTGCTTCCAGTTTTGCTTCCGGTTTTGCCTCCAGGTTTGCTTCCAGTTTTGCCTCCAATTTTGCTTCCACTTTTGCTTCTAGTTTTGCTTCCAATTTTGCTTTTAGTTTTGCTTCTAGTTTTGCTTCCGGTTTTGCTTCTAGTTTTGCTTCCATGTTTGCTTCCAGTTTTGCTTCCAAGTTTGCTTCCAGTTTTGCTTCTGATTTTGCTTCTAGGTTTGCTTTCAGTTTTGCTTCCGATTTTGCTTTCAGTTTTGCTTCTAGTTTTGCTTCTAAGTTTGCTTCCAGGTTTGCTTCCAGTTTTTCTTCCACGTTTGCTTCCAATTTTCTTCCAAGATTGCCTTTGGTTTGCTTCTAGTTTGGCTTCCATTGTTGCTTCCTTTTTTGCTTCTAAAAATGCTTCTTGTTTTTCTTCCATTTATTGATTTAATATGTTTTATTTCAATTTAATTAGTTAAATATATCTTGCCTCTTAAATAACTCATATGATTATAAACTAAATAATTTAATTACTTAACTCATATGATTAAATAACAAGATAATTATATTTTTTGGGTTGGTAACACAAAATTTTGTATTGCTTGTAAAGATAAAAAAGTACATCTATTGTTCAGTGTCATTACCTACCAAAATTTCACAACAAAGGACAAAAACTAGAGGCACCTTAACATGTAGAGTAAAAAATTAAATAAACCCCATAACCCCTGTAACTATTTACCAGTAAAATACTTACAAAAAATAACCACCATTAACAGTGTTCAGAGTTACACGCTTTAATACAAAAAAAGCGAAGGGAGAATTCAAAATCAGACACAGACAAACATGACCAGTCTTAATGAGCTCCACCCAGACCCAACGAACGCTTGGCTATCTCCTTCAGAGGCTTCTTCTTCCGCTACTTCCCAAAATTCTTCTTTTGGCACTTCCTTTTTGCTTCCAATCCCTGCATCTCTTCCTTTGCTTGTGCTAGAACTTCATCAACCTCCATGAGTTCGATGAAGAGTTTGAGCACTTTCCATCCCAAACACGCTTCCTCATGGCAACGAGCTTTGTATTTTCCTTCGGGCCAACGAATAAAGGGTTTGAGCCTCGGTCTCCCATAAAGATCCTCAATTTCCTCATCTACCAGTCCTTTAGAATAATCTAAACCTACACTCGAAACTGCCCATTTGAGAATGGACTCGATACCTAGTAGAAAATCTTCATGCACAATTTTATGCATCACCATCCTCACCATTTCCATTGGTTCACCTAAATCCAAGCCCCACACCACAATTAAGGAGTAAATGTCCATGTTGGTTCGGTATCTGTGTTTTAGAGAGCTGAAATCCCTGCCATAAATCATTTTTACACACTGCACTAGCCGCTCGTCGTCAACAAGGAAAACGCCCTGCAATAATTTTCTAGACACCTCTCCATAAAATGAGCCCAAAAATCTTCATGATCGAAAGGTGAAATTGGCTTCCATTTCTCCTAACAACCAACATCACCACCACCAAAGTTTGTTGCATAGTTTTTCTCGACCCTTTCCAAATGCAATTAACACATCTTAATCAAGGGATTTCATTTAACACCATCTTGGATTGCCCACACTTCTATTAATGGAGTACTACTTCACCACCGCCCGCCACCCCTGCATTTTCTTGTCATGTCAAACCTACTGCGCTTGCTTCACCACCTTGTTCATTTAAGGTGTTTTCCTCTCCCGTGTTTTCACCTAAGTCCGCTAACTTAACACCTCTAAAATTCTCCAACCTGAATTCCCCCGTTTCACCAAAATTTAAAGCCTATTTAGATAAGACATCTGCTTCCACATTACCACCTCTTTTAATGTGGATCACCACAAAAATTTCAAAAGAGCTTAACACTTCTATGATTTGTGCAATTACATTCTGGAGGTGCCAAGAATTAATTTTACCTTTCATCACCACCTGAACTATTATTGTAACATGATCATCATCTATAATTAAAACAAGTGAGTCAAATATCTATAATTTAATTGAATTTGACAACATCCATCCTAAGCAGTAAATTAAAATCGTCATACGTAATAAATATTCATCCAAAAATCATTAACCACTTTTAATATATATAAATTGACAAGTCAATACCGATAAGATCATCATCATATATAACTAAAACAAGTGAAAGTCAACTATGCCAGTGCATCAAAAACATGTCAAAATGATACATGTACAAATGATAAAAATAAAATTGATAAATTATGTAACTCAAACTAATACAAGTCTAGATGATACATGTCCAAATGATATAGTGAAAATGATACATGTCAATATGATACAACTCAATAATATAGTACTGTAGGTCGTGAAAATGATACATATGATAGTAACCATGAAAAGAGTCATCATAACGATATATAAACAATGATCCATGATATATTCTATATGATCATGAATGTCACTGGTTACTACCACCAACTGTCTCATCATCATCATCACCATCATGATCATCATCATTATCATCGTCGTCATCATTGTCATCATCATTGTCATCGGCCTCAGAGTCTTTTGTATCTATGTCATCATCATCCTCTGCCATGTGATATGTACCACTAGAACCAATATTTTGTGGATCTATATCATGTTGAGGATCATCTTAATCTTCAGGAAGGCCTGTTTTCTGCAAAAAAAAACATTTAGAATGAAAATTTATCATTTATTTCATGCAATAATTTATTTTTCTGTTATATATCTAATATTACAACATATGAGACGAAACCATAATCATATCACATCATATCAAAGTGCACATACCATAATAAAATTTCAAAAAAGTTACAACTAATACTGGTGACTTAGGAGAAACTTCAGCTTTCAAAAACAAAGCCAATTAGGC
>VDFB02105785.1:301444372-301478604 GCA_007258455.2 Sequoia sempervirens
AGGTTTAGATTGTTAAAAAATGGGTGAAGAATAACAACTTCAGACATGTACTCTGAGAGTATTCTATCACAAAACGCTGACTAATGCCTAGATAACAGGATAGAGTCACCCAAGGGCATCTGGATCCTGGTTAAGGGTTCATAAAGTTTAAATTTTGACTGTGAACTACATTGTTTAAGTATTTCAATTCTACTTGCAAATAGTTGAAACAATAAATAAATTTTTAGAATTTGCTTAATGTATCCCAATTTGATGCAAAATGCAAGTATGCAATGATGTTAAAGCTTTTTTATCAAATTTTGAATGCAAACTTCAAATCTGAAATGTAGTAATTGGCTAATTCTAATGTGCACAAGACTTGAAAATGATGATTTTTTGAATGCCAATTTTGAACATAAACAATGCACTTTCTTTCACCAAATGAACTAAATACAAAATGCCTTAAAATATGTAATTATGAATTTCAAACAGAGATATGCAAGTACAAAAAAACTAAGTAGATAGAAATAGACAAGTGTGGAAAAGACTGTTAATGCACCTATAGGAGAATAGGGTCACCCAAGGGAAAATGGGTCCTTGATCAGGGTTCTAAAAATTGAAATATTGAATCTGTAAGTTGTTTAAGGTTATTGTTCCTATCTGCAAACAATTTTGGCAGTGATTATTTTTCCAATGTAATGCAAATCCAAATGTATGACAATTTTGAAACAAATTGACACTTTTTGAATGCAATTTTAAAATGAAAATCTAATCTAAATGACTGCAACACATTCTAATGCAAGATATGATGCAATATGGATGCAATATTTTTGGATTTCTATGACTTTTTATGATGCAAATATGAACCCTAAATGAGAAACGCAAGGAAAAATGATGCAAAACCTAGATCTAGGGTTTGAAAGACTACCAAATCAAAAATCTATGATGTCAAATGTCAGATTCACCAAAATGAAACATAGAAAAATGGAAGGGGTTGATGGATGATGCTCTAAATACAAAGAACCTAGTATCAACTCCACTTTTCTAAGAATGTTTCATTAGGATGCAAATCCAAAAGGTGCATAGATTGACTTTCAACCTTAAAATGTGAGAAAATTAGACCTAGATCTGATCCTTTTGAGTCTTAGAAATGAATTGGAAATGATTTAGAATGATTGACCTAATTGAACTATATGACCTAATATTAAAAATGATATTTTGAAGATGCAAAAACTGAAACTGTAAATTAAAGGTGGATCTGGGAAGTGTCAGATGATATGTACCTATCACCAAAGTAGGATTTGGCATGTGCAGAGGGACTCGGTCACCCCTGGGTGAATGGGTCTTTGATGAGAGGTCCTAAAACTAATTTTGTAGTTCTATGATGTTGGATCTAAGCTTTTGATTCTCGATTGCAAAATTGGCGAAATGTCATCATTGAATTCTATAATTTTGTTTTCGTAGCTTGACAACTTTTAGGGCTTTGAATGCAACAATGGAGAGTTTACCTTCAATATTTCCTTGATCCTCTTCAAACCTATAACCTACACATTCAAAGAGGTGGAAAATCTTGGGCCATTTAGGGGCTTGCCTCATTCAAACCTTGGGTAATTGTTTCCACTTTCCACATTGGCAAATGTCAATGGATAAATGATAATAGTAATGAAGGAATGGTGAAATCACAAAGTGTTGCAACTCACCACCCTTCAATGGATTCCTTGAAGGACTAAAGTCATACTCATCACCTCAAGGATTTGGATCTTTCTTTGCTCGAATGCTTAAATTCTTTGGAGACCTACAATAAGGGTTAGTCTTCAAAAAACAATGAACATGAACACACATAAACTCACATAGAATTTGACATGATGTTAAGATCCTGAATTGCTATAATAAAGCTCTAAAATGTTTCTCTTGACTTTCTCAACACTGCTCTTGATCATAAGTTTTCCAATAGATTTCATGTTTTTTTTCAAATGATAAAATAACTAGGTATTTATATGCAAATGTACTAATCTCCCGAAAATTAGATTCCAAAAGTTGACACTTGATATTTGAATTTTGGATGTTAAAATGCCACCAACAACATAATTGAATTTGGGTCCCATCTAAGAAGGGGGCCCATTTTCCCATAGGCGAATGGATCCTTGCCCAAATTTCCATGATACACTTAGTTGGGAGCAAAATAATAATTGGATGCACAAATTTATTCAATGCTTGTAATCCTTTGAAAAATAGTAAAAATTAGGCCTTGGAATGCATAATGTGGAAAATTAGGAGCTTAATTAAGTCCAATAAATTAGGGGACCAAAACATAATGTGAAATTGTTAAGGGTGACAATTTCCAACACTATAGTTAGATTAACAAACATTGAGGATATGTTTCTCCTCTTTGATGGTAACTCCTATGGAGTTGCATATTTTTCTTTGGATGTCATATTTAGACTATCATATTCTTTCTCCACCTATTCATGCTTCAACAATGATAAAATTCAATATACATTCATGAGTCCATAGATTCAACTTATTCATCATTCATGTTGACACATTCTCTAGGACTACCAAATTATTATCAATTCAATTATAGTATTTATCTTGAATGTCATGCATCCATGGTTATTGTACTTGAATCTTGCATGGTACCCAATTTGTCTTATCAATGTTTATTATTGTTCAATATATGTTTAAAGAAGCTTGAATAAATTCTCAAAGGCATTTTCCACAGCTTTGGCACCATTTCTTTATTTGTTTCCACATGGTTCTAGATTGTCACCTTCTTCAATTACACCTAGGAATTCTTGTTTGATTGTGACTCCTTTCAACACTAGCATGGTGATATTTGAGAAACTTCTAGAGACATACATTATTATTTTTCTTCCCTCATATTTTTTAGGAATGATAAGATCTTTTGCATTCAATTTTGAATTTATTTCTTCCTATGGGGATAAATTTTCTTCATTGACCCTTGACCATCTTCAAATTTTAGATTCAATTATCCACTATAGGCATAGGAGACTACACATTGAGGGTGGTTAGGTGACCCCAATGGAAATATTGAGAAAGATAAAAACCCCTACAAGGAAAAGTCCTCCCCATAATAGAGAGAAAAAAGAGACTATGTAATAGCCACCCTTCCCCAATGTTTAGTTTCCATGTCGATGGTGCAAGATCAAATTTAAATACCAAAGATAATTCCATATTTTTGAACATTTATTCCCTTAAGAAAAAATTAATTAAAATGTGAATGCAAAAGATCTTACCATTCCTAAAAGAGAATAAAACTAAAAATGCATCTCTAAAAGCTACTCAAATGTTGTCATGTTGTTTCTAAAGGAGTCACAATCAAATCAAGAGTCTCAAGCATAATTGAAGAAAGTGACCTCTCAAAACCATGTGGAAATGAATGAATAGTAGGTGCCAAATATGTGAATGATCTGCCTCTAAAAATTTGGTCAAGATTCTCCAAACCAATGTAAAACTAAGACAAATGTTGATAAAATGAATCAGATTCCATACAAGATTCAAGCAAAGTAACCATGGGTATATGGTGCTCACCATAGGTAAGACAACTAGACCAATTGTTGGTGAATAGATTTGTCCTTTATAAGATTAAATACAAAATGACACTATAATGCCCAAGAAGGACTAATCAATCCACAACAGTTGGAGAGATTACCATTGTATTGGTAATCTTCCTCTGAATTTTAATTGAGGTACAACTCTCTCTTATGTAATTTTGATTTTTTGAAAATATATAAAGTGGGGGTATACTTTTGACCAGAAATAAAGAAATGAAAACTAACACTTATCCATAGCCATGAAATAGATGTGAAGAAAAGTGATTTAAAACTAAAGAAGCTACTTTAATGTTGAAATGGACTCACAAACAATTAATATCATAGTTCACAAACTAGACTATCAAAGCTTGCTGACTCAACTCGATACAATCTTAACATTTGCTACAAATAAATGAATCAAACACCACTGAACAACACATCGTCACAAGGAAGGAATATCCAAATGTTCATCTAAGCTCACATACTTATTCATAAACATTAGTATCTAATTCACAATTTACTATACACAGACAATAAACATTCACAACAATATATTAAAATTATAAAATCCGATCCTTCTATTATGATTGATTCTCACTCATGCATCACAATGCAAGGGGGACCAAAATGCCAGATCCTTGCAATATCCAATGACGGGATATTTAATTTTTTTACATTTTAACGGTTAGGATTTCTTGAAAACTGATTCTTGGATACCAACCATCTTCTGGTCGAATAAAAGGTTGGCTAGAAAACAACTATTTTTTGTCAAATTATGACAACACATTCATTAATTGTTATTTTTAAGGTTTTTTATGATTACATCCCATTTTCTGATCGATATGATGGGAGAATGAATTTTTGCTTGCTATAAGCAGACCACATGGACTACTCTCGTGTGAAATGTCCACTACCTTCAATTTATAGTGACTATTGGCAAGCCACCTAAGATCATTTCCATGCAACTTCTTTAAATGTAGAGGATTTCATCATTATGTGAATCCAACTTACTAGATTTCCATCACATCACCTTGCTTAAGTTAATTGAGTTTGAAGCAATTGGATGTACTTTTATTATTAATTGCTTCCAAGTAAGCTCCACCAATTTTCCTTCACCACTCTATAAATTAACTTCACCACTATTCATCTGCACAATGCTAATTTCTACTTCCAGTATGTCGAGTTCATCAAGTGAAGTGGTTGTGGAGAGTGATTTCCTAGTTGTGGAGGGTATTGAGTGTAGTTTCATTTGTAGGTTGGTGATAGACCAACTTAGGGAAATCTTCCTAATTTGCAACAATGTGGAGGAAGTGATCTGTAAAATCATTAGCGAGCACTTCATGTCCTAGGTCTATGTTCATAATTCCAGTTTGCTTGAGTGCTTCCTATATAACATTGTGCACACCTCTGGGAGTTTCAAATGGGGGTTGTGAGTTGTTGAGCATCTGGTTTATCCATGATATCTGTTATGTGTTGAAGATGCTTTGAGAGGCCTCTTTGTACATCCACGTGTGGGCTTAGTTGGTGATGAAATTTGCATTTATTTTGTGTTGTACAATGAACGGGTCGATCAAACCATCACCCTGCTACATGTTGGTTTGGAGCGCAACAACATGGAGATATTTTCCCACTTTGTTGATTTTAATGAGAACCTCTTCTCCCCTACATAGATAGAGAGTATGCAAGAAATCATTAAGGCCATCAAAGTCATATTTACTCTTCACGTCTAATCCTCATGTGTTGTGAAACCCCTCTTTTTGGCAATGTAATAAAGAATGTTTTTAACAATAAATATATAAATATATCTATCTTTTTGGCTTTCAATATGCTTTGTATTATGGGAGCATCTTGGAAATATTTTGTTTGCTTTCATGTTCATTGTTTATAACTTTTCATTTTATGCTCATGGTGAATGATTTTAATCTTCATGGATGAAATCCTTTATTTCTATAAGCAATCTTCTTTCCTACAAACATATCATTGATAATGAAACAATTTTTGGCCTTTGAATGCACTAATTATTCGTTTCTAGGTAGGTTCTTGAAATTCTTCAAAGTCAGCCATTGTTATGGAAACCTGCACATATGCCACCTTACTAAACAAGTTTGAAACAACTTGTTTCACTCATTAACCCCTTCTTACTGTTATAAATAGCACTTAGATAGATAACCAAAACTTAACTTGAAAACCAATGCGGGAATGAAGAAGTTTTGAGAACCCTGTCGGGAACCGACAAAGGTTTCAAAAATTTATGAAATACCGCCAAGCTCCTTAATTTTTTCAGTCTTCACCCTTCTAATTCCTTTCTTCAATCACAACCATTTTGATAACTACTTGACTATTTAGCAACTTTTCACAAAGACCGACACATGGACTTCAAAGATTAAGCTTGTTGGATGAGAAGGAAGTTCTAAAACCACGTTGGTATCTGATATAGGTTTGTGAACTTGGTTAAAAATTGAGGAAAGTAACTTTTTGGTTTGGCTAAGTACTTTGGATAATTTTTTCTTCATTTTTAAAAATGGGATAACCGAAAAATGACGGTAACACGAGTGAAAATTTGGATTTTATGAAGAAGGTATCAACCTAAATGATAACGAAGTTAGATTTGTGGACTCATAAGCATATGTAGAATATGTCATTGTAGAAGCAAATACAGGATAAGAAAGAATAAAAGGGTCTAGATGTACCCTCATGATATTTTAAGAAAGAGATGCAACTCCACAAGATTTTTCATCGAAAAGGATATGAATTTCCTCAATATCATCAAGATGAGAGTCCACAAACAAATGATGGATGCCTAGTAAGTAAACCTCAAAATGAGATAAATTAAAAAGATTGATATGGTCCTACTACAAAGAATCATTGGAATCCCTTAGGAAACAACTATGAAATATGATGTACCAATAAGTGATGAAACATATGAGATCATAGCGCATGTCATCTAACTACATTATTCATCTCATAATGATGCATCCACACAAAATGTTTGAGTATGAACACAAAATGTATCTATCGATACTAGAATACAAGAGTCCTTAGTCTAGAGATGTTGAATCATAGATAAAGAAGATGAACCCTCTAAATATGTACTAAGATTCATAGAAGTTAAAGAATCAATAGAAGCATCTATAGGAGAAGGAGCATGAAGAGAAGTATTTATGTTATCACAACATTCAAGACTTATCATAATTAAGTTCCTCTATTGTATCATTGTAGGATGGCAAGTTATCGAAATAATCAAGGAGTAAAAAATAATTCATAGTAGAATCTTTTAGGGGTGGTGATTCATTCAAGACACCATGCATCTCTCAAATTCTAGTATGAAGAGGTCAAGGGCACTCAATATTTGGGATGAAACATATAGTTTCACTATCAAGACTACAACCAACTAATCTTAGGACATAATTATTCATGTTAAACAGCATTGGTGAGGTTTCATTTGTCAGGGGACAGTTATGAGGTGGACAGCAGATGGCCATGGGATGAACAGTATTCCATCTGCCAGGGGACTTCATTCTCTCGCCAGAACGATGGTTTCAATTGCTGAACAAAGCGTCTCCCGTCTTCACCCGATGAACTCAGTGGATGTTGGCTTCCCGAACGAGAGGCGATACCACACGGCCTCGGTCACGTTTTGCCAGGACCTCAACTTAAAAGCCAGTGGACGAACGCCATTTTATTGTTCAATTCTGAATGGCATCTGGACGAACTTGATCGAACCGGTTCGAACTCGCGCAGAAGTGAAAACCGCCAAAAAACTGAACAGATGCTTTCGCCGGTACGTTCGACAAAATCGTGCGCGAAAAAAGCCAGCAGCGCCGGGATGTCTTGTCGGTTCTGGGCCAGGACAAACTCCAGCCGTATCGAGAAGGATATTTTAAAGACATGAATACCAGGACAACATGGTTCTCAAGTGTGAACCAGAACAAACTTTCGTTACCTGGCTCCAGCATTGTGAAGGAAGAGGGGACATTTTGTGAGAACAAGAATGTGTTTGCTTGAACAGAAAAGGATATGGGACATTCTCCCAGACTCCCTATTCTCCCTGCCCCTAAAGAGACCTGCCATTCTGCTCCTCCCGATTTAAATTCCTCTTAGCCCTGGCACTCAGGAAAGGAGGTGGACTCAGGAAGGACGGGCGTTTTCATTGTTCGCCGAATTGTTTTTTGTTGGGTGGAGAGGTGCAATCTATAGAATTAAACCTTCTTCACCTTTGGTCAGTTGCCTTCTTGTTTTTCTCACATGTTCTTTGCCCCAACTTTCACCATTACCTCTTTTCCTTTGATTGACCACCTTTGTACTTTCACCTTAGTCTTTTTCTTATTTCTTGTTTTATTGTTTGTTTTCTTTTGCTTGTCACCTTTTCTTTCTTGCATGTAAAATTTTCATCTTCCTTTTAGCTCTTTTTTATTTATGGATATGACTCATATCATTATGGTCAACTAGAGAATGAAAATCCATACCTAATCATTACAATATACACTACTATTAGGACTTACCCTAGCCCTATAATGAGATGTAGTTGTAATCATTATTCTTTTCATGGCTTGATGTTTACTCTTGAATCCTTTACTTCCCACTTTTCCTTTATTTTATTTCGTGATTGTTCTCTTATGAGTATATTTTCTTTGTGATTATCTTTGTCCTATTTTTGCTTCATGTCTCATCATTTGACATTTATTGGTTCTTATATTCCTAGTGATTTGTCACATTCACCATCATATATTTTGACTACTTGTGGGGGCATAATATTGATTCTTCCCCTTTATTCTCATCATTGTGCCACTTGATCACTTAGGGGCATGTGACAGTTGTTTCCCTAGTGAATCTTAGTTTAATCACCTCTTAGGGGTATAACCTAGATGTTCTTAATTATTTTAATCTTTCCCTACATCAAAATCATTGGTATTCACTCTTTCTCTTTTCCCCATTAACCATTATCCTTGAAATGATTGGATCTCTTTTTTGGCATCTTCTTTCACTGAGAAATTTAAGGGGCATATATCCTACATCACTCACTATCACTCCTTTATATCCTTGATCTTTGACTATGACCTTGATGACTAGCATATCTCATCCCCTTGGGCTAGCCTGACCTATTTATCTAATTGGGTGGTTACCATATAACCATTTTCAACATCATCGACTTATAATTTATATTTTCATTTCTATTTCAACTGGCAATCACTAATAGCCAAGGTGAAAATTTTCAAATAGACAATACATTGGGTAGCAATTGCAACTTATTTTATTTTTAATTGAATTGACGATCATATTTAGCTATGGGTGACAACCTCAAAGTCATGCATATTCAATTTTTTTCTTGATTGTTGTCATTAGTACCTCTCATGATTCATCCGGCTTGACATTATTTATGGTTGGCTTTCCTACAACCTTTGTCTTCATTTCCATTTATCAATAATAAGTGTGCACATGAAATTTGTGCCTAAGTGAATGATTTAAACAATAAAAACCAAAAAATACAAAGATCAAGCAAACACTTGGATTAGGCATGAAAAGCACATACCAACATCGAATCAAACGAAAGTGAACTATGTCAAGCCTCCCATTGAGTATATTTTCCCAAGTTTGTCGATTCGATGTGTGTTGATTAATGGTTTCAATGACATAACGACACTCCAATGATAAAATGAGTGAGTTCTAATAAATTGGCTAAGTGTTGGATATATAGGTTTTGAGGAAAATGGATGAAGGGCTAGGATTAGATCATGGGATCAAGGATTGAGATGAGAGGTGATCTCTTAACTCATGAGATTGTGCCAAGTGGCACAATGAGATGAATTTAGATAGATAAGGGTACTATGAGGTACCTTGTGTAAGGTGCCTCATAAAGGAAACTCTTGTCTTCTCATCCAAAGAGAACAAGAAAGGAATTAAAAATTCATTTTTATGATTTTGAGGAAAAAGACCCATGCCCCTAATAAGTATAAGGGTCTTTTCCAAAAAGGGAGAGCATTTAAGGTTGAGTGTGAGGGGGGAGATTGTGTGGGAATTTGGAGGTGTGTGCACATGATTAAGGAGTAGATTAGGTAAGTGGTTAGGATTAGGATTAGAGGGCAAGTGGGAGAGTTGGAGGATGGGACATGAAGTGAGAGGAAAATAGAAACTAAATAATTCAATTCAATTCCTATTTTGAAGAAAAAAAGGGGATTTGGGAGTTAAATTAAATAAATAAAAGTATTTATTTAATCTAATAGATGAATGGGATACCACAGTCTAAAATAGGTAAATTAAATAAATAATTACCTTAAAATAGGACTCAAAAAATAAATAAAAGATAAGAGATATTAATTAAATATATTATTTAATTAATATAGGTGGTAGAAATTAGTCGAAATAAGGATAAATTGACCAAACAAAAGTGGTTAA
Source organism: Sequoia sempervirens (assembly GCA_007258455.2). Taxonomy (NCBI): domain Eukaryota; kingdom Viridiplantae; phylum Streptophyta; class Pinopsida; order Cupressales; family Cupressaceae; genus Sequoia; species Sequoia sempervirens. The sequence continues at coordinate 301,454,299 of VDFB02105785.1, forward strand.
TTTTAGGTGTCTAGACTAATTATTTAGTTTCTAATTTCCTTTTTCCAAGAGGTTCATCCTCTTTTTTGCAAATGATTGTTGCACTTTCTTACCTCAATTCTTTTGTGAAGCAAATCTTAATAGATCCCCCCCCCCAAGATAGAATTGTTATTTTGTGGGTTACTTTTAATTGGAATATTTATGTTTAGATATACATGTATTTTTGTGTTTCATTTGAGTGTGTTTTCTTTATGTAATATTTATATATATGCAGTTTTATGTGTGTATCCTTTATATCCTTCATTCTCATTACATGTATAAACCTAGTTTGTTTTCTTTAATGCATAGTAACTACTTGTTCTATGGATGTTTTGCTAAAACAAGTACATGAGAAAGAATGAAGAATCAAAACAAGTTCAAGATCAATATCTCTCCTTTCAATATATTGTATCCATTATAGTTCATGCTACTATACTCTACTTTAGAAAACTTCCTCCTCTAGAGCATCATAAGCCTACTAAAGTGGGGGGGAAATATAAGATTAGAAATTACTTCACAATTTTCTCTCGTGTTTTACACTCATTTTATCTTGTGATTTTTATGTCTAGTCCTAGTTCTCCCTTGTCATCATAACCCCATTCCTACGTGTTGTATTTTGATTTAATGTTTTCCCTAGCCCCACCATAACCATCCTCCCTAACCCCCTTATTTTCATTCCCCTAGGTGCTTTCTTCATTTTCATCTTCCCCATTACCACTTCCTTATAACCACCTTTTAACATTTTTCCAAATAAAAATTAGGTTATACCTCCCAAGTCTTATACAAAATCATCTCTTTTGGGCTATTAAATCATATATCTTGAAACATTTCAATACATAATCACCATCTTTAGATGACCCCTGTTGATGTTTTTTTTATGCACTTCTCAACACATGTAATGCATAGGTGCATCACCTCTCTTGAAAGACAATCTTCCACAATCAGATTGCAGAACACTATCTCAAGGTCTCTAATGCCAAGTCTTGATAGTGCTTGGAATATCTCAGTTGTTTCACGTGATATGCTGGAATCACAAGGCGGACTTACAGATGAGTTACAAAGCATGGGAAGTTGGATTTTCAAATGAAGTTCTTAAGATGGGAGAGTTGTGCGTTTGTTGTAGGTTCAAACAGTAGTCTTGAACTCCATTTCATCATTGGATTTGGCTTTACAATGTGCAATGAACCTTAGCATAGGTCACTCATTAAAAAAAAAGGAAAAGGGGCAGGGAAGAGAGATGGTTCCTGGATCTGAAATTATGAATGAACAGTGATCATGGAGGCTACTACAATAGACAGACTCCCTAAAACTAAGTTTTGTTTGACCAAGAGAACCTACAGCTACACAAAACTAGTGCAATCTTCTAAGGACTGCAGATTTTCAGATTACACACGCACATCATGCACATGTAATTGAACTAAGTTGCAGCAATGAAGTAAAGAGCTCGGACTAGCTTTGCAAAGTGACTCATCATCAATGAACCACAAAAAGCATGAGCTGGAAATTCATCAAATATTGAAACAGCAATCACCATCACCACTTCCATTCAAGAAACTAACACCTAAGCTAATAGGGAAGTTGAACCATGCATACATAAAGAGAAAAATCAAATCAAAAGGAACACCCATAAATCATTCAATGCTACTTTTTATTATTGCAGAATGTCTTTACATCAATTCTTCAACCCTTACAAATGAGGGGCAAGCCCCTATTTATAGTTTTCCAAAGCCCAAATGAATGGCTAGGATCAATTTCCAACGAATGGCCCAGATTTGTTTATAATAGAATTTCACCTACCCCACAATATTCAGCAATTAAAAATACATTTCTTGTCTTTTCTCTGTTTTGTCATCTAGTGCTAGTCACTGTAGCAATTTCGTCATTTAGCCGATTTCCATTTTACTGTAGCTAAAACTACCTGAAAGTTGTCTTCTTACTTGATGTGTTTGCAGTGTTCTTCCTTGGATCAAACGAGCTCGTTGACAATTAGCATCAATGGATTGGTCGCCCCTAATTTGGGCGGACAGCTCCCTTATGCCTTCTTCAAGGCCACCTCCTTGCGTTTTTGTCATTGACTTCTTTGGCACAGACCTTCTTCTAACACCGTCCCTGTTGGTGGGTGCTAGGGGGAGAGGCGAACATGAAATGAATGGTGATAGGAGCTATATTCCTTTCCTTGTTAAACTTTCTCAATGGGTCTCCTTGACAGACCCACAGTAGGCTTCTTGAATCCTGCATACATGAAGTGTCGTAAGTGCTTTCATACACAAATCGAGGAAAACGTTAGTCAAATCTTAAAAAATATTTGTTAGATACATCCATGCATCATCAAAAGATCATAATATTCATATTTGGAGCTCATATAGACCATAAACATTAATGCGGGCCCAAGAGGGGGGCCAGTGAACGAGGGACAAAAAACTAGAAGGGAAGTTCCCAGACTTCACAAAACATAGAAAAACTAAGATTTTCAATTATAGCACATGGGAAAAGGGGAAGGAAGAGTGCCCAGAAAAAATTCCTTAAGATTGGACTCATTTGAGAAAAACCAGAAGCTTGGAAGGGGAAAGGCGGAGGGTCACCGCCCTTTTGAAAAGGCAATGAGCACACGACAGCCCGGAAGGAAAGTCTCGAGTAGCGACGGAGGCGCGGAGTCCCAGAAACAACCACGAAGGGGCCAGGTTCCGGAGGCCGGGTTGTCGAGGCTCCACGGATGTTCAAAACGGCCATGGAGGGACAGAGTCCGACTTGACCATGAAGAGGCGGGTTTTATGATAGCCCCTCTCGAAGCAGTTCCGAGAACGGTGTGTTGGCCTTGTGGACCCTTGTTCTGGCGGGATTGGTTAAGTGCGATGGTACTACGGGAAGTTTGATTGTTGGTTTTGAGCCCGGTGATTGGTTCCTGGCCGGCGTTGGTAGTGCAGGAATCGACAGCTTCTGATGGCACAGGATTATATGGTGTTTTGAGTGAGTTATGGGTTTTTAAGTGATTTAAATATTAATTGATTTAATATTTAATTATAAAGTCAATTTGACTTTATATTTTTAAATCACTTAAATATTCTCTAAAAGTGATTTAATATTTTAATCACTTAAATTGATAAAGTGCGCCCAATTATTTAAGTCAAATACTATTGAAATGACTTAAATATAATTTAAAAGATTAAAATATGAGAAATGGCGTATCTTTCTTGGAATTCGTGCCTTTTGCATATAAGGCAATTTTTGGCAATGAGAAACTCACCTTTTGATAATTTCGACTTTGTCTTGTGCTTTTTCCTGTGCATTCTCCTGTGACCAGGGTTTGAACAATCTTCCATTGAAGAACGATACCTCTTCAGTGTTGAGCACTCTTGAGATTGTGAAAGATCAATCGAATCAGTGCAGTTGAGAGCTTCATTCAGAGGTTCTACATGATTCAGACAGAGTAATATATTGAGATTTACTGTTGATTGCAATAAGAAAAAGTTTCTTCCTTGTGGCGCCTTCTTCTTCAAATTCAGTGGCATCCAGCAAGGATAATACTCATTCTTTTCTTGGTCGTACGACTTGCATTGGGATTTGTGCATTCTAGAGAGGCGTGTGAAGGGTTTGGTTGAAACGCCTTCCTTTTGGTTGCTTTTTTACTTGCATCCTTGGCGTCTAGTACTTTCAGAGACTTGTATCTAGTTTTGAGGCAGGAGAACCCAAATCTGGAGGCTTGGTGTCCATTATTGTCAGTTTTCAGCATTCTTGGCTGGCGAGCTGGCTTACTGTTTTTAAATAAAAAAACTGGAAACATTCTGGTATGTTTATCATTCATGATCTCATTGTTACAATAAAATAACGTCTTCTGCATTTCCATTCTGTAGGAAATTGCTCTGTATTTCAATTTATAATCTTTTATATGCTGCGCCCCTTCTCTTCTGTCTATGAACTTTTCTCTAAAAAACTAAAATAACACTAAAAAGACTTAAGAAATATTGGGGTTTGAATTGAGAGCCAGCAGGGCTCATCACAGTGGTATCAGAGCTCTGATCCTGCCAGCCTGCAGGGTTAGCATTCTATATGCGGCCTCATCAGAATAGGTTTGAAAGGTATTACTCACGCAGGGGTTCAGGTTTGCAGAGAAGTACTTTTGAACCTTTTTCAACATTTTCGTTTGATGAACAGGAAGAGGAATTAGGCTTTGATAACATGGCTGACAGGGATGTTGAAGGATCTCACAGGAATCATCTTGATGATGAGGACAGAGAAGCTAGAGATGTGCTCAGAGGCATGGTTGCAGGCCAAGAACAGGTGGCGACTATTCTCCAACAACTCAGCACAAATGTCCAAAATTTGACAATGAATAGAGCTCAGAATCTGGATCGAGATCATGAAGGCAGTATTCACAGAGAGCCTCAGAGAGTCATAGCTCCAGCATGCACCTTTGAGAGAGCTACATGTCCTACTTTTACCAGAAATGACGCTGAGGATGAGGATGAAGTTGAACAGGGTGGTGAGATAAATTTTGCAGATAACATCATGGTTATGCATGATGAATGGGATGCATTGCCACTGAGAGTTAAGGAGCACCTTAACTTTGATAGATTCATGAGCCAGAAGAGAGAACACACCAGAAGCAGGAATGACAGGAGGCCTAGACACAAGCAGAATGATCTTAGACAGGCTACCAATAAGCTCACTTTGGCGAACTTTGATGGCAGTGGTAGAGTTACAGCACGTGCCTGGGTCAGTAAGCTTGACACATTCTTGACACTACATCCCATGCCTGAGGAGGATGCCATTCGATTTGCAGCACTTCACCTTGATGGTGTGGCTCATGACTGGTGGATTCATGGCATGGCTACTCTTCACCATGACAAGATTACCTCGTACCAGGAGTTTACTGATAGACTGGTAGAGAGATTTGATAGACGTGATCCTGAACTATTCTTCAGAGATCTGGCACAACTGAAACAGTTCGGTAGCTTGGAATTGTACATTGGAGAGTTCCAAAGACTATCCGTAATGGTGACAGGAATCTCAGAGAGAAGGTTGATCATATTGTTCATTGAGGGTCTTTTCAAGCCCATGAAAGGTTGGATAAAAGCATTTGATCCACCTACTTTACAGGAGGCCATGAGGAAAGCTCGCAGCATGGAGCTAACTACACCTCGTAAGCCATTTAGCTCGAAACCAACTACCTCCTACACAGAGAACAAATCAGATCCGAAGAAGGCTAATAATGCATATCCAAAAAAGAAATTTGCAGCCCCTTTAGATCGAGAAACAATGAACGATTTACAAAGAAGGAAACTTTGTTTTTACTGCAAGGGTCTGTATGACTTTAATCATGACTGCCCCCTCAAACCTAAAGGGAAAAACAGGCACATGGAGTGGTTTTATGAGGGAGAAGCATTGACTGATTTTTCTAATCAGCAAGCTCCAATCTATGATACAGATGGAGAAGAGTCAGAAAATGAGGCAGAAATTGTAGTGGAAACAGAATATGAGGAGGCTCATATGTCCAGCATGTAGAGAGAGGGATCTTTCAGACTCTGTGGGATCCTAGCTGGTCAAAGGGTCATATCTCTTCTAGATACAGGTGCAACCCACAACTTCATCGATTCACGGTTAGTGGAGAAACGGGGAATTCAAACTCAGCAGTTTGAAGGCATACGTGTGAAGATTGCAGATGGATACACTCTCAACTGCAAGAGGATGATACCTGACTTGCCATTGAAACTCAACAATTTTGAGTTTAAGGCAGATTTTTATGTGGTGAACATGGGAGGAACGGATATAGTTCTTGGCATGAAGTGGCTTCATGCGATAGGAGAGTTCACGCTTAATTTGCGTGACATGGAGATGAAATTTAGCATTGATGGCACAAATCATATTCTAAAAGCCATCAAGGACAGCAACCTTAGAGAAATTTCACTCTGGAGAATGGAACGTTTGATTCGACACGATATGGTAGAGTGGGTTGTTGAGTGCAAGCTAATGCCTTCACAATTGGAGCAGCAAGCTTCTTCTTACCATCCAGATGTGCAGGAACTTTGAATCAAACATGCAAAGGTTTTCAGTGCAATTCAACCAAGCAGACCTCCTGATAGAGGTATTGAGCATATTATAGAGCTAGATGAGGGCACGAAACTGATCATGATTACTCCTTACCGGCACCCCAAGCGTTTGAAAGATGAGATTGAGAAAACTATTAAGGAGCTTTTAGCTATGGGGCACATTAGGCCAAGTAAGTCACCCTTTGCTTCATCAATTGTTTTGGTGAAGAAAAAGGATGGTACACTCAGAATGTGTATTGACTACAGAATGCTCAACAGGAAAACTATAAAGAACAGGTATCCTATCCCACAGATAGATGGGTTGATAGATGAGCTTCATGGAGCTTGCTACTTCTCAAAGATTGATTTGAGGACAGGTTATCATCAGATCAAAGTCCAAGAGGACATAGAGAAAACTGCGTTCAGATGTCACTATGGACACTATGATTTCTTGGTTATGCCATTCGGTTTAACCAATGCTCCAGCCACATTTCAGTCTACTATGAATAGGGTTTTCCATCATCACTTGAGGAATTTTGTATTGGTGTTCTTCAACGACATCCTGGTTTATAGCAAATCATGGGAGGAACACATGGTTCACTTGGATGAGGTACTGAGTATACTTGACAGGGAGTCTTTGTATGCCAAGGAGTCCAAGTGTGCTTTAGGCATGGCAGAGCTTTTATATCTGGGACACATCATCAGCGGTGCAGGAGTCAGCATGGATCCAAAGAAAGTTCGAGCCATCACTGATTGGCCTACACCTGAGACATTGACACAGCTCAGGGGTTTTGTAGGATTGTGTGCCTTCTATCGTCGGTTCGTTAGTGGATTCTCGCGGCATGTTGCGCCACTAACTTATTTGACTAAGAAAGGTGCTTTTGTGTGGACACCACTAGCACAGGCGTGCTTTGAGAAGTTCAAACTTCTCATGACCACATGTCTAGTTTTGGCTCTACCGGACTTCACCAAACCTTTTGAGTTACATTGCAATGCCAGTGGTGAAGGTATTGGTGCAGTTATCATGCAGGATCGACACCCTATAGCTTTCGAGAGCAGGAAGCTAAGAGGTCCTAAATGGAGCTACAGTATCTATGATAAGGAAATGTTGGCCATCATGCATGCCATGGCTAAATTCAGGTAGTACTTGATTGGTAGTAAATTCAGTGTTAAAATCGATTATAACAGTCTGAAACATTTTCTTGGGCAGCGAGATCTGAACGAAAGGCAACAGAAATGGGTCAGCAAACTTCAGTCTTATGATTTTGACATCTCCTATGTCAAGGGCACTCAAAATGTGGTTGCTGATGCTTTATCTCGCCGTCCTCACTTGAGCTCCATTACACTGATTTCAGAGGACTGGACACATCTGATAGTGGCAGAGTATGCTAAGAACCCATGGGCTTCTAGCATAGTAGATGGAACAGTACAGGATGACAGGTATTCACTTGTAGATGAACTTATCATTTACAAAGGGAGGATTTTACTAGTCCCAGGTTTTGAGATGAGGGACAGAGTTTTGAGGTCATTCCATGATTCACCTATGGCAGGACATCCCGGTTACTTTAAGACCTACAGGCAGGTACGGGAGAGATTCTCTTGGAAGGGTCTCAAGTCTTTTGTTCTCCAGTATGTCAGGGAATGTCTTGTTTGTCAGCAGAACAAGCAAGAGCATACATACCCTACAGGTTTACTCCAGCCGCTTCCTATTCCTGAGAGGAAGTGGGAATGTTTTTCCATGGACTTCATTACAGGCTTACCGAAAGCTCAAGGGAAGGACAGCATTTTCGTGGTGGTAGATCGATTGACGAAGTATGCACATTTCTTCTCAATCACTACTACACACACAGCTACCCAGGTGGCGGTTGTTCAAGAGGTATTGAGAACACGGATTGCCTCGAGTATGATGCGGTGGCGGGGATAGTAGGTTTATGAGTAACTACATGGGAGTTATTCAAAACTTTGTGGGGCGAGCTCACTCAAGTACCGGCTACCACCCTGAGCGGATGGAAATTTGAGATAGTCCAGCGAATGGGTGGAAAGTTACTTGCGGAGTGCTGATTGAGGCATGGGTAGAGTGGTTATACCTTTGTGAGTATTGCTGCAGTACATGAGCATTTAGATGACTGCCACGAGCATTATGGATATGATGCTCGAGCTTTCTCTAGATTTATTGTTGAGTGATAGTAGAATGCAGGTGTTGGTGATTTATTATAGGAGAACGAGGATGTGCCAAGGAAGCACTTCGAGAGGAATATAAGCTCCGGAATCAGCGCTAAAACAATATCGCGATCAAAGGCCCGAGTGGAGATCTTTGGTGATGATTTGGTGTATTTGATGCTCTAGCCTTATAGACAGTCCACCCTTCGTAAGAAGGGCATAGAGAATATTAAGCCGCAATACTATGGACCATTCAGAGTTGTTAGATGGGTTGGTGAAGTGGCATATGAGTTAGATCTTCCGATGGATAGTAAGGTTCACAAAAAGTGTTCCGTATGTCAGCGCCTCAAAGCGTTAGGACAACATGATTCCTTGATTTGCCACCTTGGATGATGAGGGAAATTGATTTTCATACGAGACCATTTTGGATTCAGGCGTCATCTTGGCGGAGGTTATCGAGGAATACTTGGTAAAGTGGAATCTGGCGGAAGGGGATACTGCAGGAGTGGCCGGTATTCTTGACATCCGGCTGGAAGGTTTGCTTGCTTGGACAAAGAAAGTCGGGGAGGAAAGCGCTGATGTCCCCTCTACAGAGCGGTTCTAAAGGAGCGATTAATGTTAGCCCTTTGTTGGACCCTTGTGGGCTAGTAGGATTAGTTAGAGGTCAGTGGTACTTTCTGGAGAGTTTGATTGTTCTGGTTTTCAGAGCCCAGTGATTGGTTCACAGCAGGCGTTGGCAGTGCAAGAATCGACAGCTTCTGACGGCACAGGATTATATGGTGTTTTGAGTGAGTTATGGGTTTTTAAGTGATTTAAATATTAATTGATTTAATATTTAATTATAAAGTCAAATTGACTTTATATTTTTAAAACACTTAAATATTCTCTAAAAGTGATTTAATATTTTAATCACTTAAATTGATAAAGTGCGCCCAATTATTTAAGTCAAATACTATTGAAATGACTTAAATATAATTTAAAAGATTAAAATATGAGAAATGGCATATATTTCTTGGAATTCATGCCTTTTGCATATAAGGCAATTTTTGGCAATGAGAAACTCACCTTTTGATAATTTCGACTTTGCCTTGTGCTTTTTCCTGTGCATTCTCCTTTGACTAGGGTTTGAACAATCTTCCATTGAAGAACGATACCTCTTCAGTGTTGAGCACTCTTAAGATTGTGAAAGATCAATCGAATCAGTGCAGTTGAGAGCTTCATTCAGAGGTTCTACATGATTCAGACAGAGTAATATATTGAGATTTACTGTTGATTGCAATAAGAAAGGGTTTCTTCCTTGTGGCGCCTTCTTCTTCAAATTTAGTGGCATCCAATAGGGATAATACTCATTTTTTTCTTGGCCTTACGACTTGCATTGGGATTTGTGCATTCTAGAGAGGCGTGTGAAGGGTTTGGTTGAAACGCCTTCCTTTTGGTTGCTTTTTGACTTGCATCCTTGGCGTCTAGTACTTTCAGAGACTTGTATCCAGTTTTGAGGCAGGAGAACCCAAATCTAGAGGCTTGGCGTCCATTATTGTCAGTTTTCAGCATTCTTGGCTGGCGAGCTGGCTTACTGTTTTTAAATATAAAAACTGGAAACATTCTAGTATGTTTATCATTCATGATCTCATTGTTACAATAAAATAACGTCTTCTGCATTTCCATTCTGTAGGAAATTGCTCTGTATTTCAACTTATAATCTTTTATATGTTGTGCCCCTTCTCTTCTGTCTATGAACTTTTCTCTAAAAAACTAAAATAACACTAAAAAGACTTAAGAAATACTAGGGTTTGAATTGAGAGCCAGCAGGGCTCATCACAGTTTCGGAGGCCGAGTCGTCGGGGCTCCACGGATGTTCCAAAACGGCCACAGAGGGACAGAGTCCCGAAAATGGCCATGAAGGGGTCGGGTCGCAGGGGCTCCACGGATGTTCAAAACGGCCACGGAGGAATGCAGTCTCAGAAACGGCCACAGACGGGTCGGGTCCCGGAGGTTGAGTCGTTAAGGCTCCACGAATGTTCAAAACAGCCACGGAGGGACGGAGTCTCAGAAACAGCCAAGGAGGGGCGGGTTCTGGAGGTCGGGTCACCAAGGCTACATGAAGGGACGGAGTTCCGGAAACGGCCACAGAGGGGCCGAATCCCGGAGGTCGGGTCGCCGAGGCTCCATGGATGTTCCAAAACAGCCAAAGGGGGACGAAATTTTGAAACCACCGAAACTTAATGGAACGTTGACGAAACCTTGGCAGTTCACTTAGGTACCACAAAAACATCCCGAATCCACCAAAAAGTTGCCCCCAAAGTAAAAAAATGTAGAAATCGGACCAGCGGAGGTCCATGGATGTTTCCAAAACAGCCAAAGAGGGAGGGATTTTGGAGGGAAAGTTAAAACCACGAAACTTAGCGGGCGTTAGACCAAGGAAACTATGGCGATTCACTTAGGCACCTAGAAGCACATCAAATCCACCAAAAGTTATCCCCAAAGTACAAAATGTAAACGGACCAACGAGGGTCCCACGGGCGTTGAAATAGCCAAAGAGGGAGTTCGCTAGAGTTAGAAACCACCGGGGAGCGTTAGCGAAACAGTTCGCAAAGGCGCCACAAAGAAGCATCAAATCCATAGAGATTATCAAAGTCAAAAATGTAAGAGCCGGACGAAGCGAGATCCTGGATGTTTCAAAAAGCATTAAAGAGGAGAATTTGGAGAGAGGATTTGAGAGGCTCCGCTGAAACTTGAGAATGTTAATGAAACTAAGCCGGTTCCGCCGACACCACAAACACATCAAATCACAAAAGTTATCAAAAAGAGTCAAAAAATGTAAGAAGCCGGACAATGAAGTCGAATTTCCGCTGAAAATAAAGAGGGGATTATAGAGAAGTTAAAACCAGCTGAGGAAACTTAGCGAAAAGCGTTGGCGAAACCCAGCTGATTCATAGGCACCACCGAAACGCATCCCAAATCCACCAAAGAGATTGCCCCAAAGTCAAAATGTAGAAGCCAGGGCCGGTGGCGAGATTACCGAGGTGTTTCCAAAGCGGCCCGAGGAGGGAGAGGAGTTCCAGAAGGATGCAAACCAGAACTTAATAGAGCGTTAATGGAAACCTTGGCGATTTCATAAAAGCCACCACAAGCACATCAAAATCCACCAAGGTTTGTCTAAAGTCAAAATGTAGGAAAAAGCGTGAATCGGCGACCGAGGGGACCAAGTTAAGCGAGGGAGCAGAGACAAAAAGCGAGAAAAGGGATGGGGACTTTATTTCTCCAGTTTGAATACTAGAGTAGGTGAGATTTGGGTAGGGGTTGTCGTTTAAGAGACACATGACCAATTTGGGCTTGGAAAAGGGGGCACACAAAACAAGATAGGAACAAAGCAGCCTTTCGGGAGCGAAAAAAAAGGGGGTCCCTGCCTACGGCGGGGCGTGTGTGCAAATCATGCACAACAAATGGCGACTCGCTGGGGAAATGCTCCAGAGCATTTTGATGACAAACTGGAATCACGAACCCAAAATCTCTGGTTTCGACCTTCGCGCTAGGGAAAACAAACCAGACGCTCAACCAAAGGATTAAAACTACTAGCCAACCCAACCTTCAGTATGCTAAAAATCCAAGTGTGCAGTTCCGTTAATTCCCATCCTTCAGTTGCTACAGGAACCCAAGCTCCATCAAGTCAAGCTATGTAGTTTATTCCAACTCCAAAAGCATATGGGACATTGCCTCGCTGCCAGTCAGGCGTCCATAGCCCCGACGAGGTTGTCGTTGTGATTCTCTCGAACATTGTTCTACTACCGGCGGGGCGTCCATAGCCCGGGTAGAGTTGCTCGGATACCCCTGAAAAGTTGAATTTTCTCTATCTTTTAATTTTCAATGTTTTCTTTCTTTCTTTCTTCTCTTTTTAGCTCTTTTATTTCAATCCGCAAGCATTGAAGCTCACACTCAGGGGTGAGAATCACAGTGGCGCTGGAGAAAAAAAATAGATTTTTTACTTAACTAGACTTCACAAAAGGCCCTACAGTGACCGTCAGATTCTTAAGATGTGTAAGAGCTGTAAGATTTCAGAATACGTCAAAGTCAGACTAAACCAACAACTTATCTTCTTTGAATCAAACACCCAGATCACTTGACACCAACAGAAGACCCTCAACATCCACTCTAAAAACTTGATTAGAGTTTGACAAAGAAATATGTAGAACAACCCCAGGCGATAAGTAAGGTTGTTGTGCACATAGATGTGCCCAACTAAAACCAGAGGGACTTCGAGCAAAGCAACAGCAAAGCGAAAGCAAACAAAAACCAAACAACCTACAACAAACCAACTAACCAAAGGAAAGCAGGAAAGCGGAGTATTTACATGAAACCTATACTACTCAAAACGTGCTATGTACAAAGATATTTACAAAGCACTATGTTTAGGCAAGGAGAGTTGACATTAACACTCATTGGATTTTGTAATGCATGCACAAGCAAACGGGCAATCGTTATCGTTCTTAACCATGCAAATTTATCTTTATATTCTGAAAAAAGAAATTCAATGTTGCAACACTCAAGTTCAATCACATCATCATGAAAAATCAGCAATTGAGGAGGCTTGCTGAACCCATGGTTAATCCATAAACATGTTCATTTTCCCTCGTTCCCATAATCAAAATAATATGTGCAATTATGAGAAATAATAGGGGCAAGGAAGGATAGAACTTGGATGTCGTCACATGGAGGTGGCAGCATTGGATAGTCGAGAGCAAGCACAACATTTCGATCATTGCATCGGTAGCCTCGAGCGAGCATAGTGGAGGGTGCAGTACTTCGGACATTAAGCTTGTATAAGGCTGGGAGGACGGGGCAGCAAACAGCTCTTCCAATCTACCAATGGAACATACAGCCCCAGTTGGTAGTTCTTCAAAAAGAAATACTTCTCCACATTGATCATTTGTGACCTTGGGATCCACTTGGTTGTTGCCTCCAAGGGGCAGCATGTTGTCTCGTCTCCTTCCCCAAGGGTTGTCCTTATTTATGTGGTGTTCAACGTCGTGGGACAATGACATGCACGAATCTATCCTATTGTAGCCATCTGAATATGAAGGAGGATCAACAATGATCATGGCGGAAGGACTCCAAGTTGCATCTTGTAGTTGGTCAATTCTGTCATACTTGTTGGAAGCCATCAAAACACCCCCACATTTGTCTTATTTACTTTGTTGTTCATGCATTTCCTCGTGGCGTTCAGTCATTTCTTCTTGGTCACCATCGTTGTAAATGGAGAATGAGCTCCTCTCCCAATCTAGAAACTCTAGTGCATCACTGTTCAGGGGCTCAAGGAGTATGTATTCATCGCTACCGTCTTCTGGGATGTGCTCTTCCTTGGCATGAGCATACCTCCATAGTGCAGCTCCCAATGGAAAGAAGTCATCAATTGATGGCACCTCATCAAGGGGACCAAAGTCTACTGCACAATTTCCCTTCAAGGGCTTGACATAAATCCTATCGTTCATGGTGTGCAAATTCTCTTCGAGAGGAATTTCTTGATGACTGGTGGACAGCATTCGTGTTTGATCTAATTCATCACTCAGAAGTCTGATACTATATTGTTGTCCTTCTATTGTTGTCCCAACATCCTTTTGAGGACCACCTTCAACTGAGTTGTCACTTGGCTCTGGCTCTTGGTCTTCTACTTCGATCCAAGCAGCAAGTGGAGGAGGTCGGGTGCTTGGCTGCTCCACTCGTCCTCTAACTTTTTTGATAGCCTCTTTGCACAGTCTGCATGTGAAATCTAAGTGCGATGAATCATGAATTCTGCACCAATTCGGTAGCAACAACACCTCCAAGTCCACTTGACATCTTAGTTCAGACCAATCCTTTGCTAATCTAGAGACGAGTTGACCATATCTTTCTGTTACTGGGTCCTCATCATCACTTGAAAAAGAAGCTTGATGGTAGATAGTCGTGGCGAGTGGTTGTTCCCACTCCTCCAAAATTTCATTTTGAGATTCTCGATCGCTGTCATTGACGAAGGAGAGATCTTCTAATCTGATTTCACTTATACCTCTGTCATCATTTTTTGCTGCTCCAATGTTGTCAACCTTTTCTCCTTCCTGTTTTTCAGCATCTGAGTTGGTTGTCCTAACATCCACGACTGCAGAATTCATTGGTTCATCGTCACCTACCAATTGCTCTTCTTTTGGAGTGGAGGACTGCCTTTGATTAGTGGAGGGAAGACCTTCTAAATTAGTTTCAATCAGATTTTCACCAAGGCACCTTGTTGTCCTAGTGAAATTTGCCTCTTCCTCTTGGTTTTCAACTTCAATGTTTGTTGCTCCAACATCAACTTGTATCAAATTTCTTGGTTCATTCTTACTTTGTTGTCCTCTAGATGTTGACATCTTTTTTGCCTCATGGGATAACTTCTCTTCATTGGGAGTTGGTTGCTCCAACTTGTTCGAACAACCCTTGGCTTGAGCGGTGATGTTGTCACATGATGGACACATAAATTTTGAATGTGGCGCATTGTGAAATCTACACCAACTTTCCATTAGTACTTCCTCCAATCTTGGTCCATCCTTGCTGCTCAAATGTTCTTGGATCAACTCCTTGAATGCTTTGGTTGCCATGGTTGTCAACTCTTCCTCTAGGTCTTCGGGAGCCAAGGGCTGGTATATTTCCCAAAAGGGAATTTCTCCCTGCAAGATCCTTTCGATTATGCTCAAGAAAGTCAAACATCCCAATTCGTTGTGTCTGCGAGTGCAATGGATCTGACATCTATCCGCCAATGCAAATTGTTGCAATGGCTTCTTCAGTCTCTTATTCAAATTTGCATGCAGCTAAGTGATGTCAATTTGTGCATGCTACTCCATTTTGACTCAGCTTCTACTTGCCTTCATAATTTTTTGATTTTTTAGCATTAAAAGAGATCTCTTATCTCAGATTTCTTCTTTGAAAGTGCTCTTTTCGAAGTGTCAACTTTTAGCTTTGTAGCTTCAACATGTCATGCCCTCCTTCTAGCGCCAATTCTGTTGATGGCGTTAGGAGGAGGGCATAAAATGAATCACTTACAACCTTCAGATTTTTATTCCCAACGTGTCAGCCCTCCTTCTAGCGCCAGCTTTGTTGATGTGTTTTTTATGCACTTCTCAACATAGGTAATGCATAGGTGCATCACCTCTCTTGAAAGACAATCTTCCACAATCAGATTGCAGAACACTATCCCAAGGTCTCTAATGTCAGGTCTTGACAGTGCTTGGAATATCTCAGTTGTTTCATGTGATTTGCTGGAATCACAAGGTAGATTTACGGATGAGTTACAAATCATGGGAAATTGGATATGCAAATGGAGTTCTTAAGATGGGAGAGTTGTTGTGCATTTGTTGTAGGTTCAAACAGCAGTCTTGAACTCTATTTCATCATTGGATTTGGCTTTACAATGTGCAATGAACCTTAGCATAGGTCACTCATTAAAAAAAAAGGAAAAGGGGCAAGGAAGAGAGATGGTTCCTGGATCTGAAACTATGAATGAATAGTGATCATGTGTGATGAGCCCTGCTGGCTCACAACTCAAACCCCTGTATTTTTCTTAAATATTATTGTATTTTTTTTGTTTTTTAGAGAAAGTTTATAGACAGAAGAGAAGGGGCGCATCAAATAAAATGCTCATAAAACGTAAATTTGAGCTATTTTCTTCAGAATGAAAGTGTAGAAGATATTATTTAACTGAAACAAATAGATCACAAATGATACACATACCCGAAAGCTTCCAGATTATTTATTTAAAAAGATTAGTCCAGCTTGCCAGCCAAGATGGTGAAAACTGACAAAAGCCAGTGTAGAAAGCTACAGATTGCAAAGTCCAACCTGGAAACTGAGGCAGATGAAAGGTATAAGCTAGACACCAAGGAATATGAAGAGAAACCCTTAGAAAGGAAGGTGTTTCTCCTAGAAAATCCAAACGCCCTTGCACAAAGAGCCACGCATTTCAAGCAAAAAGCCAGAATCTCCAACTCAGAAGGTACGCCCATGAAGTAGAATGTTTTCCAGATGAAAGGAAGACACCATCTCTCAAACCCTCCTGAAAACTGATAAGGAAACTCAATAGAAACACAGATCAAGCTCAATAGAACCTCTGAATGAAGCTCTCACCAATGCATTAATTCGACTAGTCTCTCACATTCTCAAAAATGCTCAACATCGAAGAGGAATCGTTCTCCAATGGAAAAATTGCTCAAACTCTGATCACAGAGGAAAGCACAGAAGAAACCAAAAGGAAAAGTCAAAATAATCAATAATGATGTTCTCATTGCCCAAAAAAAAATGCCTTATATCAAAAAGGCACGCATTTCCAAGAAGATACGCCCTTTTCCATCATTTAAATCTTTTAAAATATTATTAAGTCCTTTTCAATAGTTATGAACTTAATATTTGGCACTCACTTAAATGATTAAGTGATTTAATTTTAAATCACCCTTTTTACGAATATTTAAGTGATATAAAAGGGATAAAGTCAATTTGACTTTATAAAATAGTAATAAGTTAATTAATAACTTAAATCACTTAAATAAGCATAACTTCCTCAAATCTCCATAGAATTTTGTGCCGTCAGAAGTTGTCAACTCCTGAACTGCCAAGGCCTGCTATGAACCAATCACTGAGCTTTGAAAATGAGAATGATCAACTCCTCCAGAAAACACCACTGACCCTCTAACCAATCCAGCTAGCCCACGAGGGTCCAAGAAAAGGCTAACACACTGTTCCCGAGAACTGACTAGAGTGGGGACATCATAGTCCGCCCTCCCCGAATTTGCTTGTCCACAAGCAAACTCAAAGCTAGATGCTGAAGAATATTGTCACTCTCCCAAGTAGCATCCTTTGCCAGTAGATCTTTCCACTTTACCAAGTATTCCCTGATAACCCGCCTCTGAAGATGATGCTCTCTGGAATCCAGAATGGCCTCATGTATCAAAATCAATTTCCCCTCATCATCCAGGGGTGGTAAATCAATAGGAGTCACCTGTTGTCCCAACACCTTTTTGAGGCACAACACATGGAACACATTGTAGACCTTACTGTCCACCGGAAGATCTAACTCATAAGCCACTTCACCGACACGTCTGACAATCCTAAAAGGTCCATAGTATCACGGCTTAAGTTTCTCAGCGCCCTTCTTACGAAGGGTGGACTGCCTATAAGGCTGAAGCATCAAATACACCAAATCATCGATCTCGAAAGATCGCTCCACTCGCCTCTGATCAGCATATTTCTTTTGTTGATTTTGAGCTTTCTGAATATTCTCCCTAAGTGCTCTCATAATGTCCTGGTTCTCCTGCAATAGATCACCAGCACTGGGTTCTCTACTGTCACTCAGCAATAAATCTATAAAAATTGAAGCATCATATCCATATAACGCTCAGTAAGGTGTCATCTGAATGCTCATGTGATGAGTGGTATTGTAGCAATACTCACAAAGGTATAACCACTTCACCCATGCCTTCTGTTGCCCTGAACTATAATTCCTCAAGTATCCTTCCACCCATTTGTTGACTATCTCAGTCTACCCATCTGTCTGTGGGTGGTAGCTGGTACTCGGAGTGAGTTTTGTCCCGCAAAGTTTGAATAACTCCTGCCAGAAGTTACTCATAAACCTGTTGTCCCCGTCGCTGACTATGCTCTGAGGCAAACCGTGCAACCTAAATACCTCTCAGAAGAACAAATCTGCCACCTGAGTAGCTGTGTGTAGTAGTGATTGAGAAGAAATGTGCATACTTCGTCAACCGATCTACCACCACAAAAATGTTGTCTTTCCCTTGAGCTTTCGGCAAGCCCATGATGAAGTTCATAGACAAGCATTCCCACTTCCTCTCAGGAATAGGAAGTAGCTGGAGTAAACCTGCAGGGTATGTATGTTCTTGCTTGTTCTGCTGACAAACAAGGCATTCCCTGACATACTGAAGAACAAAAGACTTGAGACCCTTCCAAGAGAATCTCTCCCGTACCTGCCTGTAGGTCTTAAAGTAACCGGGATGTCCTGCCATAGGTGAATCATGGAATGATCTCAATACTCTGTCCCTCATCTCAGAACTTGGGACAAAAAATATCCTCCCTTTGTAAATGATAAGATCATCTACAAGTGAGTATCTGTCATCCTGTACTGTCCCATCCACTATGCTAGAAGCCCACGGGTTCTTAGCATACTTCGCTACTATCATGTGTCTCCAGTCCTTTGCAATCTGTGTAATGGAGCTCAAGTGAGGACGGCCAGATAATGCATCAGCAACCACATTCTGAGTGCCCTTGACATAGGAGATGTCAAAATCATAGGACTGAAGTTTGCTGACCCATTTTTGTTGCCTTTCGTTCAAATCTCGCTGCCCAAGAAAATGTTTCAGACTACTGTGATCGGTTTTAACACTGAATTTACTACGAACCAAGTATTGCCTGAATTTGGCCATGGCATGCATGATGGCCAACATTTCCTTATCATAGATATTGTAGCCCCGTTCAGGACCTCTTAGCTTCTTGCTCTCGAAAGCTATAGGGTATCGATCCTGCATGATGACTACACCAATACCCTCACCACTGGCATCACAATGTAGCTCAAATGGTCTGGTGAAATCCAGCAAAGCCAAGACTGGACATGTAGTCATGAGAAGTTTGAACTTCTCAAAGCACGCTTATGCAAGAGGTGTCCACACAAAGGCTCCCTTCTTAGTCAAATCAGTTAGTGGCACAGCATGTCGCAAGAATCCACTAACGAACCAACAATAGAAGGCACATAATCCTACAAACCCCCTAAGCTGTGTCAATATCTCAGGTGTAGGCCAATCGATGATAGCTCAAACTTTCTCTGGATCCATGTTGACTCCCTCTCCACTGATAATGTGACACAGATACAAAATTTATGCCATGCCTAAAGCACACTTGGACTCCTTGGCGTACAAGGACTCCCTGTCAAGTATACTCAATACCTCATCCAGGTGAACCATGTGTTCCTCCCATGATTTGTTGTAAACCAGGATGTCGTCGAAGAACACCAATACAAATTTCCTCAAGTGAGGATGGAAAACCTTGTTCATAGTAGACTGAAATGTAGCTGGAGCATTGGTTAAACCGAATGGCATAACCAAGAAATCATAGTGTCCACGGTGACATCTGAATGCGGTTTTCTCAATATCCTCCTCTTGGACTCTAATCTAATGGTAACCTGTCCTCAAGTCAATCTTTGAGAAATAGCAAGCTCCATGAAGCTCGTCTATCAACTCATCTATCCGTGGAATAGGATACCTATTCTTTATAGTCTTCCTGTTGAGCATCCTGTAGTCAATACACATCCTAAGTGTACCATCTTTTTTCTTCACCAAAACAATTGATGAAGCAAAGGGTGACTTACTCAGCCTAATGTGCCCCATAGCTAAAAGTTCCTTAATAGTTTTCTCAATTTCTTCTTTTAAATGTTTGGGGTGCCGGTAAGGAGTGATCATGATAGGTTTCGTGCCGTCATCCAACTCTATAGTATGCTCAATACCTCTATCAGGAGGTCTACCTGGTGGAATAGCACTGAAAACCTTTGCATGTTTGATTCGGAGTTCCTGTACATCCGGATGGTAAGAAGAAGCTTGCTGCTCCAACTGTGAAGGCATTAACTTGCACTCAGCAGCCCAATCTAACATGTCATGTCGAATCAAACGTTCCATTCTCCGGAGTGAAATTTCTTTTAGGTTGTTGTCCTTGATGGCTTTAAGAACATGATTTGTGCCATCAACTTTGAATTTCATCTCCATGTCACGCAAATTAAGTGTGAACTCTCCTATCGCATGAAGCCACTTCATGCCAAGTACTATATATGTTCCTCCCATGTTCACAACATAAAAATCTACCTTAAACTCAAAATTGTTGAGTTTCAACGGAAAATCAGGAATCATCCTCTCGCAGTTGAGAGTGTATCAATCTACAACCTTCACTCGAATTCCTTCAAACTACTGAGTTTGAATTCCTCTTTTCTTCACTAACCGTGAATCAATAAAGTTGTGGGTTGCCCCTGTGTCCAAAAGAGATATGACTCTTTGACCCGCTAAAATCCCACGGAGCCTGAAAGATCCCTCTCTCTACATGCTGGACATATGAGCCTCCTATAGCTCACTTTCTACCTCAATCTCTGCCTCATTTTCTGATTTTTCTTCATCTGTGTCATAGATAGGAGCTTGCTGATCAGAAAAATCAATCAACGTTTCTCCCTCATAAAACCATTCCATGTGTCTGTTTTTCCCTTTAGGCTTGAGGGGATAGTCATGATTGAAGTCATATGGGCCCTTACAATAAAAACAGAGCTTCCTTCTACGTAGATCATTCATTGTGTCATGATCTAAAGGGGCTGCAATTTTTTTCTTTTGATTAGCATTATCAGCCTTCTTTGGATTAGATTTGTTCTCAGTGTAGGAGGTAGAAGGTTTCGTGCCAAATTGTTTACGAGGTGTAGTGAGCTCCATACTCGAGCTTTCCTCATGGCCTCCTATAAGGTAGGTGGATCGAATGCCTTGATCCAACCTTTCATGGGCTCGAAAAGACTCTCAATAAACAATATGATCAACCTTCTCTCTGAGATTCCTGTCACCATCACGGATAATCTCTGAAACTCTCCAATGTACGATTCCAAGCTACCCAACTGTTTTAACTGTGCAAAATCCTTGAAGAATAGCTCGAGATCACCCCTATCAAATCTCTCTACCAACCTATCAGTAAACTCTTGGTACGAGGTAATCCTATCATGGTGTAGTGTTGCCATACCATGAATCCACCAGTCATGTGCTACGCCATCAAGGTGGAAAGCTGCAAATCGTATAGCATCTTCCTCTGGGATAGGACATAGTGTCAGGAATGTATCCAACTTACTCACCCAGGTACATGTTGTAACTCTACCACTACCATCATAGTGAACCAAAGTTAGTTTGCTAGTAGCCTGTCTGAGATCACTTTGTTTGTTTCTAGGCCTCCTGTCATTCCTGTTACAGTTATACTCTCTCTTCTGGCTCATGAATCGATCAAAGTTAAGGTGCTCCTTAACTCTCGGAGGCAATGCATCCCATTCATCATGCATAGTCATTATGTTATCAGCAAAGTTCACTTCACCACCCTGTTCAACCTCTTCCTCTTCCTCAGCTTCATTTCTGATAAAAGTAGGACATGTAGCTCTCTCAAAGGTGTGTGTTGGAGCTATGAATCTATGGGGTTCTCTATGTATATTGCCTTCCTGATCCCGATCCTGATTCTGACCTCTATGAAGTGTCAAATTTTGAACATTGGTGCTCAACTGCTGGAGGATATTCGCCACCTGTTCTTGGCCTGCCATCATGCCTCTGAGTAAATCTCTAGCTTCTATGTCCTCTTCATTGAGAGGATTCCTGTGAGAACCTTCAACTTCTCTGTCAGCCATGTTATCAAAGTCTAATTCTTCTTCTTGTTCGTCAAACGGAAATGCTGAAAAAAGTTCAAAAGTACTTCTCTGCAAACCTTAACCCCTGCATGAGTAGTACCTGTCAAACCTATTATGATGAGGTCGCATAGAAACTACTAACCCTTCAGGCTGGCAGGATCAGTTCTCTGATACCACTGTGATGAGCCCTACTGGCTCACAACTCAAACCCCTGTATTTTTCTTATATCTTATTGTATTTTTTTTGTTTTTTAGAGAAAGTTTATAGACAGAAGAGAAGGGGTGCATCATATAAAATGCTCATAAAACGTAAATTTGAGCTATTTTCTTCATAATGAAAGTGTAGAAGATATTATTTAACTGAAACAAATAGATCACAAATGATACACATACTCGAAAGCTTCCAGATTATTTATTTAAAAAGATAAGTCCAGCTTGCCACCCAAGATGGTGAAAACTGACAAAATCGAGTGTAGAAAGCTACAGATTGCAAAGTCCAGCCTGGAAACTGAGGCAGATGAAAGGTATAAGCCAGACGCCAATGAATATGAAGAGAAACCCTTAGAAAGGAAGGCGTTTCTCCTAGAAAGTCCAAACACCTTTGCACAAAGAACCACGCACTTCAAGCAAAAATCCAGAATCTCCAACTCAGAAGGTATGGCCATGAAGTAGAATGTCTGCCAGATGAAAGGAAGACGCCATCTCTCAAATCCTCCTGAAAACTGATAAGGAAACTCAATAGAAACACAGATCAAGCTCAAAAGAACCTTTGAATGAAGCTCTCACCAATGCATTAATTCGACTGATCTCTCACAGTCTCAAAAATGCTCAACATCGAAGAGGAATCGTTCTCCAATGGAAAAATTGCTCAAACCCTGATCACAAAGGAAAGCATAGAAGAAACCAAAAGGAAAAGTTGAAATAATCAATAATGATGTTCTCATTGCCCAAAAAAAATGCCTTATATCAAAAAGGCATGCATTTCCAAGAAGATACACCCTTTTCCATCATTTAAATCTTTTAAAATATTATTAAGTCATTTTCAATAGTTATGAACTTAATATTTGGCACCCACTTAAATGATTAAGTGATTTAATTTTAAATCACCCTTTTTATGAATATTTAACTGATATAAAAGGGATAAAGTCAATTTGAATTTATAAAATAGTAATAAGTTAATTAATAACTTAAATCACTTAAATAAGCATAACTTCCTCAAATCTCCATAGAATTTTGTTTCATCAGAAGCTGTCAACTCTTGAACTACCAAGGCCTGCTGTGAACCAATCACTGAGCTCTGAAAATGAGAACGATCAAATCCTCCAGTAAACACCACTGACCCTCTAACCAATCCAACTAGCCCACAAGGGTCCAAGAAAAGGCTAACACACTGTTCCCGAGAACTGACTAGAGCGGGGACATCACATCATGGAGGCTACTACAGTAGACAAACTCCCTAAAACTAAGTTTTGTTTGACCAAGAGAACCTACAGCTACACAAAACTAGTGCAATCTTCTAAGGACTGCAGATTTTCAGATTACACACACTCATCATGCACATGTAATTGAACTAAGTTGCAGCAATGAAGTAAAGAGCTCAGACTAGCTTTGCAAAGTGACTCATCATCAATGAACCACAAAAAGCATGAGCTGGAAATTCATCAAATATTGAAAAAGCAATCACCATCACCACTTCCATTCAAGAAACTAACACCTAAGCTAATAGGGAAGTTGAACCATGCATACATAAAGAGCAAAATAAAAAGAAACACCCATAAATCATACAATGCTACTTTCTATTGCTGCAGAATGTCTTTACATCAGTTCTCCAACCCTTACAAATGAGGGGCAAGCCCCTATTTATAGTTTTTCAAAGCTCAAATGAATGGCTAGGATCAATTTCCAACGAATGGCCCAGATTTGTTTATAATAGGGTTTCACCTACTCCACAATATTCAACAATTAAAAATACATTCCTTGTCTTTTCTCTGTTTTGTCATCTAGTGCCAGTCACTATAGCAATTTTGTCATTTAGCTGATTTCCCTTTTACTGTAGCTGAAACTGCCTGAAAGTTGTCTTCTTACTTGATGTGTTTGCAGTGTTCTTCCTTGGATCAAACGAGCCCGTTGACGATTGGCATCAATGGATTGGTCGCCCTTGATTCGAGCAGACAACTCCCTTGTGCCTTCTTCAAGGCCACCCCCTTGCGTTTTTGTCATTGACTTCCTTGGCACAGACCTTCTTCTAACGTCGTCCCTGTTGGTGGGTGCTAGGGGGAGAGGCGAACATGAAATGAATGGTGATAGGAGCTATATGCCTTTCCTTGTTCAGCTTTCTCAATGGGTCTCCTCGACAGACTCGCAATAGGCTTCTTGAATCCTGCATACATGAAGTGTCGTAAGTGCTTTCATACACAAATCGAGGAAAACGTTAGTCAAATCTTGCAAAATCCTTGTTAGATCCATCCATGCATCATCAAAAGATCATAATATTCATATTTGGAGTTCATTTGGACCATAAACATTAATGCAGGCCCAAGAGAGTGGGCAGTGAACGAAGGACAGCGAACTAGAAGGGAAGTTCCTGAACCTCACAAAACATAGCAAAACCGAGATTTTCAATTATAGTGCATGGGAAAAGGGGAAGGAAGAGTGCCCAAAAAAACTTCCTTAAGATTGGACTTATTTGAAAAAA